>CM056051.1:332047397-332401442 GCA_029574335.1 Rana kukunoris | reverse complement strand
AAACATACTATAGCAACCCGGGGGGGGGGGGGGACATGACAGAGTAACAACATAAAACAAAACAGTCGGGCATTTGCATCAGAAAAAGCAACAGAGCAGCTGAAATGGCTAACTAACTAAGCCCATTTGCCCAAGGCAATGCAGCAGCAATAACAGAGAAGTGCAGTGGCATGTTGAGAGATGCCTGAGCTCAGAGATCAGAGGTTCACCTCAGCGGACATAACTACCTGGACCTGCGGTTAGTGCGGCAGGCAACCGGCGTTGTGGGTAGGTCACTTGGTAGACAGAGACTGCTACGCAGCGAGCTCTGAGGAGAACCTGACAGGTCACTTTGGGTCCCCTCAGGGAGGGATGTGAGTAGGGGGAGAGAACGAGTGGAAAAGTATTACTGCCAGATCCAGTTTGTGATGAGCCGGGCAGAATCCAATTCAGAGCCCCTGAACCTCTTTGGGGAATCCTTGCGGGGGCTCCTCTGGTCCATGGGACGGTTGATCGGAAGGGCTTTAGAGGGTGTCTGGTGGTGCGGGTTTGCAAAGCGCGAGCAAAGAACGCTTCTGCGTCAGCAGGGTCATGGAAGGTCAGTTGGTCGCCATTTGGAGCTCTGAGGCGGAGAATTGCCGGGAAGGCCAAAGAAAATTTAATTTGTTGTTTAAAAAGTTCCGTGCATACCTGTTGAAAGGCTTTTCTCTTTTTTGACACCTCGACGGAGTAGTCAGCAAAAATTAAAACTTTAGCGCCATCAATCTGAAGTTGACGTGATTGCCGGAATGATTGCAGGATAATGGACTTGTCCGCATAGCTGAGGTACTTGGCAATGATGGGACGGGGTGATTTTCTCTCCGAGTTGAAGGTCCCCATACGGTGAGCTCTTTCCACCGTGCATGGGCCCGAAAGGCCTAAGGCTTCTGGGACGCGCCGGTCACAGAAGTCTGTCAGGGCTGATGCCTGTAATGTCTCCGGTACTCCCACAAAGCGCAAGTTACTTCTCCTGGCCCTATTTTCCAAATCATCCAGCTTCTGCAAGATGTACTGGTTTGTTTTGTCCTGGGCATGCTCTGTGGCCTGGGCTTGATAAAGCTCCTCTTCTGCATTGGAGAGGCGATGTTCAAGCTCATTTAGCCTCGTGCCATGCTCCCCTAGCTGGGCCTTAATTTGCGCCATCCCGGCGTTCACGGCCTTCTCCACTGATGCCGCAATCATGGGTGATAGCAATGCAGCAACAGCCTGGGCTATCCGATCAATGGATCAGCAACAGCGCCACGACCCCCAACATCCTGTTCATTTTTCTTATTATACTCCCTTAGGGGAGTTATATTTAGGGGGGGCTGCAGTTGCATACTCCCATACCCCTATTTCTACTATCCTAAGCGCAGGTCTTCTCCTTTATTATCCGATCAATGGAGTCATCTCCCTTCAGCTGAGGTGGGGGTGTGTGTGGAGGAGGGGGGGAAGAGATCTCACCGCTTACCTCCATGTCCGCCCCCGACGCGGATGAATGCAGCGCGGCGTAGGCCGAGACCGGGGCCTCGATTTGTGGTTGCGCCGGCGGCGGGTGAGCCGTCTGCGCCGTGAGCGTCCGGGCGCCCGATTTTTCCAAGAAACGGTCCATGGGTGCTGTGTAGAGTGCCCAGAGGTGGAGGGAGGCTCGGATGTCTTCTCAGGCCGATTTTATAAGCTGATTTTGGGTCGTGCTGCGGGAGCTGATGAGGAGGTCAGCTACTCCATGCGGCGCCGGAACCGGAAGTCGACCCACTCATTTTGCGAAATTGCTAAATGCCTTGAGTGGTATACTTACTTCTATGCCACTGTGGGGCGTTTTATATCGGCAAAACTAAACAACCCTTTCATAAACGTGCTTCCAGACACATTACTTGTATGAGAAAGGCAGATCCGGATCTCCCTTTGGGTCGTCATATTCGAGACGCCCATACTGGTAGGATCCAAAAATTAAATTCCTAATTTTGGACAGAATACACCCCAACAGCAGAGGAGGTGACTGAAAAAAAAACCTTTTTGCAGAGAGACGAGATGGATAGCTATGCTAAATGCCACTACTAAGCCGGGACTCAATGAAATGGTTAGTTACCGCCCCTTTTTAGAGGGTTTCACCTCGGGGGGATGGGAGGAGTAGATATATTTATATTTACTTGATGGCATTTTTTTTTACCTCATGACTATCCTGCCTCAACCCCACACGCTCATAGTTGGATACACTCCTTTTTGGAGTATCTCCTTGTTTGGATAATTCTAGCGTCCACCTGACACATGAAGGGGGGTTTTCATGCACACTGACAGCTGTTTTATGCGCCTGTGGTGTGTAGGGTTCCCCCTTGCTAATGCAGTTGATTCTGCTTTCATGCGTCAGCGTTTCTGTGTTTATATTTTTACCAGAACGGCGACTTTTTAGTTTTGTTTTGTTTTTGTGTTTTTTTATAAAGGTCAGATCTGCACTTGCAGTATTACTTATGTAAGTAATTATTCCCTCCTGCTGTGTTTGGATGGTGTCTCCTCAACTTTTGTGGAAGTCTCTGCATCCCTCAATGTTTAAAATGTAGTCACCGTATTGACCACTACACTTGCATGTCTTTGCGGGTTCACGCTCTTCTGCCACGATTTTATCGGACGTCGCTTTGGATGCCGCAATTGCGTCATGACATCGGACGTCAGCCACGCGCATGCACCCACGGTATTGGCGGACTTTATAAAGTCCATTACAGATGCCAATGACTTAGACTGTCATGACGTCTGTTGGGATACCAAGAATAATCTAACTACAGGTACATTTTCAAACCCCCCCTCCCTGTTTTTGACTTTTGGCTAACTATTTTCTTTGATGTTGTACCTTGAGTGCAATTTTACCAAATTGGGCTATTCACATTATACCTTTATTTTACTAAAGGCAAATAGACTGTACACTTTGAAAGAGAAAGTTAAACTTTGCAAGAAAATTAAACCCAGAGCTTAGTGGATGAAGTGAAGCTCTGTTGACTTCCATCACCCAATCATGTGGGAACATTTTTTCTTTCTTTACCTATGCACATCATTGGGTATTTTTTTTTGCAAAGTGAATTTGTACTACATTAATTATTTTTATTTTTTTTTAATAACAAACATGTCATACTTACCTGCTCTGTGCAAGGGTTTTGAATACATCAGGACATGGACTAAGTGTAACACTTGTTATAACTATGACTTAGAATAATTATGTCAAAATGACCAATTTGATGGAATGCAGGGGGATTTGAGGGATGCAGAGACAAATTGTAAAATGAAACTGTAGTTTTGATTGTTTGTTATCCACTTGCGGCCCACCATATAGCAAAATGATGGCGGTAAAGTGATTTCAATAACCTGACTAGACATCATATGACGTCTTCAGGATATTGAGCCGATGCACGCCCCCGGGGGCGTGCATTGCGGTGATCGTTGTTGCAGAGTGTCAGTCTGACACCCCCACAACACCGATCTAGGTAAAGAGTCTCTGTCTGAGACTCTTTACCACATGATCAGTCATGTCCAATCGCGGCTAATCACGATGTAAACAGGAAAAGCCGGTAATCGGCTTTTCCTCACTCGCGTCTTTCAAACGCGAGTAGAGGAGAGCCGATCGGCTGCTCCTCTGACAGGGGGGGTTTGTGCTGATCGATTATCAGCGCAGCTACCCTGAGGATGCCCACACTGGACCACCAGAGATGCCACCAGACCACCAGGGATGCCCACCACAGGTATGCCACCCTAGACCACGAGGGATGCAAATCAGAAATAAATAATGGATGCCAATCAGTTCCCACAATGGATGCCAATCAGTGCCCATAATAGGCATCACTGATTGGCAGGCATTATTGTTTGGTACTGATTGGCATCCATTAGTACAACACATTACAGTCAGTGCCCATCCATGCCCATCCATGCCACCTATCAATGCCCATCCATGCCCATCTGTGCCATCTATCAGTGCCCATCCATGCCGCCTATCAGTGTCCATCCGTGCCGCCTATTGGTGCCACCTATCAGTGCCCATCAGTGCCGCATATTAGTGCCCATTATCAGTGCCAATCAATGCCACCTCATCAGTGCCACCTCATCGGTGCGCATCAGTGCAGTACCATAAGTGCCCATCAGTGAAGTAGAAAACATACTTATTTACAATGTTTTGTAAGTGAAACAAAAAAACATATTTGTTTTCAAAATTTTCGGTCTTTTTTTTTTTGGAAAAAAAAAAAATATTTCAGAGGTGATCAAATAACACCAAAAGAAAGCTCTATTTGTGGTAATGATAAAAATTGCGTTTGGGTACAGTGTAGCATGACCGTGCAATTGTCATTCAAAATGCAACAGTGCTGAAAGCTAAAAATTGATCTGGGCAGGAGGGTGTATAAGTGCCCTGTATGGAAGTGGTTACTTACATAAAGTAAAAACATACAATTCTATATAAAAAAAAAATCAGGCTTGATCAGTAATACCCTTATTTATACCTTTTTAGCATTGTGGACAACATGTTTTATTTATTGACTGACACTGAACAGGAATATTATACAATACCATGCAGTAAATCCTTCTGGTCTTCTACTATGGGAATATTACCAATAGAAACACTATTTTTTAAGAAATCACTGAAGCAAATATAACTCTTTACACATTTGTGCCTTGAAAGCACTCCTATCAGTTTTGTGTTAAAAATGCAAAATGGATTTTTAACGGTGCATTGACACTTGCATTGTTAATGTGCCTTCAGGCATGTAATTAGCTAAGGAATTTTAATCTTTTATATTCCATAGTTTGATCAGAATGCAAAAGCTCAGAGGAGCTATAAAGTATTGACCAAATCTTTGATAAAAGGAAGCTCTAATCACCACTTGAATGTATTTTACATAAACTTGAATGCACATCATTAGTTTAGGTTTGCTATAACTATATCATAGATGATATATTTCTTTAGGTGTCACAAGACACACATACACACACACACATATATATATATACATATATATATATACATATATATATATATATATATATATATATATATATATATAAATAAACTAATGTTAGAACAGTGTACTACAACAAATGAAAAATCTGATGTATGAATACTTAAATCAAATATTAATTCTAGGGATTACGAGGATTTTGAGAAAGAATCAGCCAAATGCCACATACACATGATAGGTTAAACCAATCATGTGTGGGCGCCATCAGTTATTTAACCATCTGTTAAAAAAAGCCAACTTGTTTTAAATTTAACCGATGGATACCTAACCTATAGCAAAAAAACGATTGTTTGTAGGCACGACCATCGGTTAAAAATCCACGCATGCTCAGAATCAAGTTGACGCACGCTTGGAAGCATTGAACTTCATTTTTTTCAGCGCGTCGTTGTATTTTACATCACTGCATTCTGACATGATCGGTTTTTTAACCAATGGTGTGTAGGAGCGAAGGACCATTAGTCAGCTTCATCGGTTAACCGATGAAAATGGTTTATCAGACCGTTCTCATCGGATGGACCGATCGTGTGTACACGGCAATAGAAGAAATCCACATTTATTACATATGGCCAGTAAGGACTGCACATAATTCCTTTTCCATTATGCCGTGTACACACAATCGTTTTTCATGACGAGAAAAATAAAAAATTGTTATTGGTCATTAAAAATGGTCATGTGTAGGCTCCAGAGCATTTTTCTCAACGTAAAAATTGGCCATTAAAAATTTAGAACATTTTTTCTCGTAGTTTTTCACTTTGTCGTTTTTCACGTCATGAAAAACGGTCGGTGTAGGCTTTAACAAAAGAGAAAAAATGCGCATGCTCAGAAGCAAGTTATGAGAAGGAAAACTTGCATAATTAGCCCAAAGGGTGTCGCCAATCGAATGCAACTTGCCCTTTATAGTGCCGTCGTACGTGTTTTTCTTCACCGTGCTTTGCTTTGAGCATCTTTTTTTTCACGATCGTGAGTATGCAAGGCAGGCTTGACAAGAATCACGTCGAGAAAAACTTAGTTTTTTCCATGACATGAAAAATGGTCGTGTGTACGGGGCTTTAGAATCAATGTTCCCTAGCAAAGTCAACTGATACATTGAATTGCAGTCCAGGTGTGTACATTGGATTTTATTTCAATGCCTTTGCATCTCCCTCTCTGTAATTCATATCAGAGCTGCTTGAAATTGTTCTTGAAGCAGGAAAACTATTTTACTTAGCAGCACTTTCTTTAAGTTTTTGAATGTTATTACGATCAAAATACACTGAGATGTTATTTTAGACAGTACATACAGCTGTGGTGTATACATGTGTTATAAAAGTACAAAACATACATTTATTATGTGCTCAGCTGCATGACAGTAAAAAAAAAAAAATAATTAAGGCCTTCTCTAGCCAAGAGATTACTTTTTTAGTTTTGGATAGACTGGGGAAGGGTTACAACCTCTGTTAATGGTGACTATGATTGCATTTTCTGCCAGATTTTAAAGCTTAACTACAGACAGATCTAACAAAAGCACCAATTATTGCAGCTATGTATTTAGTAACAAAAATGTAACCTATTTCTATATGCAGCTAGTGTAATTACCTGAATGTGACTTGTTGGCAGCTTCATGTAATCCCCTGTACATCAGCACTCAGACTGGGAAAGTGAGAGGCAGCAAAATATGCCAATTACTGGGGGAAGCAGAGAAAAAGCTGGCTGTAGACCTGTGTAAATCCCAGGACTAGATGGACAGTAACAGACATCCTTTGCAAGATAAAGGACTAGGGGCTGCCTGTCCATTATGGGAGAATGGGCACCATCCTTTCTCTCCAGCCACCCCCTCTATGTAGAATAGATATATTCATGCCTTGCATGAATTTATCCATAGCTGCTGCCACCCCCTATTTAGGCATCCGACCCCTTTTAGGACGTCTGAATTACAGTGGCGGGGGTGTATTTTTGAAGCACCTTATTAGAGCCTTAGGTTCTAATAGGCTTCCAAAAAGGTAAATTCGGAGCGCAGAGCATTGCTTTTGGAGCCCACCTAGGTGTGTTAAAAAAGCAAGTGAATATTTGCTTTTCTAACACTGAACCGCCTCTCCACCAATCAGGTAGCGCGGGTCTGATACCCATCATCTAATTGGCTGAAAGGAGAGGTGCTGCTATTGGAAGCCTAGCAGGAAGAAAGAAGAATTACACGGAGGACACAGCTCACCGCTGTCTGACACACCACCAATATTGGGTAAGTGCCCATCAGACAGCAGGCGGGCAAGGGTCACATTGGCTGCATTTGATGGGGCACAATGGCAGTATTTGATGGGCACAATGGTGAGGGACATTTGATGGGCACAATGCTGGCATTTGATGGCATAGTGGCATCATTTGATGGGCACAGTGGCTGCATTTTATGGGCACAGTGGCTGCAATTTACGGCACAGTGACTGTATTTGATTGCACAGTGGCTGCATTGGATTGCACAGTGGCTGCATTTGATGGCACAGTGGTGCTGCATTTGATGGGCACAGTGGCTGCATTTTATGGGCACAGTGGCTGCAATTTACGGCACAGTGACTGTATTTGATGGGCACAGTGAAGCTGCAATTGAAGTTTTATTTTTCAGATTTTTTTCAGTTTGTTTGCCCCCCCCCCAAAAAATAATAATAATAATAATAATAATTTTAAGTACTGTAAAGGAGTTCCCATATATGTATGTATTTTAAATGTGTATCTATCCGCATTGGGTTTAGATTTTAATACTTGCCTATTATTCCGTCTGGCACCTGTCACCTGAATTATTCTGTCTGACACCTGAATGAGTGAGGGGAAATCACCTTATTGAGGGAACAGAGAGCAATAAAATCCTAAATAAAGGTTCTAAACCTTTGTCGTTACTAGAACATGCATCTACTGGAGTGTATAAAGAAAGTGCAGCACTAATAAAACAACAATATTCAAATTGTGTAAAAAAGTTATAAATATAATGGCATATAATCACTGTATTGTTATTCAAAACAAGTCCATATGTGAAACAAATATATAAAAAGAACTTTCTGTCTGAAAGTCCAAAGATTGATGAAATACAAACATGTGAATCAAAGTGAAATGTTATTAGGCCCCATACACACGACCGGTTTCCTCGCCAGAATTCAACAAGAAACTCGATGGGAGACGTATTCTGCCGAGGAAACCGGTCGTGTGTACACTTTTCGCCGAGAAAACTGTTGAGGAACTCGCCGAGCCAAAAAGAGAGCATGTTCTCTATTTCCTCGACGGGCAATGGGAAAATTTGGCTCGACGAGTTTTCTGACACCCGAACAAGGAACTCGACGGGGAAAACGATGTGTTTTGCCCATCGAGTTTCTCGGTCGTGTGTACGCGGCCATACACTTGACTGATAGGAGATCCACCACCAATAACACCAGTCTCTTACCAGAGAGATTGAACTCAAGTGGGTGTACACCCAGTGAGTCAATCTAGCTTTGTAATGTGATGTAGTAGTATGGTAGCAGTGACCATAATGTGATTTCATTTTATGTTAGCTGTAAGCAAGAAATACATACAGGAAAGATAAAAACACTTAATTTCAAGAAGGCAAATTTTCCAAGGATGAGGGCTGCTCTCCAGACTTAGACTGGGAGTGAATATTGGCACCGAAGAACACAGAACAGAAATGGAAATTTTTCAAAAAGACCTCACTGCAAAGTATATTCCCATGGGCAATAAGTTTAAAAGGCTAAAAATAAAACCTTTATGGCTCACGGTCAAAGTTAAAAAATCTATAAACTATAAGAAAAGAGCTTTTAAAAAATATAAAAATGAAGGAACACTAGTGTATTTTAAATGTTACAAAGAATATAACAGGATATGTAAAAAGGAAATCAAGGATGCAAAAATTCAAAACAAACGACAGATTGCAAAAGATAGTAGGACAAACACCAAAAAGATCTTCAAATATATTAATAGTAAAAAGGTCAAGTCTGAGCATGTACAGTAGGCCCTTTACAAAATAATCTAGAGTGGGTGACTGAGGACAAAGAGAAGGCTAACTTATTAAATGCTTTCTTCAGCTCTGTGTATACAATGGAGCATGGGGGAGCTCATGTCCATAATGGGGGTGGGAGTGACACAGCCCCAAATCCACAATGGCTCAAAAGTGATATGGTCCAGAAATATTTAGACAGAATAAAAGTGGATAAAGCACCTGGACCTGATGGCATCCACCCACAGATCCTAAAATAATTGAGCTCTGTAATTTTCAAAGCCACTGTATCTAATAATTAGGGACTCATTAATGACTGGAATAGTACCACTGGATTGGCGCAGGGCCAATGCGGTCCCCATATTTAAAAAGGGCAAAAAGTCTTTACCAAGTAACTATAGACATGTTAGTTTAACTTCTATAGTTGGGAAGATACTGGAGAGATTAATAAAAGACCACATGGATGAGTTCTTGCTGGAAACAAACTATTTAAGCAGCAGACAGCATGGATTCATGAAAGACAGAAGCTGTCAGACAAACCTGATTTCCATTTATGAAGAGGTAAGTAAAGCCCTGGACATAGGCGTGGCTGTGGACATGGTATACTTGGATTTTGCAAAAGCATTCGATACAGTTCCCCACACCTGATTCATGTGTAAGGTAAAGTCTACAGGATTGGAAATATCAGTTTGTAAATGGATAGAAAACTGTCTAAAAGACAGAATTCAGAGAGTAGTGGTTAATGATTCATACTCTGAATGGTCTAAGGTTATCATTCAGTGGTGTACCCCAAGGGTCAGTGTTGGGACCCTTACTTTTTAATATCTTTATAAATGATATTGGGTTTGAGATCAAAAGTAACATTTCTGACTTTGCAGATGACACCAAGCTATGCAGTGGAATAATGTCCTTACAGGATGTCTCCAATTTACGAGCCAACCTCAATGCTCTGTCTAATTGGGCGACTATGTGGCAGATGAAGTTTAATCTTGATAAATGTAATGTTATGCACCTAGGGGCTAAGAATATGCATGCGTCAAACATACTAGGGGGAGTACAACTGGGGGGATCTGTAGTGGAAAAGGATCTGGGGGTTTTGGTAGATCATAAGCTCAATAATGGCATGCAATGCCAAGCTGCGGTTTCCAAAGCGAGCAAAGTCCTTTCTTGTATTAAGAGAGGTATGGACTCCAGAGAGAGAGATATCATTTTGCCCCTGTACAAATCATTAGTAAGACCTCATCTGGAATATACAGTTCAGTTTTGGGCTCCAGTTCTCAAAAAGGATATCGGAGAACTGGAGAAAGTGCAGAGAAGGGCAACCAAACCAATAAGAGTCATGGAGGAGCTCAGCTATGAGGAAAGATTAGAGGAACTGAATTGATTCACTCTGGAGAAGAGGAGTATAAGGGGGGATATGATCAACATGTACAAATATAAAAGGGCTCCATATAGTGAACTTGGTGTTGAGTTATTCTTTACGGTCAACACTGAGGACAAGGGAGCATTTTTTAGAGGAAAAGAGATTTCATCTCGAAATACAGAAAGGTTTGAATGAAAACTTATATAGCACAGCACATGCAAACTAAATCGCCTCTTGGCGCTTGTTGTTCCTGTCTCCTTTGATATCAAAAGAGATAAGTCTTGATCTTTCTCCTGAATGCTAAGTGGTTCTCCTCCAACCGAAGGCTGGTTGGTAAAGCGTTCCATAGTCTGGGACCTTGGATCGCGAATCTTCTATCTCCTTTGGACTTGTAGTTGGCTTTCGGTATCTGGAGTAGATTTTGATTGGTGGATCGCAGAACACGATTGGGATTATGAGCTTTTATTTTTTCGCATAGATAATGGGGAGCATTCCCATGGATACATCGATGCGTTAGACAGAGTGCTTTAAAAGCAATTCTGTCTTTTACTGGCAACCAGTGAAGGGTTCTCAGTGAAGGTGAGATCGATTCCCAGGGTGTTTTCCCCCAGTCACAAGTCAGTAAGGGCCCTTTCACACTAGCGGACGAACGGTCCGCTCATTACAAGTCCGTTTACGGACTTGTATTGGGTCCCTATGGGAGCGGATCCGTTAGCGGATGATGCATCCGCTAACGTCCGCTCGATCCGCATCCGTTTTTGCGGACGGAAGAATGTCCTATTTTTCTTCCGTCCGGCCAAACGGATCGGATGCAAACGGACAGACGGTCCGTTTCCACATCCGACTCCCCATAGGGGAGAGCGGAGGAGAGACGGGGTGGTCCCTGCACAGTGTGCGGGGACCGCCCCGTCCGCCCGACAGCTCAGCGGAGACCCCCCGCTGAGCTGACGGACACACGGAGCGGACCGAAAAAACGGACCGCTCCGTGTGTAAGGAGCCTAAGGCCTCGTAAGGCACTCGTACACACATCGGACATATCCGATGAAAACGGTCCGCGGACCATTTCCATCGGATATGTCCGATCGGGAGTTTGTTGATCCGATGGCGTGTACACACCATCGGATCAAATTCCCCGCCGCCGGACAGCGCGGTGACGTGGCGGTGACGCGGCGGTGACGTTGACGCCGCCACGTCACCGCCACGTCACCGCAACGTCACCGCACCAGGAAGTTAAACACTTCCATGCATGCGCCGAATCCATTCGGCGGCGGCGCGGGGCGGCGGTGGGGGACGACATGTCTGCTGGAGTAAGTGTACTAACCAGCAGACATGTCGGGCGGACAGATTCCCACCGGATAGATTTCAAAGCATGCTTTGAAATCTGTCGGGTGGAGAAATCTGTCCGCTTGCCCATACACACGAGCGGAGATGTCTGCTGAAACGGTCCATCGGACCGTTTTCAGCGGACATATCCCCTCGTGTGTACGAGGCCTAAGAGCTGTGAAAATGTGGAATAGACTCCCTCCAGAGGTGGTTCTGGCCAGCTCAGTAGATTGCTTTAAGAAAGGCCTGGATACTTTCCTAAATGTACATAATATAACTGAGTACTAACATTTGTAGGTAAAGTTGATCCGGGGAAAAATCTGATTGCCGCTCGGGGATCAGGAAGGATTTTTTTTCCGCGCTGTAGCAAATTGCATCATGCTCTGCTGTTTTTTTTCTTCTTTGGATCAACTGTGGGTATGGAGCTGCGTGTATGGGATTGTACTATGTTTTTTTTTTTTTTTTTTTTTTTGTGGTTGAACTGGATGGCCTTTTTTCAACCTGACTAACTATGTAACTATATGTACCCTAGATGGATCAGGTCCAGTATATCAACACATCTTCCGGGGGTAATATTGAGATGATGGATATCCAATGGCAGTCACCACCGTCTCACAGTCAGACCATTCAATAAAGCAAGAGAAGAAGGCATATAGTGTAATTCTGTAAAGAAAACTAAACATTTATTGGATAAACAGAGGTGATACATTCACATTTTCCATGGGTAAAAGCGCTTATAAAAAATATAGTGGAATCAGCATAGCATCCCGATGCCGTTTCGCCTCAAAAGGCATCATCTGGTACATGAGTAGTGTTGCTCACGAATATTCGCATTGTGAATATTCGCTACGAATATTGCATATTCGAGTATTCGTGAATAACTCGAATATCGCGGCGAATATTCGCTATTTCGAATATTCGTATTTTTTTTCGCAATCAATTTCGCAATCAATTTCGCATTCGCACTAGCAAAATTTCACATTAGCAAAATTTCGCTTTTTTTTTTTCGTGATATTCAAAATTGCGAAATTTCGCCAATGCGAAATTTCGCCAATGCGAAATTTCGCCAATGCGAAATTTCGTCAATGCGAAATTTCGCAATTTGTTTTTTTTTTAATAAAATATAGCGAATATTCGTAAATATCCCAAAAAAATATCCAAAAAAAAAAATAGCGAAATTTCGCATTGGCGATATTTCGCAATTTTTTTTTTTTCATAAAATATAGCGAATATTCGTAAATATCGAATATTCGTGATATTTTATCCCAAAAAAAATTAACCACTTAAGACCCGGACCAAAATGCAGGTAAAGGACCTTGCCCCTTTTTGCGATTCGGCACTGCTTCGTTTTAACTGACAATTGCGCGGTCGTGCGACGTGGCTCCCAAACACAATTGGCGTCCTTTTTTTCTCACAAATAGAGCTTTCTTTTGGTGGTATTTGATCACCTCTGCGTTTTTTATTTGCGCTATTAACAAAAATAGAGCGAGAATTTTAAAAAAGTTTTATTGCATTTGTATTAATTTTTTTTTTTTTACTACTGAGAGCGGCGATCAGCGATTTTTTTCATGACTGCGACAATATGGCGGACACTTCGGACAATTTTGACACATTTTTGGGACAATTGTCATTTTCACAGCAAAAAATGCATTTAAATTGCATTGTTTACTGTGGAAATGACAGCTGCAGTTTGGGAGTTAACCACAGGTGGCGCTGTAGGGGATGTGTGACCTAATGTGTTTGTTTACAACTGTAGGGGGTGTGGCTGTAGGTGTGATGTCATCGATCGCGTCCCCCTATTACAGGGATGACGCGATCGATGCTGCAGCCACAGAGAAGCACGGGGAAGCCATGTGTACACACGGCTCTCCCCGTTCTTCCGCTCCAGGGACGGATCGCCGCACTCCAGCGACGATCGGGTCCGCGAATCCCGGTCCTGGAGCTTCGGACCGGGTCGCGGGCGCGCGCCCGCGACCCACGGCTGGGTACTAAAATCAACGTATATATACGTTGATGTGCCCAGCCGTGCCATTCTGCCGACGTAAATGTGCAGTAGGCGGTCCTTAAGTGGTTAACGAAAATTCGCGAATATTCTTCGAAATATTTGCGAAATATCGCGAAATCGAATATGGCGTATTCCGCTCATCACTATACATGAGGCGATGCTATGCTGATCCCACTGTCTTTTTTAGATCAATCTCTCTGGTAAGAGACTGGTGTTATTGGTAGTGGATCTCCTTACAAAGTGTATCATTTCACTTTGATGCACATGTTTGTATTTCATCAATCATTGGACTTTTAGACACAAAGGGCGAGATTCAGGTACATCTGCGCATTATTGGACCGGCGTAGCGCACCGCCTTTACGTTAGACTTGCGCAATGTAGCCGCGTAATCACCCTATTCTCGTAGCTTTTGCGCAGAAAATTGCGCATGCGTAACGTTTTTTCAGAGGCGTAAGGCGGAGTAATACAAATTGGGAAGGACGTGGGCATGTTACATTGAAATGAGCCGTGACCCCATGCAAATGAAGGGCCGGCCGGCTCGCGCATGCGCGCTTGAAGGAGACCATGGTCAGCTCCACTGTGCGCATGCTCACAACTCGGGAATGACGCAATCAGTGAAATTGGAAATGGACTAAGGACTACGCAGACAGCATAAATAGACAGACACAAACGCACTTCCATTGCAAAAGTACATCCCTTTGTCCCTTCCCATTTAACCAAGTGCTTTTGTCCCGTTGTTAGTTGCGTTGTGTTTTGTATTTGTCAGATTAGTGTTCTGTGTGATCAAGTGTTTGTTAGTAGATCTTTGAAAGTGTTTTTTTAAAGTAGTTTGAGAGACTGTTTGTTTGATATATTTCTGTTCGTTTGTTTTCTTGCTTAATTTTTGCTGTTTGTTTTTGTGACTGTTTTTTGCTGGGTGCTTGTGTGATTTTTTGGGTGTTAGTTTTCTTTTTGTGTGTGTTCTTGCTTGATTGGTTGTGCTTGTTTTTGTGACTGATTTTTGTTGACTGGGAGTGTTTTTTTTCAGTATGACTAAATGTTACTTTGGGGGAAAAAAGAATTCTTGCCCGGGCCATTAGCGATTATGGGCGTTTCCTCCACGGCCCGGACAGGGAGATTTTGGACCTCATCACTGAGCAGGTCAATTCAGCGGGGGAAGGGGAGACACGGACCCGGGCCGGCATTGATAAAAAGATTGATGACCTCCGGCGTCTGGTCAAACAGAAGTTGGCCAGAATGCTTGCCCATGCCAGGGGCACAGGAGGGGGCCCACCATGCCGTGTTAGGCTGATAGCGGAGGATCGTGCGGTGGCCCTGACCTTTCATCGGCATGAAGTGGAGGGCCTGCCCGGCTTTGACTCAAGTCCGGAGCCCGTGGTGCCAGGTAAGTTTTTTTTTAATATCAGGTGTGTAGAATGTGTGGGGGAGGGGGTGAAAGGGAATATGTGGCAAGTGTGTGGATCCTCCAACCTGTGAATGTTTTGTATCATCCACAGATGTGCAGGAGGGTGCAGGGCCATCTGGCCTGACCGCACCATCCCCAGGACAGCAGCCTAATGAGGCCCCCCCGACAAGGCTGGAGTCCGCGGAGGAGGTTGGAAGAGAGAGGAGTTTCATGAGGAGGAGGAGTTTCATGAGGAGGAGGAGTCCATGTCAGGCACTGGACTTTTGGTTTTTGAGGACTCTTCCCCTCTGGCTGGCAGCAGGCAGCCCTCCATAAGGGGGAGCCCCCCCTCCTCCCCCAACATGGCTCCCCTCCCAAGGGCCTCCCCTTCTCCCTGGCCACAAGCATCAGCTGGAGGCAGGAAGTCATCCCAGAAGACCAGGGGGGTGGCCGATCTCCTGCCCGCCACTCTGAGAAGGGACCAGTTCCTCCAGACCCGCCATCTGGGACAGGTCAGCCAGACATTGGTGCGGATGGAGGAGAGCCTTTCCTCCATCAAGGATACGCTGGGAAACCTGGACTGCCACTCCTGGGCTTTCACAAACTGCCTAAACGAACTTCAGACTACATCAGCAGGCGTTGGGCAGGATGTGAGGGCCCTTACCCAGGCTATCCAGGCCAACACGGCAACACTTGGTGCTGCCCTGGACAGAATAGCCGTGGCCTTGGAGGGCAGGCCGCCAGGTGGGCAGAGATCAGGGGCTGCTCCTCCTTCCCCGGTTTTCCCCCTCCCCCATGAGTCTCCCCTGAGGAGCCGGGGCCGTGGCCGGGGGCGCCCCAGGCGTGGCTCACATCAAGGGCAATAATTTTTTTTCCCCTCTTTTTTTTTTTTCCTGGAAATTTTTTGATTTTGCTGGTCATTTTTTTTTTTGGTTGTGAATTCTGTTTGAATTTGGGGGTGACATTCCTGCCAGAAAAGGGGTGTCACCGTCAATTTAGGTGGAGTAGGGTTCCCCAGGACCAGGGAGAAGTGATCCCCAGGTCCGTGTGAATGGTGTATGAATGTACAGTGACATAATTGGAGCCTTGGCGTGGCGTTGCTGCTCACAAGTCCTGCATGGTGGACTGGTGCCAATCCAATTTGATGTGGATGTGGGGTGTGTGTGCTAGGGACCACAGTGGTGTACATGCATGCATTCTCATTGTGCCATGATTAATGTATGTGTTTAACGTGCAAAGATGCCCAATGTGAGCTGTCTCCTGGCTGCTCTTCCCTCAGAAGACGGGGTATCCTCGGTTAGGGGGGGATTGTCTGGTTCAGGGGTCAGGTCATCACGTAGGTCAATCTGCAGGCCCTTTCTTACTGCGAAGTTGTGCAGCATGCAACATGCACCGATGATCTGGCACACAAAGTTTGGGGAATACAAGAGGGTACCTCCAGACTTATCCAGGCATCGGAAACGTGACTTCAGGAGGCCAAAGGTGCGCTCCACCACTGCTCGTGTTTGGGCATGTGCTTGATTGTATCTTTCCTCTCCTGGGGTTTGGGGGTTCCGGATAGGAGTCATGAGATGGGGTCCCAGTGCATATGCAGAGTCACCTGTAAGGGAAAAGACAGGAGGATGTTAGTCATGCATGTGCCCCTTGTGATGTGTGCATCATGGGGGGGTACAGTCATGCCTGCCACCCATGTCACTCACCAACCAGCCAGGTGGCCCCATACACGTTCTGATCGAATTCCATTTGGATGTGGCATTGATTGTATATGTAGCTGTCATGGCTGGACCCTGGGTGTTTGGCACGGACGTGCCATATGAGGCCTTGGGCATCGACTATCACCTGTACGTTGATGGAATGCCAATGCTTTCGATTGCGGTACATGTGCTCTGTCTCCTGGGGGGGCTGGAGTGCCACATGTGTGCAATCAATGGCCCCCACGGTGCGTGGGAATCTGGCAATTCTGTAGAAATCTGTCATTGCCTTCAGCCGCAGGTCCTCAGTGGTGGGTTTGATGATTTTGTTGGTCATGCATCTGAGGATTGCTGGGACAACCTGGTGCACACATCTGCTCATGGAGGATTGTGACATCCCAGCCACCACTCCACTTGGAGCTTATGGAGCAGACAACGGGGGGTTTTACACACATTCTTGGTGGCTGTGAAAATGTTGATTGTGATACATATGTTGCCTATCGCCACGCATGCAATAGTGAGAGTAATATTTCTAACAGCACACTAGAATCCTCTGTAATGCTAAACTGATGACTTAAATGGGGCTTTTAAAGCGTCACCTATGGAAAATTTAGGCTACCATTTCAGGGGTGCACGCAAATTTAAGGTTTGACATGTTGGGTGTCTATTTACTCGGTACAAACTCGTATTTTATATTTTACCAAAAAATTGCATAATTTATTTCTTTTTTTGAAAAGTCTTCTGTGAATGGACAGGGGGAGAGGAGGGATTAGCAGTGTGACTGCTTTGTAACAGAAATGCATCTGGGAATATGGAAGAGTAGGATTATTAACTCCTTGGTGCCAACAGAACGCATATATGCAGCCTCTCTGTAGGTATTCTTTACTGCTGAGTGGCCACATATATGTGTCCCTGTGTAAACTGCTTACTGTGGTGGTGGCACACGCTCTGAGCATGGTAGCAGGGGTTAATTTGTAAGCTCCTGATGCATACTTGTGATCAGGAGCTTTACGATTGTGTGACCTCTATGACAGTCAATCATAGCAGTCACATAACCTGAAGGCCAGCCTCTGCCTCCCAGATTTTAGAACTGGTAAAGGGCTGGGAGTCACCTGGGCCAAGAGGTGAAGGAAAAACATGTAGAATATACTTTCCATAACCTGTTTCTTTAACCACTTCCCATCTGACCTATAGACAAATGATGGCCAAGTGGAAGCACTAAAATTCCAGGTGGACATCATATGATGTCCTCCCAGTCACATGCTTCACATGCACCCTAGAGGCCACACTACAGTGCAATCTGTCTCCCCCTATGTCCATCAGAAACAGCGAATGGCAAATCATTGTATCGGGCCAACACCTGTACCATGTGATTTATATGAGTGGTGTACACAATAGTGGCTTTCATTCATAGCCATTTATTGTGCACTGTTGGAATGATCATCGTGATTGGTCACAGCAATTACATGGTGGAGACTGGGCCAATCAAAGCACATGCTTTAAGAAGGGCCTGGATTTGCTTTAAGAAGGGCCTGGATTCTTTCCTAAATACACATAATATAACTGAGTACTAAGTTCTGTAGGTAAAGTTGATCCGGGGTAAATCCGATTGCCTCTCGGGGGATCAGGAAGGAATTTTTTCCCCTCCGGTAGCAAATTGGATCATGCTCTGCTGGGGTTTGTTGCCTTACTATGGATCAACTGTGGGTATGGAGTTGGGTGTATGGGATGTACTGTGTTTTTTTTTGTTTGTTTATTTTTATTTTTTTATGGTTGAACTGGATGGATTTGTGTCTTTTTTCAACCTGACTAACTATGTAACTATGTAACTATCTGTACCATGTGATAGCTGTGATTAATCACAGCTATCACAAAAGTACACAATGTGAATAAATTGATGCCATGCATAAAAATGATTGCTTATAAGCCATACCTGTCAAATGATGACGCTGTACTGTTCTGGTGACAGTAAAAAAAAAAAAAATGAAAAAAAAAAATCTTAATTTTAAATAAATTGTTAAACAATCTACAACGTCAAAAAAACTCACTATACCTCTTGCTAAATAATGTGGACTGTCTACTTTCCAAAATTTTGAATTTTTGTGGGGATTTGTACTGTCTTGGAATTTTAGGGACTCAAGAGAATGAGATAGGCAGTCAGTACATCAGGACTGACCAATTTTCAAATATAATGTATTTACCACAGTTTGTATACTTTATGACTTTCAAACAGACTAAGTAATAAACAAAAATACTTGTAAAAAATAAATAATAATATACACTGATATACAATGATTCAAGTTATTTTTAGAAATTAGGAATTTAAGTTTAGCAGAATTTCAAATTTATGAGAAAAAAATATATATTTGCTAAATTGTATAACATAAACAAAGAGAAATGTGTTTTTTTTTCAACATTTTTGGTATTTTTTCATTTATATTCCCAAAAAATTAAAAACCTGGTGGTGATTAAATACCTCAAAAAGAAAGCTCTATCTGTATATAAAAAAAGAATAAATGGTAAGAAAATGAGAAAAAGGATAGAAATGTAATTTGGGTACAATGTTGCTCGACTGAGTAATTGTCATTCAAAATGTGACAGCGCTGAAAATTGGCCTGAGCAAGAAAGGGGTTAAAGTGGTTACATTGAATTAAACAAATAATAACACAATTTAAATTCTGATGTTTATTTCTTGTTTTACTTTAAATCTCTGAAATGTTGTAACAATATTTTATCAGACTTTGCCCCTAGTTAAAGCACAATTTGTGGTATATTAGTATACCAAGTTCAATTAGATTAAATTAATGAATTACTGTATTTAAAACAGTAATAAAGCATTATATTATTGCTTTGTTTCCTTATAGAAGGAAACAGCATCCTAATTCCATATGGACCTGATCATGTTATGGAAGATGTATTTTTCTAAACTCATTAAGAAAAGCTTGTGCGTCAAGTGTAGCTAATTTGAATATTTCAGTTAGATAATTCATTTGGCATTTGAAAGTTGTGGTCCAACAGTCTGGTGAGATTAAAATAGAACATTATATTGTATAAAAAAAAATGATCAAATCGTTCTGCTTAAAACAACTAGTTTATAAGATATACGTTTTAATAACATGTATTTTGTCAAATAATATGAATCAAGATTGGAACAAGATCATCCAGTGCTCTGTTCAAAGCTCTCATCAACTAAGACCAACCCCCCCCCCAGCATGTGGGCACCTGATTGTCTTCTTCAGCTGTCCCACTTTTCTCAACATCACCGTGCAACTGCCAGTTGGATTTCACATGGATTGAAAGGCAAGGCATGCATGCAGGAAACCAGCTTTCATATTTAGGGGGGGGCACATAGGGGGACAGGGACAAAAGTAGGGGGGCCCAACTATAAAATGCAATTATATATATCCTGGGGCCCTTTACTACGATCCCACAATGGGCCCTTTTACATGTTCTGCAGTGAGCTCCCTTCCTACTATACTGGGGCCCCCTAGGGTGGAAGAAACAAGAGCTATGTGTCACCAGCACACCAAGAAAATATAAGGGTCCAAAGCAGTGGGAGAACTTTCAGGGTTGCAAAGGTTGTCTTGCCACCAAGCCCTGGTGTTCTGCCACTGTGGGGTTCCCCAGCTGTCCTGTCCCTGCCATTGACAGCGATGGTCTGGCATCTGTCTCCTTGGCAGCGGCGGCAGTCTATTGTGCTGGTGACATTATGGGTGCATGCAGGGGAAGGCTGGCACTATTAGTTATAGAGAGCTGAGCCCCCAGCTGGTCACCTAGCTGCAGTAATGCTGTATAACCTTCTCTGTTGACATGCTGATCGTGATGTGATCCAGGTAATGCTCCCAGTCAGATCTAATAAATACAGTATTTATTAGCATCAAGAGTACAACCATATATATATATATATATATATATTCAAACATATGTTCCGCAGCCGTGTGGGCTCTATGCTTGTGAAATGTGGGCTCTATGCCTGTAAAGTGTGGGCTCTATGCCTGTAAAGTGTGGGCTTTGATCAATAAAATCTCTGATATTTAACACTAGGATTTGACTGGGAGCACCACCTGGATTGCATCCCGATCAGCATGTCAGAGAAGGCTCCACTGCTGCTAAGCAACCTGCAGGGAGCTCAACTGTCTACAACCAATAGAGATGGGCTTGGGTGTGTTTGAAATCCCACATGCCCAATCCCAGGAAGCCAACACTCCACAGTGCTAATCACAGGCAGTGAGACATTTCTTGATCTGTGCAGAGCTGCGGACCGGGAAATCTCTCACTGCCTGTGATTAGCGCTGTGCAGTGTGGGTTTCCTGGCAGGCTCTGGCATGTGGATTTTTGAACATGCCCAGCCCATCTCTAACAACAAATTGTGCTGGCCCTCCTGTACATCAGCCCCATTAAGTAACCAGCACTGGGTTCCAATGTGCTGCCGCCGCTGCCAAGGAGACAGAGACCAGCGCTGTGAATAGCCGGGACAGGACAGCAACTCTGGTTATTTCAGCACTAGTCCACACTGGGAGGATTCCCCCATCCACCTATAATGTGTAGATGGGGGAATTGGATCATTTTTTTTTTCATTCAACCTAATAGTTGAATGAAAAAAAGTGATCAGGGAGTGCGCATGCGCGGGGGTTTCCAAGATGGCCGCCGGCATCTAAAGCTCCGCTCCACCGCGGCCTGTCAGCGCTCCTTACAGCAGACTGAGCGCCCCCACAGCTCCCTTACCGGGTCCATATCGTAGGGGAAGCCCCCCGGTTCCCGTGGATGTCAGCGCCGCCCGCCAGGAAGAACCTTACGGGTCGGATGGCGGAGTCTCCTGGCCCCCTCAGCTATGCCAAGATGGCGGCTCCACGAGGCCTGCATGACGCGGACCAGCCTGGGACCTCTATTGCTGACCAGGATCTCCCCCCCCCCCGCAGTCACCAGGTACTGATAACCCCCCCCTGGCTGCAGCAGCCTCCCCTGCCTCTACAGAATCCCTGCTGAACAGGATGGGAGCTGGATTCCCCACTACACCCATGATAGACCCACACACAGGCATGCTGCTCTCTGTGTGTGAGGCTCAGGAGGAGACCCCTGTCCCCACAGACTTTCCCTCTATGATGGCAGCCTTCTCACAAATGCTTTCCAAAAGTCTGGCTTTAAACGCAGCACAGATCACTTCATCCATACATGCGGACCTGCTGCATCTGGGGATGAGAATTGACACTATAGAGCAAAAGGCAGACCAGGCAGTGGCACGGATTAACCAGAACTCTAACAGATTAAAAGAACTGCAGGACCAATTGGAGACTGCGTTCACCAAGATAAACGACCTTGAGAACAGATCGAGACGCTATAACTTTAGGGTAAGGGGGGTCCCGGAATCGGACAAGGAGGTGCAAGGGGCAGTTAAATCACTCATTAGAAGCCTCATCCCTGACATAGTGGAGCATCGTCTGGAGCTGGACAGAGCACACAGAGCCCTACAACCCCCCCGATCGGATGGTTTACACAGGGACATCATTGTAAAACCACACTTCTATGCTGTCAAAGAGGAGGTTATGAAAAGGGCTAGGCGCTCGGACAATCTCACTTTAAACGGCCACAAAATTCAGATCTTTGCTGACCTGTCTCCTTATACAGTGCAGAAGAGGCGTGCTCTCAAACCACTGTTGCAAGTTCTCTTGGAAAAAGAAATCACCTACAGGTGGTCGTTCCCACTGCGTGTAAATTTTTCCTACAGAAACAAACATTTTGGATTTTCATCATTTCCAGAAGGGGAACGCCTGCTGACCCAGCTGGGTCTGATTGTCCTAGAACCTCCATCCCCACAGAACAGCATGGGGACTCCCGGCTCCACGAAGAGGCCTCCGCCAGCAAGCCCGCTGCAGCAAACCTGGCTGACGCAGAACCACAAGCGCTCTAAAGAGAACTATCTAACTTGAGAATCGTTCCTGAATTCCTTTTTGTCTGACTGGGATCCTGACTCCTGGAGTTCTACCCCTGCCCACACAGGGAGGGGGTTCTTGTTCTCCCCTCCGGTACCAGTGACTGCCTTACCGAGTCCAGTTTGCCTTTATCACAGCCTGTTAGTCTCTCTGAGGCCTTGCGGGACTATTTTTACCTTTTTACTATTTTTTGATGTTGCGGTTACACATTTTTTTTTTTTGGACTTGGGGCGATTGACTGACTGGGGCTCGTGGGGGAGGGGGGGGGTCGGAGCACCAGTGCTCCAGGGGTTCCAGATTTTTCTTTAGTTTCTGGTTTACACTTATAGACAAGCTACTCAGCCCTTACTGGGAGATGGGGGGGTAGTTTAAGGTTCTTCACAAGTTTCTATGGATGTGGGGACGGGGGGCTCTATCTTTGATTTCTCCTTGTCCAGTGTTCCTGTTCCCCCGGGAGGGGTATACTGGTCCCTTGGGACATTAGACTTGAGGGGGGGTGGGGGGTGGGAGTAGTTAACATATGGGGACCACGTTCCCTTTTTTCCACATAGGTCCCTCCTTCTGCTCCCTTTTTTTTTTTTCCACACTGCTCCGGCTGTCCGTCCTCCGCAAGGCTCTTTTTCTACGGGACACAGGTAGGCCACGTTTGTCTGGTATAGCTCTCACACCTCTGGTCCATGGCTAACACACACCCCTCCCCGCCAACCCTCAAGCTTGTCTCCCATAATACCCAGGGCCTCAATTCTCCCGTGAAACGTAGGAAGCTCCTACAATTATACCATTCTACACATGCGGACGTCCTTCTACTTCAGGAGACGCATTTCCCCTCCTCTTACAGGCCCACGTTCCTCCACCACCGATATCTCCAATTTTTTCTCTCGTCGGCAGATAACAAACCTAAGGGAGTAGCCATCTGTTTTGCTAGACACATTAACCTCTCCCTGGTAGAATCAATAATTGACCCTCAGGGTCGCTATGCCCTCGTATCGGGTCACATAGATGGGGAACTGTACACCTTTGTCTCTTACTACACTCCTAATAGGGGACAAAGACACTTCTTTGAATCATTGCTACGCAAACTGCAACCTCACTTTAGGGGCTCAGTATTCATGGGGGGAGACTCAAATACAGCGTTTGACTTTTCGCTTGACAAGTCGGCTGACGGCACTTCTAGACCCAAACGCCCCTCCAGACAAAGCTGCAAAATTTCCAAGCTTCTACATTCGGTAGGGCTGATAGACATTTGGCGTGAGGCCAACCCTCGCACGAAGGACTACACCCATTTTTCTGCACCACACAACTCATATGCCAGGATTGACCACATATTCACCCATGCTGCATCAGTTCCCCTGCTGTGTAACTCCAGGATCATTGATTCCCCCCTATCAGACCACTCGATGGTGACTCTGCTTATCCGGAGGCCAACGGGTTCTAGGAATCTGCCCCGCTGGCGCCTGAGGGAATTCCTTTTTAGCGACCCGATACAATGCTCCCTACTGGAGGAGGCCATTAAGGAATACTTTCTGATTAATACCACGGGCGAGGTGTCCCCTGCCACGGTCTGGGCGGCGCACAAGACGGTTATTAGGGGAAAACTGATCCAATTAGCTGCCGCACTTAAAAGGGCTCACGGGGCTGAAACTCTTAAACTCACAGAGGAATTCCGTTTATTGAAAAAGGCCCACAAACGCCAGCCTACGCCCGACTCACTTGCCCGACTGGACGAAACTCGTGCCCTTCTTAACCTTTCCCTGACGACTGCGGCCGAGCAGCACCTCCGGTGGTCTGGGGCCAGGTTTTACTCCCAAACTGACAGGCTAGGCTCCCGTTTGGCCACTAAATTAAGCCCCAAACAAAGGGCACTAGCCTTCCCTAAAATCTGGGGGCCCACGGGGGATCTGACACAGGACCCGTTGAAAATAATGGAATCCTTTTCTCGGTTCTACTCGGACCTGTACGGCCCTGCCAGTGTACCTCCCAACCCGAGGGGGGGGAATTCCTTGATGATCTCCCTCTACCGTCACTATCTATGGAACATAGGGATATCATGGAATCCCTTTTTACACAGGAGGAGGTATTGTCCACTATTAAGGCCCTCAAACTGGGATCCTCCCCGGGTCCGGATGGCTTCTCTACCGGTTACTACAAAAAATTTGGAACGTGTCTAGCCCCTCACCTGACGCGACTGTTCAACTCTCTCAGGGATGGAGCCCGTTTGGGAGCTGACTTAAACTCTGCTTATATCTCGGTCATTCCGAAGCCGGATAAGGACCCTAGCGAGGTGTGTAATTACCGCCCCATTTCCCTGATCAACAACCACATTAAAATAATGACAAAAATCTTAGAAAACAGAATGTCCAGCTTCATATCTTCATATATTCACAAAGATCAGGTGGGCTTCATCCCTGGGAGACAGGGAACGGACCAGATCAGACGGGCTATTGATGTCATCTCCCTACTTAGATCACATTGGGATGGGGACTCGCCACAGGAGGGCTTCTTACTATCCATAGACCTACACAAGGCCTTTGATTCCATAGACTGGGGATACTTGACGGGAATCCTAGGCAGATGGGGATTTGGCCCTAGTTTCCTTAACCTCATCGAGTCGCTTTACTCAACCCCCTCCGCACAGGTCCGTTTACTGGGCAGGTACTCGGATTCCTTCCCTATAGGCAGGGGAACTAGACAGGGGTGTCCGCTCTCCCCTCTCCTATTTGCAGTAGCAATCGAGACATTGGCAGTAGCTCTGAGGTCGAATCCTGACATTAAGGGGGTAACTTGTGGGACAGGGGAGCATAAATGTGCTCTCTACGCTGACGACCTCTTGCTCTTCGTCACTTCTCCCCATATTTCCACCCCAAATATACTGAAGACTCTACGGATTTTCAGTGAACTTTCTGGGCTGAAGGTTAACTTGGGTAAGTCTCTGGCTATGAATGTCTCCGTCCCCCCAGAGCTACTCCACAAGCTGTCCAGTAACTTTACTTTCGCTTGGGCTCCCGTACACATTCCATACCTGGGCATCAAACTAACAAGGGACTTCAACAGCCTCTTTAAAGCAAACTACCCCCCTATGATTGTCAAGTGTAGAGGGGACCTGGAGAGATGGGCCAAGTGTGGTTTGTCCTGGCTTGGAAGGGTGAATGCGGTAAAAATGACACTCCTGCCGCTTCTTTTATATTTGTTCCGTGCTCTCCCGATCCCATTGACGAAACATTTCCTCGCCAGATTCCAATCAGAGATTGTTAGGTTTGTTTAGGGGAAAAAGGGATATCGGTGTCCCTCGAGCATCCTCTTTCGCTTGAAAAAGCAGGGGGGCCTGGGACTCCCTAACTTATGGGGGTATTATCGAGCGGCCCAACTTTCACAAATGTCGATGGTTTTCGCTCAGGGTCCTAAGCCTGACTGGATTGCGATGGAACGACAAGCCATCCCTGCACATACCATTGACTATGTTTTGGGGTGTGATTCCAAACGCAGACCAACCATTTTATCCCCCACGTTATCCCACTCCGTGGCCCTCTGTACCAAACTATTTTCTCTGCACACCCTGATTTCCCCTTTGAAGCCCCTTTCGCACCTATTTCATAACCCTGACTTCCCTCCAGGGATGGATATCAGGGCTTTTCGGTGGTGGACGGACAAAGGCCTGTATAGGATAGGACACTTTCTCTCCTCAGCGGGCCCGCTTTCCTTGTCCCATTGCAAAAAACATCTAGATATGCCCGACAGCGAAGTCTTTAGGCTCTCACAAATTTCCCACTTTCTCCACTCTGCTTGGTCAGACAAATCGTTACCCCCTGGCATAACGCCCTATGAAAACTGGTGCGCAAACACCAAGGATCAGAGAGGTGGGATCTCGCTGATATATGTGGCCTTGATGTCCAAGTCGGATAAGCCGTCTTATGCTTTTGCCTGGGAAAAGGACCTGAACACCTCATGGAGCACCGAGGTATGGTACCGAGCATCGACCCAAGCATATAAAGGTATTCTTAACGTAAGGCTTATAGAGGCTAGTTTCAAACTTATGGTTCGGTGGTATTATGTCCCTTCCAGGTTAGCGAGGATGTTCCGAGGGACCTCACCACTATGCTTCAGGGGATGCGGTTTGGAGGGTAACATGTTGCATACGTGGTGGTCCTGCCCCGGCATTAGATCATTTTGGAAAAGGGTGTTTCGCACCATCGGTGCTTTGCTAGGGGTAGTGGTAGCGCCTCAACCTCATGTGGCACTGCTGAATCAGTGCATACCAGGCCTTCCTAAGAATTCTAGAACTTTAAGCTTTTTTATTTTATTAGGGGCTAGAATGACCATAGCCAAATCATGGAAGAAACCCTCAGTGTCCTTCCTCGCCTTTAGAAGAAAAGTCTCCTGGATAATGTCCCAGGAACAAATCGTAGCTAAGTGGGCAGATCACACAGACAGATTCCTATCTATTTGGGAACCCTGGGCTATCTACTGTAAGGTGTCACTCATTCCTGGGATTCAGCCTGGTGGCGGGTCCACTCCAATATCGGCTTGATTGTATCTCTCTGTCCCTCTTCTTTCTCTTACTTTCCCACGTTTCTTCCCCTCTGTCCTCTTTCACACCTCTCTTGGTGAGCTTCTCTGCTGTTCGGTTTACTACAGTGTTATGTCTTGGGTGCTAAACATAGCTGACTTCCCCTGAACAGGAGAAAGCCTTTCCGTAAGGAGGATAGACGATGTTGATTTAAGGCGGCGGGAGGGCTGGGGGCCCAGCTCTCGGGGCGCAGCGTGATCCCTTTATGGGGCGCCCGGGGAGCAGGGGTTCGCGGTTTCTCCACGGCGATACCATATTTGAGGGATCGCCATTGGAGCGTCAGTAGGGCTGACTTAGCCCTGATTGACTGATTAGTTCAGGGGAGTGGACTTCAATGAGCTGTTTTACTATGTGGGAACGGTACACCCGAAGCTGTTAGATTGGATGTTTCTGTTATAGTTTGTATACTTTAATGCAACTCTGCATTTGATTTTCTTGTAACCTGAAAAAACCTTAATAAAATACTTAAACGTGAAAAAAAGTGATCAATGTATGGGCTGCCTAAGAGCTAAGACTAGCCATAGACAGTTTAAATCTCAGCTGGTTCAGCAGGAACTGGCTGAGATTTGAACCATTAATGAGCAGATTCTCTTATGATTATCACTAGTTGTTGCTGTATAGCCACTAGTGAGAATCACTGTTTGTCGGGAGAATACAATTGCTGGGCAGGAGGGATATTCCCGTCAGCACTGTCTGTGTTAATGGGGGAATAATGCAAGTTTCTTTCCTGCAATCTGTGGATGTGGGAAAGAAATTTGCACTGTATATTACCTGCCTAACGGAAAGTGAAAGTGTAACAGAATGGCCCGTGACACCCAGAGACTTTTGAAGGATGGGGGGTACTTGAGTGCCAGCATCACTAATAAATCTTGGGTCTAGGGTCATCCTGTGCCCCTTTTGGGCATAGGGTGACTGAGAAATGATAAATTACATGGGATGGGACATTACTGATAATTCATGTTTTGCAGGATATCTTTAAATATTACAAGTTGGTAAAGTCTGACTCCGACAGGTCAATAGAGTGTTTTCATTCAATGTGGGGGATACATGCTTTTGAGGTGTTAATTGAGTCTGCTCCTAGACATTCCATTGTGTGATGCTAATACTGTTTTGTGTCCATTGTGCTAATTAGATCTGCTCCTAAGACCTGTTTATTGTGTATGCTAATGACACTGTTAAGATGTGGAATGTGACTTGTCAAGCTGTAGTAATTTACCCCTCTAAATGTGGAGCCAGACCGTCTGGGTAATGAGTAGTAATTAACTCATCGGAATGTCATTATCTAAAAGAATGTGTATAAAGCCCCCCATTGTGTGATGTGTGGGTGGAGTGTGTCTTTGTCCCTGTGATTAACTGTAACATGCTTGTACTGTATATAAGAAAGCTAAGTTACCATTAAAGGATTCATTCATTCATTTTGGAACCAGTACCAGAGCTTGTGTTGTCTCGGTTATTCTGGAAAATGAAATGGGTCGTGTCTGATGTCTGTCGGACTGTCGGATAAGCTGTCATGGGGCGATGGAATGGAATATCGTAAACGGTGGTGACAGTTACAGAAAGTAAATTGTGAATGTCTTGAAAGAACAGGAGAGGGGAGGGAGACAGATGGGGGGAGAAGGGATGGAGATAATGTAGTTCAGTGATTACAGTGTACTGCAGTCTGCAGTGCACACACTTACCCACGGTGCAGGCTAGAATCTCAGGCATCATTCACACACATGCTGCTGATTTTAATGTTTCCTGAACACACATCCCCTCTCTTCAGATACAGCACACCGAGATAGTGTGGGCGGGACTGAAAGGAGGAGGAGGAGGAGCTGCATTCCTCCCTGCCCGTATGTGAGGAGAGTGGGGGGGAGGTGGCTGGACTCGCTGGGCTGTAAAAGAGTGTCATAGATTGACACTCGGCTCAGCTTGCAGTCACCACTTTTGGAATTTACAGGCTGGTTCTCCTGTCCTAGGGACGGGAGAAATTAGTCTGTTTTTTTCAGTAACTGAGATGAAGGCTTGGGCCCCCCCTCCCCCACAGTGCTCATGGAGTCCTTTCTGCAACTCACTCTTCTCCGTGCCAATGAGGATGCAAGGGAAGGAGCAGATCGGGCGGCTGTGGTTGTGTAAACGCTTGCAATATGCAGTGTCAGCGAGCAGAGGGAGGGGGAGGAATGCCCCGCAGAGCTGACTGGGGACGCTCTTCCTCTCAGGAGAGACTGTTACTCCAGGGGCGGCCCGAGAAAAAAAAAAAAAAAAGCAAAAAAAAAATGTTTTTTTTTTTGGGGGGGCACATGGTGGGGCACAGCATAATGTTGGGGGGGCCAGGGCCCCCTCTGGCCCCCCTAGAGACGCCTCTGGCAGGAAATGTAACCAAAAATCACATGGCCTTATAGCAAATAAGTTAATAGACCCACAGCAGAAAAATAAATTAAAGCTATGAATCCTAATTGTCCTGGCGAGTGGCATAGGACTAAAAAGGACAACAATGAAATAAGTACAGAACTGTGTAATAGCACTGTGTAGAGGACATAGCAGGTTTAAATATGAAATGAAATATATAGCATGCTACATAGATACATAGAAGGTGAGGTTGAAAAAAATACACCAAAGTCCATCAAGTCCAACCTATGTGTGTGATTATATGTCAGTATTACATTGTATATCCCTGTATGTTGTGGTCATTTAGGTGCTTATCTAATAGTTTTTTAAACTATCGATGCTCCCCTGTGGAAGGGAGTTCCACATCTTTGCCGCTCTTACAGTAAAGAACCCTCTATGTAGTTTAAGGTTAAACCTCTTTTCTTCTAATTTTGGGGTCATCAGTATAGTATTTGTAAATCTAAATCATATCCCCTCTCAAGTGTCTCTTCTATAGAGAGAATAAGTTCAGTGTTCGCAACCTTTCTTCATAACTAATATCCTCTAGACCTTTATTAGTTTGTTGTTCTTCTTTGTACTCGCTCCATTTCCAGTAGATCCTTCCTGAGAACTGGAGCCCAGAACTGGACAGCATTCTCCAGGTGTGGCCGGACCAGAGTCTTGTAGAGCGGGAGAATTATTGTTTTATCTCTGGAGTTGATCCTGTTTTAAAAGGATTGATAATATTATGTTTGCTTTGTTTGCAGCAGCTTGGCATTGCATGCCATTGCTTAGCCTATCACATGAAGTGAAGCTATACAGAAAAGGAAAATTACAGTAAAACATACAGATTTTGTCAGTGTGGCATAGAAAATACACAACAAAGCTTAAAGAATGTGGTGGTGCAAAAGAAGAAAAGTAAGCATGGCATATATAATGAGGCAATACAGAATAGAACATTTAAAGCATAGTATATGGAATAAGACATTTCAGAATAGGTAATGCACATGATGGCATATGGAATGATGTAATGTAGAATAGGTAATATAATGCATGGCATACAGAATGAGGCAGTATAAAATAGGGAATGCACAGAACAGTGTATTTAATAAGGCATGTGGCATAGGAAACATACATCATAGTATCCAGAGTGTGATAGGATATCTGCTCTCCTAAATAATATTGATCATGCAAAGGTATGAATATTGATAGCTATTTTTGCATTGCTTATGAAACCAAGGCAGGAAAGCTTGTTTATGCAGAATTATTGAAAGCTATTTTCTCTAACTCTGGAAACATTAACATAGGAAAGAGGAAGTGTCTTCTCACACTAGCTAACCACAAAAGATCAAACGTACACAATATCTCTAGTAGGCAATAAATGTTTATCAGAACACATTATACGATTTCTGGTAATATGGGCACATAAATGCTGTGAACAAGATTATTTGCCAAAATATGTTAGCAGTTACTTTGTACTTGGTGATTATCGAATAACAAATTTGTATGGATTCTAGAGTGCAGGTTTTTTCCATACATCTATGGGCACATAAATGCGATGGTACTTTTGGTACTTTGGGGATAAATGCACCCACCCATTAGAAGGAAATTATGTCCTATTTAGGAGTATACTATGAGTGGGTGCCATCTTTTTTATCACATGATATCCTATACTGTGCATGAATATATCATGTAATGTGATTGTTACAAAAGATCAAACACAGAAATAAATGCTAAGCATTGTACCGACTTCATTGTGTTGTGTATGAGGCTTCCCACGCATGGTCTCTGAGAAGATTGAATTGAAGGTAAGAGGTTAACCTGAGAATATAGATAAGGTATATAAGAAGTGTTATACAGGTATTAATAGGTAATGGTTTATATTACATGGTGTCAGAAGTGGGATTTGAACCCACTCCTCTAGAGTGAGGTAGTGTGAAATTGAGAGTGTACAGCATTTAAAAAGTATATGGAAATAACAGCATGAAATACAGAATGTGGCAGTGAGAAAAAAGAACAGTGCAGCATGTTATATGGAAGACATTACATACAGTCACTTTGCAGCAACCAGTTTCTCAAATCAAATTTTACATGGACACAGAAGTGTTTAGTGATGCCATGTCTGCAGGGCCAGTACAAGGGGTGGGCAGAAGGGAGTGCCCTGGGTGGAGTATTACATTAAGGAGGAGGGGCACACTGGAGCCACGTTAATCTGAAGTTTCCTCACTTACAGAAGCGACAGTGTCGTCAATACTATCAGAACAGAGAAGAAGGGAACTGCCACTCCAGGTGAGTGCACAAGGCAATCAGTGTCCTCTCAGAAGCATGGGTGCAGGCAATGCATGGAACAAAACTTGAAAAGAAAAAGGTTGGACAGCCGCACTTCCAAATATCCTTAAAAATGTTGCCTTTAATAGTAAAAAGAAACAGCACTACAAATCACAGCAGGCAGTGGGGTATAAGCTGACGCGTTTTGCACTGTAATGTCAGTGCTTAGTCAGCTATGATTGTATGATTTGTAGTGCTGTTTCTTTTTACTATTAAAGGCAACCTTTTTAAGGATTTTTGGAAGTGCGGCTGTCCAACCTTTTTCTTTTCAAGTTTTGTCAATACTATCAGGCAGAACAGGAATCTCGATAGCTGCTAAAGGGAGGAGACTGCTCTCTACTTCCCTCCAATAGCAGCCTGTGGGCAGAAGAGAGGAGGACAGCCATGGAGAACATCTCCTTCTGTGACTGTATAGAGCACTGGGGGGTGAGGGTAAAGTATCCTTTAGCTTGTTTCCACAGAGCAGAGAAATGCAGCTACTGACAAGAGGAAAAAAAAACGTATGTGTGTGCAATGTGTGTGCAATCACTGCCCCATCCCCTCCCTGCATGTTAAGCTCCTCCTTCTCACCTCTACAGTCAGCCCATGTGCATCCTATGGAGGGACAAAGCTGCAGAGAACCGAATGGCAGCAATCCAGCAGCATGGAGGACCTGAGATGAGCCACTCTATTGCTGTTACTGAATGGAGGGAGAAAAGAGCTTCAACGTCCTACAGAATATTATGTGGGGGATAGTATTGTAGCAAAGGAGAGATTGCTTCAAAAACACTGATAGCATGTATTGTAGAAAGGGGGTGAAATGCATGGAGAGGGGTCTGACAGTTATGTGTTACTCAGAGATAAGGAAATACGCTATTCCTGGAGAGCTTCTTCATCTCTAACAAATATTGCTCTTTTATTACTAATTGAAGTAACAATAGCCAGGTTAAAAGAAACCTAACATGAAACAGGGGGGTTGGCATTGCTGTTTTTTATCTGAAAATGCTAGTTGCTTGGTTTTTATGCTGGACTGCACTGTTCTGATTCAGTGGAGGTATACAGATTGGGGCATGTGAATTTTGGCAGACTTTCCTGATATACGTAAGAGGTTGTAGGGGCTTATAGTTCACTAGTCAGACCTAGTTCCCCTTTTCCCAAACACACAAGTTCACAGGACTCTTCTAAGGCCTTGTATACACGACCAAGGAACTCGTCGGAAAAGACACATCGTTTTCCTCAATGCGTTCCTTGTTCAAGCTGTCTTTGCGTACAAACAGTCAAGACCAAATCTCCTCGTTGTCAAACGCGGTGAGGTACAACACATAGATGGCAGGGGAAGTTCGATTCCACTGGCACAACTCTTGGGGCTGCTTTTGCTAAACTCATGTTACTGTGTGTTAGTAAAAGTTTAGTAAGAGACGATTTGAACTTTCAGTCTGTTACAGCGTGACAAATGTGCTATCTTCATTACAAACGCTACTTTTACCGAAGGTGTGCTCCCATCTCATACTTTATTCTGAGCATGCGCGGGTTTCTAAGCATACACACAAACATGTTCCTCGTCAAAAACCAGCCCGACAAGGAACACGACAAGGAAATTGAGACTCCCGACGAGGAAAAAGAGAACGTGTTCCCTTTTTTCCTCGTCGAGTTCCGCGTTAGTTTTCTCAATGAAAAGCATAAACATGACCGTTTTCCTCTGCAAAAAAACTCTGCCACCAAGTTTCTTGATGGATCCTGTCGAGAAAAACGGTCGTGTGTACAAGGCCTAAGGGGTGGGGGTGCTAGAAGTAAAGTGTAATATGCCTTATTGCAGGTGCTTTATGCATTATGTCACCTCTTCTCTACCTGTTTTAGGCTGGGTTCACACTATTACGATGATAGACATCACATTTGATTTGCACTGCATTGCGGTGCAGATCACATGCAATGTCTTTGTGATGCAAATTCAGCCATGCAGTTTGTATACAGTTTGTATGGCTGAATTTGCATCACATTTGGACCAAAATGGTGCAGGACCCATTTTTTTGGTCCGCACTGGAATCAGTTGGCATAAGTGTTCACACCCATGCCATCCGATTCCTGTACCATTTCACAGTACACACTGAGATACGCAAACCAATCTGGGAAGGTCCTTAACTTCACATTGACACCCGCAACAATTCTCAGATGTCAGTGTGAAAGGGGCCTTACTGACAGGAGGAATCTTGTTGTCCATACTATTGTTTGGTGGCATGAAATTACCCCCCCCACATGAGTGCAATATGTTGATTTATTATATTTCATCATGAATCTTTTGTGCTGGGGTTGTTTGCTTCATTGCCCCATTGTGATAAAAAAAAGCCTTAAGATCATTACTTGGCACTGCCATCTTGTTTCTGATGTCAGCTTCACCCAACAGTCAATAAAGCTTTACTCTGTTGCTGCTGAACAATCCCCTGCATGTGGCGGTAATACTGTCATCTTGTTTCAAAACATATTGGGCCAGATTCACAGAGCCGTAACTCCTGTCTAACTGGTGTTAGACTGGAGTACTTTCAAATTACGCGCGCCGTATCACTAGTTTGAATCCTCACACCATGATACGGCGGCGTTGGGCTTCGATCTGACAGGCTTACATCTTCGTAAGCCTTCGGATCTACGCTGCAATCTTTTTGCGGCCGCTGGGTGGAGTTTGCTTCGTTTTCAGCGTCGGGGTATGCAAATTATTTTTTCCGGTGATCCACGAAGTTACGAGCGCCGTTCGTAATCGCTTACGTCATTTTTTTGCTGCGTAAAGTTAAACCAGCTATTAGCTGGTGTAACATTACGCAGCCCATGTTAAGTATGGCCGTTGTTCCCGCGTCGACTTTCAAATTATTTTTTATTTTTTGCGTAAGTCGTTCGGGAATAGAAATGTACGTAAACTACGCTACTCAAACAACGAATGACGTAACGACGTGATTTCGTGCAATGCACGGCGGAAAATTTCTGAACGGAGCATGCGCAGTTCAATCGCCGCGGGAACGCGCCTAATTTAAATGCCTCACGCCCCCTAATCGCGTAGTTTGATTCCGCCGGGAGAAATACACTACGCCGCCGTACCTTAGAGGCCAAAATCTCTCTGAATTCCTCGTAGAGCCAGGTAAAATACGGTGGCGTAGAGTATCTCTGATACTCTGCGGCAATCTAATTCTACCTGAATCTGGCCCATTGCTTTTTAGGCAGTGAGGTAGCATTATCAAAAGGGAGTTGTGAATGTTATCAGGAGGAGCCATGGAATTGACGCTCTCAGAATTGTCAAAATCCTTGGTGATTTCAAATGCTTATATTTCTGCTAAGAAGGAAGGTTTCACAAAAAAGTCTACAACACTCTATAGAATTCCTTCACATCTTTGCACAACAAATGTTGGTGCAGAAGACAGGTTCATGTGCCTATTAGAAACAGGTATTTAGAGCAAGCAATATGTATGGTGGTGCAACAAATTATTCTAAAAAATATATTATATAACATAAATTCAAAATTATAAAAGAGAACATGTCATCATACATCACATTGAATATACCATAGTGATATTTACCGCTAAAACATGAAATGAATGATCCTGGGACCAGGGATATTTGGAGCTGCTGGATGATCCGGAAGGACTCAGAGCTACCCCCACCTTTCCAGGAGTGAGGGGCCCACCCCAAGGGGCTTACAAGGAGGCACATTAACCACTTAAGACCCGGACCTTTAGGCAGCTAAAGGACCCGGCCAGGTTTTGCGGTTCGGCACTGCGTTGCTTTAACAGACAATTGCGCAGTCGTGCAATGTGGCTCACAAACAAAATTGGCGTCCTTTTTTTCCCACAAATAGAGCTTTCTTTTGGTGGTATTTGATCACCTCTGCATTTTTATTTTTTTGCGCTATAAACAAAAATAGAGCGACAATTTTGAAAAAAATGCAATCTTTTTTACTTTTTGCTATAATAAATATCCCCCAAAAATATAAAAAAACATATTTTTTTCCTCAGTTTAGGCGGATACATATTCTTCTACCTATTTTTGGTTAAAAAAATTGCAATAACAGTTTATCGGTTGGTTTGCGCAAAATTTATAGCGTTTACAAAATAGGGAATAGTTTTATTGCATTTTTATTAATATTTTTTTTTTACTACTAATGGCGGCGATAAGGTTTTTTTTTTGTGACTGCAACATTATGGGGGACACTTCAGGCAATTTTGACACATTTTTGGGACCATTGTCATTTTCACAGCAAAAAATGCATTTAAAATGCATTGTTTATTGTGAAAATGACAATTACAGTTTGGGAGTTAACTGTAGGGGGGTGTGGCTGTAGGTGTGACGTCATAGATTGTGTATCCCTATAAAAGGGATCACACGATCGATGACACCGTCACAGTGAAGAACGAGGAAGCCGTGTTTACACACAGGTCTCCCCGTTCTTCAGCTCCGGGGACCGATCGTGGGACTCACCCGGCAATCGGGTCCGTGGGTCTCGTGGTCCCAGTCACGGAGCTTTGGACCGGGCCGCGGAAATGTGCCGCGGGCACGCGCCCGTGACCCGCGGCTGGGCACTAGCACAGGAAGTACCTGTACGTGCATGTGCCCAGCTGTGCCATTCTGCCAACGTATATGTGGTTAAGGACGCCCTCCAGGGGATGGAGGAGCAGGTGCCTGCAATGAAAACCCATGATAGCCATAATTAGTTAGGAAAAATTGGGTAAGTTAATTCTGAGCACACCTGCCAGAATAAAAGTTAAACCAGCCCTCAAAAATTTCCACTTGCCTACTAGCATTTGGCGAGTGGATTTAAGCTGGGGACGAGTGATGACAGGGCTGCATGACCAATCTCCCTCCAATCTGTACCTACACTTAGAGTCCCGATGAGATTGGCGGCCGAAGAGGAAAGGTGCATGCTCGGGAAAAGTAGTCTGCTCAGCCGTACACAGGCAGAGCAGTACACAGGTGCTCTCCTTACAATTCTCATTAAGCCGTGGGACCTAACAGTATGACCTCTCTGTTCGTGCAGTTTTCTTCTCCTTATGCTCTATGTAAGTGACCAACAGTTCAGCCTGAGCACTGCGAACAGACTGGTCTCTATGTGTGCTGTGCTCCTCACTGCCAGCCTGAATAAAAGGGGGAAGTGGGGACATGCAAGCGTGGAGCCGCACACACAGGCTCCTGATGATGAGATAAATAGGAGAGGGAGAGAAAGAGAGGATGGATGGGAGTTAGAGGAGACAGCAAGAGAATGGGGAAGAGACCCAGTTCTAGTGCCCTGTCCCTCTGGTCTTACCCCAGTGCCCTGTCCCTCTGTCCCTCTGGTCTTCCCCCAGTGCCCTGTCCCTCTGGTCTACCCCCAGTCCCATGTCCCTCTGGTCTTCCCCCAGTGCCCTGTCCCATTTTGTTAAAGTTGTTGTTGGTATTATTTAATTGTATAACTTGATTCTGCATAAAACATTTAACAGTGTCATTCCATGAGATAATCTACGAGGGCGTGTGTACGGGTGCAATTAGGAGCAGGGCAGTGTATGAATTAGGTGGGGCAACTGGTGGCGAGTAACTCTTGAGGCCTGACTAGTAGCTCAGGGCTTGAAATTTTGAGGCCTGAGTTAAACTATATATATGTATATATATATACTGTATATATATATACTGTATATACATATATATGTGTGTGTGTGTGTGTATATATATATATATATATATATATATATATTCTGCATTTTGTGTAGACTATATATACAGTACATTCGGTGGGGTACAATATTAAATTTACTTCAGGTGGTGGATTCATATATATACAATGCCTTGTAAAAGTATTCACCCTCCTTGGCTTTTTACCTATTTTGTTACATTACAGCCTTTAGCTCAATGTTTTTTTTTTTATATATATATCTGAATTATACGCGATAGATCAGAACACAATAGTCTAAGTTGGTGAAGTAAAATTAGAAAAATACGACCGCTGAGAGGAAGAGAGGGCGATCTGGGGGCGTGGTTTGCGCATGGCCGAGTGAGGCGGTGAAGGTGTGAGCTCCCGCTACCTCCATGCCCTCCGTGCGCGACACATACCCATAGACCGAGGAAGGTGTCTTGTTGCCGGTGAAGCCCCCGGTGAAGTCGCCCCTGATCATCCCTGGATCTGCTGGGAGTTGTTTGGAGAGTTAGGCTTGTTGATCGCCCCCTGGCTGACCCCGCCGCCCGCCGCGTCCTGTGCGTCCTATGCCCCCGCCCTCCGCCCTCCGCCGGATACATGGCGTGTGTGCTGGCGCGTTGAGGAGACTCGTTGGCTCCGGCGAGATCAATTGAAAGAGAGAGGGAGCCAGGCGCTGCGAGACAGGAGCGGAGGGGACCGGAGAAGAAACGAGGAGCAGGTTGGGAGACTGTGAAGTGTGAAAACTGGATGGACGGCGGTGAGTGGCGAGCGATGGGGAGGGTCTATTCCAGCCTACCAAGCCTCCCAAGCCTCCAAGTGCTCTAGAGAGACGCCGGGAGGAGCACATACCACAAAGCTATAAGCTAAAAATTAAGGTGGAAAGCGGAGGGGAGGTATGTGTGCAGCTAGAGCCAGAGATACACGTACATCCCGGAGGACCGCATTGTTAGCATCCAACCCAGCGGGCCATCTAGAGATCCAGAGCTACTTTTCCAAAATGGAGAAAGGGGGGCGAACGGGGTCAGAGCTTGGAGAACTCGCAGACACCAAGACAGAACACTATCCCAAGGCTAGAGGTGCGGGCAGATGTGGAGACATTACAGATAACCCCTCAAAGTCCCCGGGCGGTCAATACAGGTGGGAGTGACCCCCAGCTAGGTTGAGCAAAGGGGAGAACGAGCTCGAGACCTTAAAATCCCTGATACAGGCATTACCAACAAGAGAAGACATTACTATACTAATCGCGAAAATAGAGGAAGCTCGCGGCAGAGAAATGGAAGAGATTAAAGGGGAGGTTCAGGGCTTGGAAAAACGCACGACAATGAATGAAAGTACCTCCAAGGACCTCATACTGCGTGTGACGACATTGGAACAGGAAAGAAATAAGCAATCAGAGGTGATCAACTCCCTACAGTTACAACTGGAGGAAATCCAAGACAGGAATAGACGGAATAATCTACGCATAAGAGGTATCCCTGAAGTAGCAGCCCCAGAAGTCCCAGAAGACCTCCAAGAAACGGTAAAAAATATTTTTCTGATATTATTGAAAGAGGCTTTACCTTTAAATCTTGAGATGGACAGAGTACATAGGGCCCTTGGCCCTAAGCCCAAAGATAGCTCTCGGCCTCGAGATGTGATATGTAGACTGCACTACTTTAGACAAAAAGAGGCAATATTGAGGAAATCTTGGGACACGGGGACTATAGAATTCAATGGAGCTCAGTTGAAGATTCTCCCAGATCTATCAAGTGCTACTCTGCAACGGAGAGCTATGTTACGTCCCATACTAGATCGAATAAGGGAAATAGGGGGAACATACAGATGGAGGTACCCCATATCAGTACTAATCAGGAAACAAGACACAGGTACTTTTTGGCTGCGCTCCAAGAATGACTTGCCGGAACTTTTCTCCTTTTTGGGGATCGACCCTTTCGAGGTTGTGGATTGGCGACAGCCTATCTTGAGGAATAATTAAAAATTGAGGACTTGCTGGCGGCCCCTCCCCCCCCTTTTTTTCTTTTTTTCCCATCTTTTTTGGACCTTTGAGAGAGATTGGACTTTTTTTTTTTTCTTTTTTTCTCTTTTTCCCTCTCTTCTCCTTTTTGTACCTTTATTTTTTTATTTTTTGGGCTTACCCCCACAGGACTTTACAAAACCCCTGAGTGGTGTAGACCGTGCGAGGAGTGTGCGGAGTGTGTGGAGAATTGAGAGGGGCAGGGGGGCGGGGGGTGGGATAGGGAGGAGGTGAGATGGGGGAACAGGGATTAGAAAAGGGATTAGAAAAGGGGAATAAGATAGGGGAGGGGGAAGTAAGGGGTTGAGGTATAAGGGGGGAACTAGGGGGGTAATAGGGGGGTAATATAATTACACCACACAGTATAAATAGACAATTAAGAATAATACACACCTTACACAAGGTTAGGGGGGTGGGAATTAAAATGAGTGCCCCATGGGTAAAATGGGCATAACAAATAGGAGGGCACCACCTAAGTCACATAAGTCACTAAATAGGTTAGCTATGATTCACAGTTCACAGTTCACAGTATTAGAGCAGGTAAGCTCTACACATATTTAACACGCACAGTCAATATATACACACATTGGAGGGGGTAGGATGGGAGGGGGGTGGGGAGGGGGGGGAGTCCCCCGACTCCAAGCAGGCTTATTGATAACCTAAGAATAAAGATCAGTACAATTTACTGGGAATTATTAATGCATTATAAATGTATTATGAATATGTACTAGAAATTAGACTAAGGGAGATTAGTTAGATAGGGCACGGATGGAGATGTGCCAGGTATGAATTCTTAGAATGTAATATCAAATTGGTTTCCTTTTTTTTTCTTTGAACTATCGCAAGAACTATTGTAAGAATACAGTATCACAGAATATTATTTAGTCTGTACTGTGACAATGATATGAATAACTGGTACATACATTCTATGGACTTTAAGCAGGTCTATTGATAACCCAGGCACAAGGTTCAGTACAACTTATTTGGAATTATTAATGCATTATAATTGTATCGCACCGGGGGAAATTATTTTGATAGGGCACGGATGGAGACATGCCACGTATGATCTCTTAGAATGTATTATAAAATTTGTTTTTCTTTTTTTTCTATTCTTTTTTTGAACTACTGTAAGAACACTGTATTACAGATTATATCTATTATGTATCGTGATAATGTTATGAATAACTGGTATATACATTCTATAGAGTGATTTAACCTTAGAAATGGGGGGGGAATATTTATATATGGTGAAGCCATTAGGGGGAAGATGGACATTATCCTGGAGTCATTAAGAAATAGGTACATAGGGAGAATGAGTAGTTTTTGAGTGGGGCAGTGATATGGGGGGGGGGGGGTGAGAGGGGGGGGGGGGGGGGGGAGGGGGAGAGAAAGGGGGAGAAATGAAATTAGGATAATTCGAGCGCCAGGGATTAACAAAGATGGGCAACATAATATCTACAATTTATAGTATAATATATATAGCATAATTTAAATAAAGTGGAGTTGGAAGGAGGGCTGGAGGTGGCGGGGGGCACCTTGGTACAGGAGAGCGTGCGTAACCAGTACCCCCCGATAGGGAATTACTCAGGGGAATACTCAGGGGACAGGGTATTAGAGTAAGCAAGTAGGAGCTAAATTGGCTCTGGGGTAGAGGGGGAAGGTCTGTGTACTGAACCCCCCTGATCTCCACTGTCAATAAGTTAGGGGAAGCGGAGGGTTGGGTGGGGTTTTTTTATTTTTTTATCTCTCTCTCCTCTCTTTGCTGTGGTGCCCTTCCCTCCCTCCTCATTTAATCTCCTCGTCTCCCTGCTCTAGGGGGAGGGGGGGGGGGGGGGGAGTGGGAAGGGGAGGGCCCCGAGCTGCAAGATGGGGGGTATAAGGATTACCACTTTTAACGTAAAGGGACTAAACACCCCATAAAAAAGGAGAATGCTCCTTAGCGAACTCAAAAAAATGCGCTCAGATGTGGCTTTTGTCCAAGAAACTCATCTTAGAGCCAGTCGGTTACCCTATCTACAAAATAGATTCTTCCCCTGTGCCTACCACTCCTTTAGCCCAATATCTAAATCTAAAGGAGTGGCTATACTAATATCCAACCAGATTGCCTGGTCACTAACGGAAAAACAGATAGACAAAAATGGAAGGTATATATTCTTAAAAGGTACCTTAGGAGACGAGAAAGTAACATTAGCTACGGTATATACACCTAATACGCACCAAGATACCTTCCTAATCAAAGTATTGTCCAAATTAGACAAATTTGTAGAAGGGAAGTTGATCCAAGGAGGCGATATTAACATGACACTGGACCCCAAATTAGATACATCTCTAGGATCTTCCTCTCTATCGGGAAAATCTAGGAGGCGTGTTCTACGTAAGTTAAAAGAAATGCACCTGGTTGACGCCTGGAGGATATTCCATGGAGAGGAGAGAGACTATACCTTCTATTCTAATCCACATAAAAGGTATTCCAGGTTGGACTATTTTTTGATCCCTCATTATTTACTGACAGGAGTGGAAGAAGTAAACATTGGGAATATAACTTGGTCAGACCACGCCCCAGTGGCAATCGACATAACAATATCAGGCAAGGCTCTCTCCACGGGGTGTCGCTGGCGTCTGAATGAAAGTTTACTACAGACCCAGAGGTTAAAGAGGCAGTAGAAAAAGAACTAGGAGAATACTTTCGGATCAACGATACCCCGGGGAGCGACCCAAGTGTAGTGTGGGAGGCCCACAAGGCAGTGATAAGGGGATTATTGATAAAGCATGGGGCAAGAATAAAAAGAATGCGAGAAAATCAGGTTAGGAAACTAACGATAGACATCCAAACCTTGGAAATGCAACATAAAGGAACACAGTCAACAAGTGTAGGAGAAGAACTAGGACATAAAAGGAGGGAGTTAGCTGATCTACTGAGGTATAAAGCTAAAGCGATTATTCAAGTAGGCAGAAGGAGAACATATGAACTAGGGGATAAGTGCGGTAAAGTCTTAGCAGGGAAATTGAAAGATACTAGGAATACTGTGTATATACCACATATTAAGAGTAAGAATGGTCAGTAAGGTCTCTCCCTAAAGATATAGCACAGAGATTTAGAGAATACTATTCCTCCCTGTACAACTTAGAACAAATAGACATCCCTAGAGGAAGGATAGAGGATTATTTATCCTCAGCACATCTGAAAAGAGTATCTTCAATTGAAAGGGAGAACATGGACAGACCCATCTCAATGGAGGAACTCCAAGGAGTTATGAACATGGTTAAAAAAGGGAAAGCCCCAGGCCCAGATGGGTTTTCTATACAATATTACCAGTATTTCTACCTTGCTTTTGGACCGTATATGATTAGGATGTTCAATGAGATCGGCCGATCTACCGCACTCCGCCCGGAAGCCCTCATGGCACATATTGCGGTGATTCTCAAAGAAGGGAAGGACCCGGCGGAGTGTGGTAGCTATCGCCCGATCTCATTGTTGAATACAGATCTAAAACTCTTCACTAAATTAATAGCAGCCCGATTACAGCCCCTTTTGACACAGCTAATACATCTAGATCAGGTGGGCTTCATCCCGACCCGGGAAGCCAGGGACAATACCATCAAAGTGCTGAACCTGGTTCACTGGGCAAGGGAAACCAAAACACCTTAAATTTTTCTGAGTACAGACGCCGAAAAGGCCTTCGACCGAGTCAATTGGAAGTTTATGGCAGGAGTATTAAGACACATTGGACTGGGAGAACATATGTATAGATGGATTATGGGGGTATATACTACACCTCAAGCATTAATTAAGGTGAACGGGATCCTTTCAGAGCCTATTAAAATATTGAATGGAACAAGACAGGGGTGCCCACTGTCCCCGCTATTATACGTTTTAAAACTGGAACCTTTGTTGAATAGGATAAGGCAAAACCCGAGAGTCCGGGGATTAGATATAGGGGGCAGAGAATATAAAATTTCTGCATTTGCAGATGATATGCTGTTCACCATATCCCACCCCCGGGAATCACTACAGAATCTGATGAGAGAAATAGAGGAGTATGGGGAATTAGCAAATTTAAAAATTAACTATGAGAAATCAGAAGCAATGAGTGTGGAACTATCGGGGGGTGTACAACAAACTCTAAAACCCAGTTTTAAATTTAAGTGGGTCAAGACATCCCTGAAATATCTGGGGATACATATTCCACCAAAACTAGGTAACATCTTTGAAGCAAATTTCCCTCCATTGATGAATATAATCAAGGATACTTTGAGGAAATGGCAGAGGGGATTTCATTCCTGGTTTGGGAGATGTAATGCCATCAAGATGAGCATACTCCCTAGAATACTATATTTGTTTCAAACAATACCAATTAAGATCCCCCCTGCCTTTTTACTCCAAGTAAATAGGCTTCTTTTTAGGTTCATTTGGTCTAAGAAAAAACCCAGGGTCAGTAGGAGTAGGATGTTCTTACCTAAGAGTAATGGAGGCTTAGCAATACCAGATGTAACTAAATACTATCAAGCGGTCCATATGGGTAGGATTATAGAATGGGGTAGGAGTATAGGATCAAAGTTATGGGTAGACCTCAAACAAGAAATTAGCCAAGTCCCACTACATAGAGCACCCTGGTGCTATCAAACATTGTCGACACAATTAAAAAATCATCCAATTATAGGGACGACGCTAGCAATAGGCCACAAGATATGCCAGTTAGGTAAATATACCTCAAGATATTCCCCCCTGTATCCAGTATTAGGAAATCCACTTTTCCCACCAGGTATGGAAAAAGGAGCTTACAGGAATCTGAGAGAGAGGGGCCTTATACAGATAGTAAATTTTTCAGAACAAGACAGATGGCCAACTGTATCCGAATTAGTACTCCCAGAAGGAAGATATGGGGTTAAAAATTGGCAAGCTATACAATTGTGTCACTTCCTGAATTCCTTGGGACCAACAAGTAGATACAAAAGGGAATTAACACAATTTGAAAGCTACTGTGAAGATCAGGAACCCCCAGATAAACTACTGTCTAGGATGTATAGGTTAGGAATAACACCCTTAGAAGGCCAGGAGATACCATCTATAAGAGAATGGGCCAGAGATATGGAGAGAAATTTTTCACAAACTCAGCAGCAAAAAATAATTAATCTAACCATGACAACATCAATAAGTACTAGGCTCCAAGAATTAAACTATAAAATATTAAATAGATGGTACTATACACCAGAGAAACTGAGTAGGGTGTACCCGGGAACCTTAGATACTTGTTGGAGATGCAAGAAAGATAGGGGAACTATGTACCATTTATTCTGGACCTGCCCAAAGATTAGGAAATACTGGCAGCAAGTATTAAGGATAACCCAAAAATGTACAACATATGAAATGCAGGACGATCCAGCTTTCTGTCTGTTGCACCTAACACAGATCCCAATAAAAATATATAAGAAATCGATCATATGCCATATGATAAATGAAGCTAAGGCGGGGATAACTCAAAACTGGAAAAAAAACAAACCCCCTACGATAACCGACTGGCTCTATAGGGTGAGGAATATTTGCGCAATAGAAGATGTGATATTATCAGCCCAAGATAGAAAGGAACAATATAACACGACTTGGGGAACATGGAACGCATTTATGTACTCAGAGGAAGGGAGGAGGTTGATGAGGAGGGGAGTGAAAGAACGGGATAGAACGGGGCCCTAAGCAACCTGATAAAGAGCTTTGCTCCATAAGAGGGGAGAGGAGGGAGAAAGTGGGTGGGGGAGGGGGGGGGTCTATACTTCTTTTTTTTTTTTTTTTTATATTCTATTTTGGGGGTAAGGGAGGGCGGGTGGGGGAAGAAGGAAATACGATAACATAAGAGAATACGGGAATATAAATGGAAGTAAGGACAGGGGGGGGCTGGGGTAAAAAGGACAATTAGAGATAGACAAATAGGGAAGGACTGGAGAAAACAGGGGAATATAACACCCTACTAATTAGAGGGGGAACTGAAACCTAGAGGAGAAGCCCCAGGGCCTGGCAGCTAGGTGAACCCCAGTTGTAAACAATTAGCCTCCATCCATCCCTATCTTGCCTCCTCTAAGTCTCTTTTCTAGTTCTAACAATATAAGGGACTACGAGACAATAAGATTACTGTCCTGTATATATGCTTTGTTAAAATGTGGTGAATAAGAAATTTCTGTTGTAAAACCAATATTTCCTAAATAAAAAAAAAGGATTAAACGTAAAAAAAAAAAAAAAAGAAAAATACATACATAAAACAATTTTTCAGAAATAAAAAAATGTTAATTGCATTGTGTGTATGTATTCACCCCCTTTGTTATGAAGCCCATAAAAAGCTCTGGTGCAACCAATTACCTTAGTAAGTCACATACCGTATTTTTCGCACCATAAGACGCACCTAACCATAAGACGCACCTAGGTTTTGGAGAAGGAAAACAAGAAAAAAAAAATTCAGAACCAAATGGTGTACCAAAATTTTTACCAGTGCCCATGAAATGCAGCCTGACCTGTGCCATTAATGAATAATGAATTGCCATTTAATTTAAGTAAAAAAAGTGCACTTTGCTGCAAAGGTATTTACTGGCTGCCTGCAGGAAGAGAAATTACAAATCATTGATCAGTGTACTATGTATAGCTCTGCACAGCACAGAGAAATGCATTGTTTCAAATGATTTCAAGGTAGAACTGTGCTGAAAAAGGTTGGAAACATGCACAAAAAAGGAAGGAGAGATTGTCCCTGAATATGTGCTCCTGGAAATGAGAGACAACTTCATTATCCCTGCAAAGGCTGATTTTCTAAAAGATGTTCTTTATGCTGAGCTGGGTTAGGAAAAGAGAGAGAATAGAGGGGGTTGGTGAGAAGTGCACACACTCACAATCTCCTGGGGCCTCTCAGGCTTATTCAGTAGTATATCCATGTTTGTCTGCTGCTTCTTTTTAATCTTCCCGCCCACCTCCTTCACAGACGGAACACACAAGCAAGGAGGGAGGGGTGAGAGAAGGGATGTGTGAAGCTTCTCAGTCGTGACAGGCTGCAGGCTTGCTGGAGGTGGAGTTGGATAGAGCAGTGTGCTGATTGGATCCTCTTCATGTAGGACAGCTACACTTCACGAGCCATCAGCTGCACTGTCTTGCACACAGTGACAGAGGGAAGAGGACGGAGCTGCAAACGGAGAAGGGAGGAGAGGAGCAGGTGATGGGATTTACACAGACAGGAACTTATTTCTGTGCCCCTCACTTACTTCTCATGACGTTCGGCCGTGGGGGGGCGGGACCAGCAGCGGCGGGGGGCGTAGCCTAATGTATATTCGTTCCATAAGACGCAGGGACATTTTCCTCCAGATTTTTGGAGGAAAAAAGTGCGTCTTATAGTCCGAAAAATACGGTAATTAGTGAATTGATGTCCATCTGTGTGCAATCTAAGTGTCACATGATCTGTCATTACATATATACACTTTTTTGAAAGGCCCCAGAGGCTGCAAAGCCTAAGCAAGAGGCACCACTAACCAAACACTGCCACAAAGACCAAGGAACTCTCCAAACAAGAGGGGACGATGTTGCTGAGAAGTACAAGCTAGGGTTAGGTTATAAAAAAAATTCAAAATCTTTGATTATCCCTAGGAGCACCATCAAATCTATCATAACCAAATGGAAAGAACATGGCACAACAGCAAACCTGCCAAGAGACAGCCGCACACCAAAACTCACGGACTGGGCAAAGAGGGCATTAATCAGAGAGGCAGGGCAGAGACCTAAGATAACCCTGGAGGAGCTGCAGAGTTCCACAGCAGAGACTGTAGTATCTGTACATAGGACGACAATAAGCCATACACTCTATAGAGTTGGGCTTTATGGCAGAGTGGTCTGAAGAAAGCCATTACTTTTAGCAAAAAAATAAATTACACATTTTGGGTTTGTGAAAAGGCACGTGGGAAACTCCAAAAATGTATGGAGGAAGGTGCTCTGGTCTGATGAGTCTAAAATTTTTGGCCATCAAAGAAAATGCTATGTCTGGCACAAACCCAACACATCACATCACCCAAAGAACACTATACCGTGGGGATGTTTTTCAGGAGATGAGAAAGATGGATGGTACTAAATACAGGGATATTCTTGAAAAAAAAAACTGTACCATTCTGGCGGTCATTGCAATACTTTTTGTCACACAGTATTTGCGCAGCGGTCTTACAAGCGCACTTTTTTTGGAAAAAAATCACTTTTTTGAATAAAAAAATAAGACAAAAATAAATTTGGCCCAATTTTTTTATATATTGTGAAAGATAATGTTACGCCAAATAAAATGATACCAACATGTCACGCTTAAAAATTGCGCCCGCTCGTGGCATGGTGTCAAACTTTTACCCTTAAAAATCTTGATTGGCGAAGTTTAAAAAATTCTATAGGTTGCATCTTTTGAGCTACAGAGGAGGTCTAGGGCTAGAATTATTGCTCTCGCTCTAACGATCATGGCGATACCTCACTTGTGTGGTTAGAACACCGTTTTCATATGCATGCGCTACTCACGTATACGTCCGCTTTTACGCGCGAGCTTGTCGGGACGGGGCAATAATTCTTATTTATTTTTATTTATTTTATCATTTTTTACACTGAACATTTTTTTTATCACTTTTATTCCTATTACAAGGAATGTAAACATCCCTTGTAATAGAAAAAAGCATGACAGATCCTCTTAAATATGAGATCTGGGGTCAAAAAGACCACAGATCTCATATTTAGACTTAAATGAAAAAAAATAAAATAAAAAAAAATGGAAATGTTGTCATTTGAAAAAATGATAACAAAAAATGTGCCTTTAAGACGCATGGGCGGAACTGACGTTTTGACGTCACTTCCACCTTGCTATGCTATGGGGATGGGTGGGGGCCATCTTGCCCTCACGCGCATCCCCACACAGCAGGCAGAAGCACCCGATCGCCTCCGCCGCTATCGACGGCCCCGGTAAGTGGTGGAGGGCGCGGGAGACCGGCGGGAGGGGGGCCCCAATCCTGCCACCGATAATGGTGATCTAGTGGCAAATCCACCACAGAGACCACCGTTATCATTTACAGGACCGCTCATGCTAAAGATGAATACCTCGGTTGTGGCAGCAGCTGCTGCCGTTACCGATATATCCATCTTTAAAAAAACGACGTATATGTACATGAGCGGGTCCTTAAGTGTTAATCTCCTCTTCTCCAGTTTATTTTTATGAACCGGTGGCCAAAATTGAACTGCATATTTCAGATGAGGTCTTACTAATGATTTCTACAGGGGCAAAATGTTATCTCTCTCTCTCTCTCTCTGCAATCCATGCCTCCCTTAATACAATAAAATATTTTGCTAGCTTTGGAAACTTGGCATTGCATGCCATTTTTAAGCTTTGATCTACCAAAGCCCCCAGATTCTTCTCCACCATTGACTCCTCCAGCTGTTCTCCTCCTAATATTTATGATGCATGCATATTCTTAGCCCCCAAAGTGCATAACTTTACATTTATCAACATTAAACCTCATTAGCCATACAGTTGCCCAATTAGAGCATTGAGGTCAGCTTGTAAGTTGGAGACATCCTTTAAGCATTGCTTGTTGTCGTCAGCAAACACTAAAAATGCTACTTTTAATCCCAGACCCTATATCATTTATAAATATATTGTATACTATAATAAAAATAAGAATATCAACACTGAACCTTGGGGTACATCACTTATCACCTTAGACCACAGGTGTCAAATACAAGGCCTGCGGGCCGAATCCGTCCCTCCAGGCCATTTCATGTGGTCCTCGCACCTCTCCTTCAGCCGCAGGAGAACTCCAGCCTTCCTCTGGTCCTCCTTTAGACCCTTACTTTCTGCTTTCAAGCAATGCATCCAGCTCCTTCCCAGTAGCAACATAAGGAAAGGGGCTTGCACTGTAATGTAAGGGAGAGTGGGGGACTCAACTTCTGATGGTGGGGTGGCTCTTCACATCCAATCCAATTAGAGATACAATTGGCCCTTTTGAGGGCAATCATAATGCTGATGTGGCCTGTGATGAAATTGAGCTTGACACCCCTGCCTTAGACCATTCAGAGTAAGATTTATTAACCATTACTCTTGGAATTCAGTCTTTTAGACAGTTTTCTATCCATTAACAAATTGAGTTTTCCAAGCCTGTAAACTTAACCTTACACATAAGCAATGTTTCAGGAACTGTGTGAAACGCTTTGGCAAAATCCAAGTATACTACGTCCACAGCCAGGTTTTACTTACCTCTTCATAAAAAAGAAATCAAGTTTATGTGACAACTTCTCTTTCTGAATTCATGCTGACTGTTACTTAGAATATTTTTTTCCAGCAAGAACTCATCTATGTGGTCTTTTATTAAACTCATTAGTATCTTCCCAAGTATAGAAGGTAAACTAACAGGTCTAAAGTTACTAGGTAAAGACTTTGATCCATTTTTAAATATAGGCACCACATTAGTCTTAGGCCTTGTACACACAATCAGTCCAAACCGATAAAAACGGACTGAAGTTAATTTTCATCGGTTCACAGACTGATGGTCTGATGGCCTGATGTGCGTACACACCATCAGTTCAAAAACCGATCGTGTCAAAACGTGGTGACGTAAAACACAACGATGTGCTGAAAAAAACTAAGTTCAATGCTTCCAAGCATGCGTCGACTTGATTCTGAGCATGCGCTGGTTTTGAACCGATGCTTTTGCATACTAACCATCGGTTTTGACTGATTGTCAGACGTCCATCAGTCCGATTTTCAGGCCGGAATCACACTAGTGCGGTGCGAATTTCAGCTCTGTAATCTCTGCAGATAGATAAGGGAAGTGTTCAGCAGATCCATTGCGTTTTAGCTGCGAATTTGGAGACCTGGGAGAAGTTCCAGGTGAGAGGAGAGTGGGGGAGAAATGTATTGAGCTGAATGAGAGAAATTCCTGAAGAGAAATGAACACATCTGCGAATCAGCTGCGTACCCATAGAAGATAATGGGACTTAATTCGCACCTGAGCCGCACCGCAAGACATAAAATCCGCACACGTTTTTACTGCAATGCACAGTGCGAATGCATTGCACATATGTGAACCAGCCTCATTGAAAACAATGTATTTAGAAATTTTCTGCGTATTAGATGCGGTTTAAGACGCAACCAATTCGCATAGGTGTGAATCCGGCCTGAAGCAAGTTTTAAAACTTTGGACTGAAGGACAAAAGACTGATGGGCCATACACACCGGTTTGGACTGATGAAACTGAACTTCAGTACATTTTTCATCGGTTTGGACTGATCGGGTGTTATCGGCCTTATGCCAATCCAGTGTTAATATTCCAGTCATTAATGAGTCCCTAAAAATTAGAAACAATGGCTTTGAAACAACAGAGCTCAATTATTTTAGGATCCATGGGTGGATGCCATCCGGTCTAGGTGCTTTATTCACCTTTATTCTGTCTAAATATTTCTGGACCATATCAATTTTGAGCCATAGTGGTTCATTTGGGGCTTTGTCACTACCATCCCCATTATTGACATGAGCCCCCCCATGCTCCTTTGTATACACAAGGCTAAAGAAGGTATTTAATAAATCAAAGAATATCAGCGAAATGAAGGCTGGTTGTGCGTCAAAAAGAACAATAAAAAAATAATGTCCTTGGTCTCCTAATCCACACTTGTTATGTAAGTGCATTTTTACAAAAAGACTGCTAGGTTAAAATAAAAATTTACATACATAAGCCTACAGTATATGTTAAGGTTAGGAACTATTTCTATATTTATATTATATAATTAAATACATAGCTTTTTCAATTTCCCAGTGATAAATGTAAGCAATATTTAGCAGATTAAAGACATGAAGGGACATTAATTATATTAAAAATATGCACAGCATCTCCCAAGTAAGTGAAAATATTAATGACAGACAATTTAGGAAAACAAAAAAGATTTTATATAATCAAGAATTTATATATCCTGAAGATTATCAAAAATGAGTGACAAATCTTGGAAGAAGGATCTCCTTAGGGCTTTATTCTGCAGTTGTAATCATCTATTTATGAAGTCTCTGTCCTCTTTTTTCTCATGTAGTATGTACAAAGCTCCTCTGAAGGTCAACATAACCTGTCAAGAAAACTTTAGAATTAAATTTGATAAATGTTTCTGTTTAAAACATTATGTTATCTCTCCCACCTCTTCTCCATCACCCCACATACTACTATGGGACCTATTATTGTGATAAAATACATCCAGAGAATTGTTCAAATTAGATTTTGACTTTCAGCAGCCATTTTGGATCATATGCTGCCACTGGATATGTCTCTGCCTAGGGCTAAACTTTGATTAGTGTGAAAAAATTACATTATTGTCTCTATATCTTTACAACTACAAGACTTATTTTCGACCAAAGGTATACAATGTGCTTTAAATTCAAGACACTGATCCTTACTACTTGCATTGAATCAAGACAGTAGCTGTGTAGGGTTTTCCAATTGTTTTGCTAATATTAGTTTTTAGATGCCATAAAGACATGAAACCATACGATTGATGTAGAGTTTAAGAAACTGAGTAGTTTACACTACTGGGAAAAACAATAGCCAGTAAGTACTATATTGGCAGTTTATTTTAAATAGTGTTTGTTAGTACTAAAGTAAATTGTACTGTTACTGTAGTTAACTTTCAGATCTGTCTTGTTGTTTTTCTGTATGACCTAATCGTCATTATAGATTTGTTTTTACTCTCTACTGCTTTGTATAACTTTACTATAGAATAATAGTTAAAATTAATCAGATATATCTGCACATGTACTGCAAACTTGGGAGTAGACTTACCAATTAAAACTTTAACCAACTTTAACTTGCTGAACAGGCTTTTTCTAGTAAAATAGATACCTAACATGTCTCACTTTAAAATTGTACACGCTTGTGGATTGGAGTCAAACTATGATACCTAAAAATCTCTATATGCAATGCTTTAAATGCCTTTACAGGTTACCTGTTTAGAGTTCTATCACTGGAATTCTTGCTCTCGCTCTAACATTTGCAGTGATACCTCACATGTGTGATGCAAATACTGCTTACATATGCGAGTGCAAATTACGTCGGAGGGATAGGTCATTTTATTTTATTTTATTATTAATTTTATTTTTTATTTTTTTATTTTTATACTGTTCCATTAATTTAATTTATTTTTGATCACTTTTATTTCTATTACAAGGAATGTAAGCATCCTTTGTAATAGAAATAATGATGTCAGATCCTCTTTATAGAGAGATCTGGTGTCAAAAACACCTCACATTTCTTCTTTACCTTTAAAAGCAAAAGATCGCAAAACTATTTTTTTTTTGATCTTTCGCTTTAACCACTTACAGACCACCCACCACATACATTCTGTGGCAGGGCAGCTGGGCTGTGCAAAATAACATACCTGAAAGTGATTTTGTGCACACGATCTGGTGCACACGATCTAGGTCCCCTATGTCACTTCAGGACACAATAGCCAAGATTTAGAATACCACTCACTGGATAGGTAAGTATAATCCTTTTTCCTGACAGACTCCATGGCAGCCTACGTGTGGGTTAATCCCGCCCCCTCATACCTCATAGGACCCCTCTCCCATAAATCTTTGCTCTGAGCCAGAGGCCGTGTTCCTTTTTTCTCCTCCTCCTAGGACCAAGATATAGTCTTACCTTTTCATGAAGTTTTTTGTAATCCAGGCCTGGTGGTGTGCACGGCGATACGTTGGTGATTAGCAGTGATCCTCTCTGCAGTCCAGCAATCCTAGCTATTAGCAGGTGGACATGGGCGATATGATGCAATACCATGAAGAGCTTACTATCCTGGCCATTGGCAGGCAAGCAGCAATATGTCCAAACGCCCCAGCTATTAGCGGGAGGCTTTGTAAAACGCCCGATCGTGCAGTGGGTCAAGCGAACAGCTCCCCAGTCCCAGGTTCTGGTTCGGATCGTTCCATGGTGGTGGTAAAGTACAAAGATATTTATTTTATATGGCAGCCGTATCTCTGTGTTTTGTTTGTCTCCTTATTTTCTATCAAACTCCAGTGAGTGGCCATGGCGGCTGAAGCGCAGGTGCGTTCCAGCTCGCTGTTTCAGGAAGTCGCCAGGACCTTAGGGTCTGCACAATTGCAAGCAACGAACAAAGATTCCGTGCTTGGTTAGTGCAGGCGCAGTTTCGCCAAAATGGTGACGGCAGTTGCACATGCGATTGGTCGCCATCGGGTCATGACGTTTTTTTTTTTCCAGCGCAGGGGCGCTGTGGGGCGGTGACATCATTATCAGTAGAATATTTAAATAGCTGTCAAAGCAGCTATTTCTTGGGGTGACTTGCAGGCTTATGCAGCGGTTTTCCTATGCACTGGTCTCTGGTTTAAAATGTAAATTGTTTGCTGCAGGCTCCCTAGGTGCTGGCTGTGTTTGTTATGTGTTCTCTCATGCCTGTTGTCACTCCTGTTTCTCATAAGGCTTTAATGGTTCATTTCAGTTTCAAACTGCCTTGCCATGGATATGTCACCGCTCTCTTGTGGCCAACCCTTGCGCTGCAGATAGGATTTAGTGCCTTTCTGCTTGTATGCTTGTTCACTCATTCAGGAGCCCTTTCTTTTTTCACACAGCACTTCTAGGTTTGAACACCAAAGCATGGCAAAGACTGTCCTAGGTCTTAAATTTGTCACTTCTCTTCAACATCCAGACGTCATAGATCTCCCTTTAGATCTAAGTATCACAGAGAGGACTCTAAAACCACCTCTGGGCGACACTCTCACCACCACTCTAGCCTCTCTGTGAGGAAAGCCTGCTGGGTATGCGGGGCCAGGTTCCTGAAGGTAAATCGCTCTGTGAGCGATGCTTTCCAAAGTCGCAAAAGAGAAGGTGGAGAGCAACTAGTGGAAACACTGGTCAGAAAGGTGGTCCATGAATCCCTGAGTAAAGTGGGTTCTGGTCATACCCACAACCCTGCTGGCAACACTATGTTAGTCCCTATAAGGGATGATCTAGAGGCCCCAGGCCCTTCACAGCCAAGCCATTCCTCAATTGAAGCCTCAAACAGGGGGTGGAGGTAGATGACCCTGGTGCAGGTTTTGAATTTGCCCCAGTACCATAACTGGTCAAAGCTGTCAAAGAAGCTTTGAGATGAGAAGAGCCAGTAGGGGCACCCTCCAAACAGAGGAAATATTTTAAAGCCTTAAAAAAAAAAAGACGCCCTAATTTATCCTTTTTGGGTGAACTTGGCACATTAATTACCTATGAATGTGGCGGTATTGAAAGGAGGTATTGCCTGTTAACAAAGGTGTCAAAATTGTACCCATTTAAAAGCAAGGATGTAAAACACCTGGAGTCGGCTCCTCTCATTGATGCAGCCCTAATGAGGATGGCAAGGCACGTCACACTCCCATTGGAGGATACTGTTTCCTTTAGGGATGGCTGGAGAGGAAAATTGAGACCGACCTCAAGCGGATCTACATTGAATGAATGAATGAGAAACTTATATAGCGCAGCACATGTGAACTGAATCGCCTCAGGGCGAGTATGAGATGCAAACCAGCTATAGCTCTCACAGCTCTTTCTAAAGCCATAGAAGTCTGGGCGGACGGCATAGATGCTTCTCTGAGGAGCATCTCCGAAGAACTGGCCAGGAGCTCATTTATTCATGGGCTAAAGTTGGCACTGACTTTTTTTGGGTGAGGCTTCCCTAAACATAATTCACATGGTGGCTCCGATCATGCTGTCATCTGTCGCAGCTAAGCATACATTGTGGCTGTGCCCATGGGTAGCTGACCCTCCCTTCAAGCAGGCATGGTACAGGATTCCCTTTGAAGGTTCGTCCCTCTTTGGGAACAAATTGGACAGTGCCATCACCCGTGCCAAAGGGACCAAGTCAGGGGTTCCTTCCCCAGGATCGCTGTCGGCTAAACCAGAAGAGAACACAGCCAAGGCAATTTTCAGATTGAGCAAGGGATGCTCGCTACTTAAGGCCCGGCCATGAGTTCAAGAAGACCTGGAAGGAAAAATTAGCCTTTAGGACAGAAGTTTTCAAAAGGGGCATCTTCCGGTGAACAAGAATCCCCTAAGTTTTTATGATATCACGCCTGCCCAGACAGAGTGAGTCGGCATCCTTGCCTCTCTCTCTCAAAAAACAAAACAAAAAAAATTAAAATAAGAAATTCTCCAGTCCTATGCAGACTCTCTTGTGGCTCAGGGCGCTGCAATTTCAGTTCCAGCCGACAAAAGGTTTCAATGGGTCTACTTGTCCCTCTTCATGGTGTTGAAGAAAAATGGCACCTGGAGGCCAGTTATAGACATAACCCACTTAAATTATTTTATCAAGAAGAAGTCAAGATGGAGATACTACTCATGATCTGTCACTCATGATCTGTCACTCAATCTAACCAGGCGATTGGCTTGTGTCCATAGACCTGAAGAACGCCTACTTCCGATGTTCCGATAGCGTCAGAATTCCAGAAATGTCTTTGCTTTGTCGATCAAATCCATCTGCAGTTCACCTGTCTCCCCTTCGGGCTTACGACATTGCTTTGTGTTTTCAAAACTCTTGTTGACTGTCGTGGCTCTGATCAGGACCAGAGGTATCCATCTGTATCATTATCTAGATGACGTGGTTTTGTTCTCTCGGAACAGGGAGCAGTTGCTAATCCACAGATTCCAGGTCATCTCCACTCTACTCGAGTTTGCTTGGCTTCTGAATCTGGAAAAGAGCCATCTGGATCCTACGCAGTCCCTGGTATTCCCGGGGAACACGTCAACGTTATCAAGAGCACCATCTCATTACCCCAGGGAAAATCCCAGTGATCCGTGACAGAGTGCAAAGTCGTCCTCTCATCTCCGAGCCTCTCAATGCCTAAAGATCATCGGCACCATGGTGGCAACAACACCCATGGTAAAGTGGGCTCAGTGGAAAATACGGCCCTTCTAGAAGGGTTTCCTTCAGTGGTGGAACCCAGGGCTTCGGGTTTACTCTATCCAAATAATCTCATCCATGCGGGACAGCCTTCCTTTGTGGCTACAAAGGAGGAACCTCCTCAATTGTCACTCCATCGCATCTGTGTCTTGGGTCTCCATCACTACAGATGCCAGCAACAGGGGCTGACAGAAGTAACCCAAGGCATATGGAATTTTTCCTCACAGGATAGTTTCCAATGTTCTGGAACTCTGGGCAGCGTTCTGCGCTCTGTAGGCCTTTTCACCACTTAACAGCAGAAGCCTCAGTCCTCTTGGACTGGACAACACGACGGCAGTCGCATACACCAAGAGACAGGGGGGTACTCAGTCTCTCCCTGTCAAAGGAAGTAGAGCCCATCATGATCTGGGCCCAGAAAAACCTGACCAACCTGACAGCTGTCTACCTCCCAGAGTCCAGAACGTTCAGGCAGATTTTCTGTTGAGAATTTCTCTGGACAATGAGTGGACTTCCCTTCAGGTGGGTCCTGTCCCTGGGGGTCATTCCGAAAGTAGACTTGTTCACCTTCCTGTGCAACTTCAGACTAGAGATACTACACAAGGTCGCTGTATCCCCTGGCTTTCAGGTATATGCTATGACAGAACATTGGCGGTTCCACAGGGCCTATGCCTTTCCCCCGGTTCCTGTCATTCTCCGGTTTCTGTCGAGGCTCAGGATAGAAGAAGTATAGATAGTGGCAATAGTCCTATACTGGCCAAACAGGCCATGGTTTCCACTGTTGATGCAACTCAGCTTCCGGGAACCAGTTCCTCTACCCTTCAGACCAGATCTCCTATCACAAGGGGCAATTCTACATCCATGACCAGTCCATCTACATCTGATGATCTGGCTCTTGAGAAGGGAAGGTTGGAGGTCATAGGCTGTCCAAGTAGGGACATCTCCACATTATTAAATGCCACTAGAGCAGGCACCAACAGGGTCTACCAGAGGATTTGAAAAAAAAAAAAAAAAAGTTTGCAGACTACACCACTTCCACTGCAGGTTCTTGCAATAACCCAAAGATGGTATTCTGAGTTTCCTACAATCAAGCTTGGATCTCATTGTCAGTCAGCTCGCTGCGAGTCCAAGTCGCTGCAATCTCTGCCTTTATGTGTTTCCTGGGCTAGACACCCTCTTACTCAGTAGTTGTTTAGATGAGCAATAGAGCTCAGACCTCAAAAAGCCAAGATTATCTAATTGGGATCTTCCCCTTGTCCTGGATTTTTTTGGGTAGAGAGTTGGAACATGAAGATCAGTCCTTTTCTATCAAATGACTCTCTCTAAAAGTTGCCTTCATGGTGGCTTTAACATCGGCCAAGAGGGTCTCTGAAGTCAGCTCTCTGGGATGCAAGAAGACATTTTTAACCTTTTATAATTCCTATGTTGTGTTTAAAACCAAAAGTGGCATCTGTGTTTCATGACAATCAGGAGACTGCCCTTCTATCGTTCAGATCTACCGAGGATTCCAGTGTTCATCCCTTAGATATTGGAAAAGGTCGGAGCCAGTATCTTGAAGCTACAGCTTCTTTCCGTCACACCGACCACCTATTTGTTCTTTTTTTATGGGAAGATTAAAGGAATGCGTGCCTCTTCCAGATATATTGCAGCATGTATTGTTCAGGCTATTTAGTGGGCCTTCAAAGCCAAGGGCTTGGTACCTCCAGAATTGGTGACTGCTCACTCAACTAGAAGTCTTATTCATGGGCACTGTTGTGTCACGTGGCTCCAGAAGTTATTTGCAAGGCGGCCTCGTGGTCTTAAAGTAACACGTTCAAGGCACACTACTGCTTAGAGTCAGCCTCGTTAATTTTGGTTTACATGCCGGTTGATGGTACCAATTAAACCTTCTTTGCTTTTGTCCAGCACTTGCCCACCCGTGTGGTTTGGCTAGTTATTTCCCACACGTAGGCTGCCATTGAGTCTGTCAGGAAAACGGAAAATTTATATCAAATACTTACCATAATTTTCCTTTCCTGATAGACTTCATGGCAGCCGGAGTTCCCTCCCAGTGGCTGGAGTAGGCTAAATTATGGAACACGGCCTCTGGCTCAGAGCAAAGATTTATGGGAGAGGGGTCCTATGAGGTATGAGGGGGCGGGATTAACCCACACGTAGGCTGCCATGCAGTCTATCAGGAAAGGAAAATTACGGTAAGTATTTGATATAAATTTTCAGTTTTTTTACAGTCTGGGTCTTAACAATTCAATTTGCTTAACATTGCAACAGGATTTATTTAAATGTAGAAGCATAACACATCACTGATAATAAGATTATCACATATTTTCTAGCAACAAGGTAATATAAATTAATATTTTTTTTCATGGGAATGACTTCTTTGACTTTTTAAGTCCTTATACTTTATAATGAAACTCTTAATAGCATTATCCTTTTTTTTAACTGGTTTTATTGAAAGTATTATTTTGCTAATATATACATTTAGCTAATATATATAGAAAAAATGGGAGGAAAGACCATTTTAAATAGGTTCACTCCGCTTAGCAAAAAAAGTGAAACTCGGTGAGCAACCTAAGTGCAGAATGAAGAAATACAAAGGGAAATACAAAGGGACCAAATTATTATCATAAAACTGCAATAAAGAGAGTTGAATATGAATACCCAGATATCTAAATTTAGATGTAAACCGCAGAGGGCAGTCAGGAGGCAACAAAAAGGGAGAGTTTCTCATCTATTACAAAAATATGTGGTTTTATCCAGTTAACCTGGAATGCTAAGAATTTACCAAAACTCTGAATAAGAGGGAGGACCTGAGGCAAGGATGTTTATGGGTCCATACCACAGGAGATGTCCGGTGAAGCTCCACCAAGGGCAAAATAACCAGGGCAAATAACAGGGGTGAAAGAAGACACCTCAACTTATGGGAAAGGGATTATAAATGTGAGCAGTAAACTTTAACCACTTAAGACCCGGACCAAAATGCAGGTAAAGGACCAGGCCCCTTTTTGCGATTCGGCACTGCGTCATTTTAACTGACAATTGCGCGGTCGTGCGACGTGGCTCCCAAACAAAATTTGCGTCCTTTTCTTCCCACAAATATAGCTTTTTTTTGGTGGTATTTGATCGCCTCTGCGATTTTTATTTTTTGCGCTATAAATAAAAATAGAGCGACATTTTTGGAAAAAAAAACAATATTTTTTACTTTTTGTTATAAGAAAAATCAAATAAACTAAATTTTAGTCAAACATTTAGGACAACATGTATTTAGCCACATGTCTTTAGTAAAAAAAATCGCAATAAAAAAAATAGCTACCTAGCGGGAACAGCGACACTAATACAGCGATCAGAAAAATGATCGCTTAGTGACACTGGCAATAGGGAGTGAAAGGGTTAACTAGGGTGGTGATCAAGGGGTTAAAACTTTATTAGGGGGGGTACGGGGGCTACCCTGGACCTAACACTAACTGCCTGTCACACTGACACTAACTGCAGTGATCATACATATGATCACTGCATTCAGTGACACTGTGACAGGGGGGAGGGGGTGGGGGGTGATCGCAAGGGGTTAAGTCTGCCTGCGTGTACTGGTGTCAGACTGTCAGTGTAGTGTTGTGCAGACTTACTGTGAGATGTGATCTCTCCTCAGCGGCGGTTGAAAAAAACGCAGAGAGCAGAGATCACATCACTTCCTCCTCCTGTGGATTGGGGGGGGGGGACGCGCGGATTGGCTGGGAGCGATCCGGAGGGGGCGGACAAAAATGAACCGCCACCCCCTCAGCACGGATCGCTCGGCCAGGTAACTGGACCGCCGCATGTACCGGGGGGGGGTCCCGATCGGACTCCCGACCCACGTCTAGGCACCAACGTATATATACGTTGATGTGCCTGCCGGTGCCATTCTGCCGACGTAAATGTACATGCAGCGGTCTATAAGAGGTTAAACAAGTTAGAAGCTGTGTATATAAAATGTTTATCTATTTTAGAAAAATTTCCACAAAACCAAATTATAATAAGGCCACTCTATAGAGTCAAATGCCTTATGCATGTCAAGGGACAGTAAAGCTTTTGGGGCAATTTTGAGATCAGTATTAATTAATGAAATAGGATGAAAGGATCCACAAAGACTGAGATCCTTATTGGGTTTAGGAATTAGCGCTAATTAACACCTGTCGCATTGATGGGTGGAGTATCTTGTCCTCTAATATGGTCCTTTAGAGACAAAGTAGGGAGACAAATGTCACTGAGATATCCTGTAAGAGCTTCAGAGTTATAAATATCTTGAGAGGCATATCAATCAGGATACAATTGTAAAAAAGTGTCCAAAATACATGCCCCAAAAGATTGGGAGTTACCCGCACACTATAATCTTAGGAATGGTAAAATATTCATAGATGGGTTTAGCTAATAAAGCAAGTAAACAACCATTTGTATTGCCAGAATAAAAAAAATGTGCTGTGGGGGCGTGACCGGATGCAGGAGGGTGTGAGAGTTGTGGTGTGAGTGTGTGAGGCTGTCCACCCCGCCTCCCCTCTGCTGATGAACCGACCTATGGCGTGTGCTGCGTGTGCTGCCCCACGTGTATCTCCAGCAAAGGCCGCAGTCCTGGAGCTCTGAGCGGAGGATTGTGTACGGCGCCAGATCGAATTGCCCGGTGTGCGGCGCCCGATCAAAACATTTGGCGTGCGGCGCCTGATCGAATCGCCCGGTGTGCGATGCCTGATCGAATCGCCCAGTGTCCGGCACCTGATCGAATTGTCCGGTGTGCGGCGCCTGATCGAACTGTCCATTATTCGGTGGAGTCTGGCGGAGCCTGGAGCCTGGAGCGTGCACTTGTGAGTCTCTGCCACATTAAAGAACCAGGAGAACCAGGAGAACTAGGAACCCAGAAGATCCTACGGAGTGCCTGTTCAGGGGGGTCATAGACAGTGTAACTCACAGACCTTGAGAGAGCCTACATCCCTGCATATCTTCACTTTTCTCCCATATCTACTAGCTGGCGGTGGGGGTTTGAACCCCTGAGGAGGGGCCCCTGCAGCAGGATGGCGAGAGTGCGAAGTTGATTTGGGTCCAGATCCAGGACAGAGGTAAAGATTTATATACCCCTACTTGCTTTTACAAACTGACAAACTGTCCATATTAAGCCGCATGAAGTGACTTTCTAGGAGTTATCTTTTTTTCTATATATATAGCTCTGGACTGCTTCTTAAAGTTGTGTGGGAGATTGCCTGCATACTGTCCTGAGTACCACTATTACCAACAAAAATTGTAACAAACCTAAATGTAAAAATTAACCAGCTATTGTGTGCTTATCTGAACCCCAAAGGGAGGTGAGAAGGAGACTTACAGGGAGAAAAGGAAGTGAAATATCAACCATACACTTTTTCAGTTTGTCTGTGCTATACACTATCAGCGAGTGTGTGGGCGGGCTCCATTAAACAAGCCAAATAATAGAGCTAGTTGGCCGTCTATTGATCTATTGATCCCCCCTCAAGAAAGGCAAGAACTAGCCACGTCCTATATGTTTACTATGAGTAAAGGTGCGCCTCATTCAGAGGGTGCCCCTATTACAAGATCAACTAAAGAGAGAGAGAAAGGCAGCCAGGCCGCTGCAGCCAAACTAGAGCGCTTTGCTCATTCCCCTAAGTCAACTAACCATTCCCCTATACAGGGGGGGTTATCATCTACAGCCGCCCAATCCAAGGGCACGACAGGGACATCAGCGGATAGGCGAAGCTTAGGCTCAGTAACCTCCAAACCAGCAGCCTCCAAAACAACAAATTTAACCAATCCAACTGGGCCCAAGACTCAAATTGTTAAGGAACTTGGAGAGGAGAAAACTGATATGGCGGCTACTACATTGGCTGCTGCGGCTACATCTGGATCTCCGGCTAGAGCTGTTACGGAGCCAACTGAGGAGCCCACATTAAAAGATGTTTTAAGAGCCGTTAATGACTGTAAAACACTCATGGTTGGATTTGATAACCAACTTAAGAGCTTGAAAGATGAATTCTCTTTATTACATCAGGATATGAGTAAAGCCGTCGAAAGGGTCACTAATCTGGAAGAGCAAACAAGTACCTAGAGGACATTTTGCACCCTATGAGGAATGAACTAAAGGGGTTACAGGAAAAAAACAATCTCCAAGCATCAAAAATGGATGAAATGGAGAACAGACTTCGCAGGAGCAATGTTCGTGTGATTGGTCTCCTAGAACAGTGTGAGGGCTCCAAAAGGATTTTCTCTATGGGGAGAGGGTGGACAGGGGTGGTGCACTAGTGGTTGAATGTTGTTTGTGAGGAGAGTGGGTAAGAGAGGAAAGGTCACAGGAGAGGCCCCCAAGAGGAGCCCCAATGGGCAGGGTGGGAGTAGAAGGGGGGGAGGACCTAAGCCCAGGAGTGGGCTTAGTAGGGGAGAGGAGGGGGGGTGGAGGGAAGGGGGGAGGGATGGGGTGGGAGGTCAAGCTAGGGGAAGGAGGTACTCCAAGTATCTTAAACATCCTTAACACCATCAGTAAGGGGAGAGGTTTTGATCTGAGTAACCAGTCGGAGGAGAGGGAGAAGAGCAACTCCATGCCATGGTCTATTCCTGTTTATTCTCTACTACACATTGCCCATGGCTTGGAGAATTAGATCATGGAACATACGGGGGTTGGGGGACCCTATCAAGAGGGCACTGGTTCTGGCGTCAATGGATGGGAGGGGAACAGGGATACTCTGTTTACAGGAGACACATCTAACCCGGGAGACTATGGCCCAATTGGGTGCTCGGAAATTTCCATTCCGATACCATTCGGTACATTCTTCATACTCAAGAGGGGTCAGTATACTGGTGGGGAAGGGACTGTCATTCTCCTGTGAAAAGAGCTGGATAGACGAACAGGGACGATACATCTTTCTATCCTGCTCTATTGAGAATAGGCCCTTCGTACTTGCCAGTATATATATCCCTCCCCCTTTTAATTTTAGTGTACTACAGAAACTAGTTGAGTTTATGTTGGATAAGCCAGATACTCCCCTGATAGCAGTGGGCGACTACAATGTAGCCCCTGATAATGTGAACGATAGATTTCCCTCAAAACCTGACTCGAACACTAAACTGGGGGGCCGCTTAGTCCAGTTCATGGAGGAGGCAGGGTTAAGAGATATCTGGCGTATCCATCATCCACAGTCCCGGCAGTATTCATGTTTCTCTAGCTCCTATGCCACCTTGTCAAGAATTGACCTGGCTATTGGCAATGAAAAACTATTAAATATGGTGAAGGTAATATAGTATGGCCCAAGAGGGGTCTCAGACCACTCGCCCTTAGAACTAGTATTTAGAAAGAATGAGCAAGCACCCCCAAGGGAGTGGAAAATTAGCCCATATTGGCTAGAACTACTCTGGGACCCACAAGAATTATTAAACAATTTGAAGGAGTATATCCGGATTAATACAGGCACAGCAGCGGCTGGGGTGGTCTGGGACTCCTTGAAGGCATACCTAAGGGGGTTGCTAATACAAAGGGTGGCAAGGCTACAGAGGGAATCTAGGAAGTGGGAAGAAGAGGCCAGAAATGGGGCATTGATGGCTGAACAGCGATACATTGAGGATCCCTCCCCAAGCAGCCAAAGAGAATGGCTAGACAAACAGCAGGTCTATAAAATGGCTACCATGAGGAAGGCAGAGAACCATCAAATTTTCCAGAAACAATCTCAATTTGGGGAGCGTGAGAAAGTGGGGCGTACGCTGTCACTATTGATACGGACCAACACCCCTTCCTCCAATATCGGAGCTATAAGGGGGCCCACAGGTGAAACCTTAACTGAAGGAAGGGAGATAAGGCATAGGTTTCACGACTTCTATAAAGCACTATATAAATCAAGGGGAGAAAACAAAGGCATGGAAGCTTTCTTCCAAGGAATTCCGTTTCCAAATCTGTCTGATATGGAAAAAAAAAAATTGAATCCCCTGTCACGTTGGAAGAACTACAGCTTGCAGTGGCAGGGATGTCCAACCATAAATCACCAGGTCCCGACGGGCTCCCAATAGAAATCTATAAGCGATATGGAGACATATTGCTACCTGAACTATTACATACTCTGGAATCAGCCTTCTCGGAGGGAAATCTCCCTGCCTCCATGATGGAAGCAACAATCATCGTTATCCATAAAGAGGGAAAAGACCAATTAGACCCATCTTCCTATCGTCCAATTTCATTGCTCTGTACAGATGTTCAAATCCTTGCAAAAGTCCTGGCGACACGGCTAAAGGAATGTATAGAGAGACTCGTTCACCCCGATCAGTCAGGAATTATTCCGAATAGGTCAACATCCTTAAATATAAGAAGGGTCTTTCTAAACTTGCAGATCCCTACCGATAATGAGGGCCCTAGAGCACTCCTGGCCTTAGATGCCGCTAAAGCATTCGATAGCCTGGAGTGGTCCTATTTATGGAAGGTACTAGAAAGTTTTGGATTTGGCCCATCTTTTATTAGGTGGATTAAACTCCTTTATAATAAACCATGCGCAAAAATTAAAATAAATGGCGAAGCCTCAGGCCTGTTCGAGCTGGAGAGGGGGACGAGACAAGGGTGCCCCTTGTCCCCTCTCCTGTTTGCACTGGCCATGGTACCTCTAGCCATTAAAACCAGGCTTAAGGAAGATATTCAGGGATTTAGGAGGGGCCTAGAGGAAGACAGGATATCGCTATTTGCGGATGATGTCCTCTTTTTCATATGCAACGTTAATAACTCGCTGGCCCCAGTGGTTCAAATGATCAAGGAATTTGGTGGATTCTCAGGACTGATGGTCAATTGGGACAAGTTGGCCCTGCTCCCTATAGATACGTTACAAGTCCAGATGATAGCCGAAATGCCCCAATTAAAAATTCCAAAAAAATTAAAATATGGATCACCCGAGATGCCAGGGAATACACTAGCAAAAATATAGCCCCATTATTAGCAGTGCTGAAGCAAAAGAAAGACACCTGGAACGGCCTCCCTCTCTCTGTAGCTGGGAGATGTAATCTAATTAAAATGATCTGGCTTCCCCAACTACTCTATGTACTCCATAATTCTCCGATCTGGGTTAACCAAATATGGTTCAAAAAAATGGAAACATTATTCCGAGAACTAATATGGAAAAGAAGGAAGGCCAGAATTGGGTTGCAGACCATGCAGCTCCCGGTTGGGGAGGGAGGGATGGTGGTCCCGCACCCGAGAATGTACTTCCTGGCGTCTCAGCTACAGCAGATCGCAGGATGTGGGATCCCAGACCGAAGAAATGATTGCTTCAGACTAATACTAACCGAGGCCCCACATAAAACACTGGTAGAAGTCTTGGAGGCAAACTCATTTGCCCATAAATGCCCGACTATAAAACTATTAAACAAAGTGTGGCAGACAACAAAGGCTTTACTGGGTTATTCTGGGATAACTGAGTTGGCCCCCCTCTGGAACAATAAAAACTTGCCAGAAGTAGCGGAAGTAGAAAAGTGTAAAATCTGGGAGAGCCAGGAAATCACACGATTAACCCACTTATATGAGGGCAACCTTATGAAATCATTCTCAGATCTAAAACTTGAATTTAATATACCAAATAAGACGTTTTTCAAATAACTTCAAATCAGGCATGCCATTCAGACCCAGACTAAGTCCTATCCGGCTGATAGGATCCAGACTCTCATTCTTATTAAAATAGCTCAGGCTAACACACCGAAAGGCCTAATTTCAGTGCTATATGACAAACTGGGGGCTAGGACCATAAACCAGTCAGGCGTGACTAGGAGCAGAGAAAAATGGGCAAGGGACCTGGGATTGATAACAACAGAGCAGTGGAATAGGATCCTAAAGAGAGGGGCTCTGGTATCCATCGCTCCGGCACAGAGATTGTCCCAACTTTATCTACTACATCGCATCTATTATACCTCTAAAAAAATGCTCCAAATAGGATGGAACCGGAGCGACGAATGCCCTAGATGCAATGCTACAGGTGACCTTGTCCATATGTTCTGGAGATGCCCCAAGCTCTTCAGATATTGGACAGAAGTTGTTAATAAACTTAACAACATTTTTAAGTCCTCCCTAGAGCCTAATGCTAGAACTTGCCTCCTAGGGGACATAGAGGACCATAGAATTCTTCCGGGAACTTTAGAGGGCGTACTGCGAGGCCTCTTTCAGGCACGCAAGTTAATTGCTCAGAGATGGCAGGCGCACGTCCCCCCCTCTGTTAGGAATTGGACCGAAACTATCAATACTTTGATTTGGAGTGAGAGAGTGGCCTTTATTAAACAAGGAAACTATAAAAGGTTCGAGAGAGTCTGGGGACTATGGCTGAGAGATATAGGAGCCCTCGCTTAGAGATAGAATACCGATATAACCGGCAGCTTCCCCCGACACTGTAAAATAATAACCCCCCAATAAACAGGCACTAAATATAGGAAGGACCTGAATCTGACCCTTCTCTCTAGGGATTAGATCTGCATTGGTAGCTTGGAGGGACCCCCCCCCCGGCTGCCCCCCTATCTCAGTGGTACGGCACTAAGAAAAACCTAGATAAATATACCTATACAAAGGAATGGTAAAGTAAAACCTTAGTAGAACTGACACCTGGTAGGGGAGAGGGGGTCAGTACGGGGGGAGGGGTCAGAGGGGGGTGGGAGGGAGGGTTGGAGATAATAGGTTAACTTACAGAATGTACACGGATTTTGAAGTTGGTATTTATTTAATTATTTATGTATAATATGCACTTTTACTATTTGTTGTTGTAAATGGATACACAAATTTTGTATGATGAGAAACAATAAAGAAAAGTTAAGATAAAAAAAAAATGTCATTATGTAAAGGAATGTGACTTCTTTAGACCGGTGCCAATGTGTCTACCTAAAATCTGTATTGAAGCCCCCCTGTGTGGGGCGCCCCAGCAACACATCCCAGCTCATCTCTACAGTTAGAGGTACTTGGGGATAAGAGAATATATATTTATTTGAAAAGAAAAAACACGCTCATCCTTACCCTGTGTTGAACTTGGGGGCCACAAGAGTGAATGAAGCCAATTGCAAGTGGGGGCCTTATAAAACCGGACCACGGTCCGCAACTGGCCCACGGGCCGGACTTTGGACATGCCTGCTCTAGGGTGTCTTCTTTCAGAAAATATATCACGTTTTGGGGGTTTTATATAATATTCAGGCCTAAAATGATTCTTTAACTCCTTCCCACCCGGCCTATAGCAGAATGATGACCAGACGGGGTTCCATTATCCTGATTGGATGTCACATGACATTTTACAAAAAAATAAAATAAAAATGTGCTGTGCCTGATATAGTAAATTCTTTTGAGTCTTATTGGTTAATCGATATTTGAAGGCCTCCACTTTTGAATTCAGTCAAAGTAGTTTCACTGGCCTTCTTCAAATCATGTACATTGGACATATATTAACCTCTCATCACTACTTTAAAGGCATCCCATTGGAGGTATGTTGAGCCACCCAAATCTATCTCCTGCCAATAAGCTCTTATGTCATAAAAAAATTACTCATCCCCCAGGCACATACACCTTTTGTATAGGCTAGTCTGAGTTAAAGCTCTTTCAGAGCATGGTCAGACAGAGCCCTAGGGAGATACTTGTAAAACCTAGTTCAAAAAAGGCTAAAGTTGTAAACATAAAAAAGTGATGTGAGAGTCAGAGTGCCAGGAGTATACTTTTTGATCAGAGTGCTTTCACCTGCCAAATGACAACAAACCCATAGCCATCTGCCCAGTCTCTAAAAACAGTATATGAATAGATGTGAACACCCCTAGCCTATCCAGCAAGGGATTCAAGACTGCTCTGAAGTCCCCTGCTATAATAAAAGCTCTATTAGCTATCTGAAGCCGTTTAGAAGTACACGATTGAGTATCAAATGGAGAGGAGGATATATATTGACTAAAGTATAATATGTATCAGATTTATCTGTGTGTCATTTTTTATCTTGGTAAAAAAAAAAACAAGAGGATTGCTCAGAGCTGGATTAACTCTAATGCCCTGTACACACGATCGGTTTGACTGATGAAAATAAACCGATGGACCGTTTTTATCAGACGAACCGATCCTGTGTGGGGCCCATCAGTTTTTTTCCCATTGGGGGAAAAAAATAGAACCTGTTTTAAATGTTTCTTATGGTTAAAAAAACGATAGAAAAAAAAATGATCGTCTGTGGGGAAATCCATCGGTCAAAAATCCACGCATTCTCAGAATCAAGTCGAAGCATGCTCGGAAGCATTGAACTTCACTTTTCTCAGCATGTCACCTCATTGGACACGATCGGATCTTTAACCGATGGTGTGTAGGCAAGACTGTTGAAAGTCAGCTTCATCGGATATCTGATGAAAAAATCCATCCGTTCGTTTTTATCAGACAATCTGATCGTGTGTACAGGGCATTAGTGGCAAGACTGGGCACAGATGACTTGCCACCCTCTACTGTTCTAAGTAGAAGTATTCATTAAAAAATAAAAAACTTTTCAAGTTTACATTCACTTAAATAAAATCTACTTCCTGCTGATCAATACATATACAGTATATATATCTATATATATATATATAGATATATATACCGTATTTATCGACGTATAACACGCACCGGCGTATAACACACACCCCAATTTCAGAGGGAAGTTTCAGGTAAAAAACATTTTTTTTTACGTTTTGTGGTCAGTGTCATCATCTCCTGTTCATTCGGAGGTAGTCACATACACAAAATGCAAAAAATATATTTACTACAGTGCTAATAAATAAGTAACTAATATGACATTACAAAAATAACCAAATACTGCTGCATATGTGTGTGAACCAAACCAAAAGTGATAAATAAAAAAATGATATATAATATGCGCTAGATATTAACTAATGTGATGCAAAACCATAAACACCAATGATAAATGATATTAATCAGTAGGAAGTTCCAACAAACGGAAAAAACAAACTTCTTAGTGCAATCCTCCACCACTCCTCCGTGCATGGGGAAAAAAACACAGTACTGATGTAATTATCTTGAATGATGACAGGTGGACTCAGCCTCACAGGTTACCAGTAGCTGTTTCACTGACACAGTGTATAGCCATCCACAGTAATTTTAAACATGAAAGACAAAGATGAAAAAAGACCTCATTAAGCAATCATAAAGAAAAAATCTAATTCACACAATAAGCCTCAATCTGAAGGCGCACTCACGAATCCTCTGGGCATGTTAGACCATCAAAAAACAGACATCCTGTTTGCCGCTCAGACTTAGAAGTTTTTCCTCCTCATACGGATCCAGCGTCCGTCATTGGTGTGCATAGCTCCTCCCCCATGCGTTACGTCACTAGGCACGTGACTTAGTCATGTGTAACTGCCATCACAGTCACAGTCATATCCCATTCACGTCCATTGCAATTTTCATGCAATTTTTCATGTTCTTTGGTCCCTTTCTTATAGTACACTTAGCTCATATTTTGTTATTTTGTTACAGAATGGTTGCCTTCATGTAAAATCAATAGATGGTTTTTATTTGTTACGTGCTGATGTCTATATCATTTTAGCCCATGTACAAATGGTGTCATCTGGGGTGATTTTGTTTTCACCTAGTCGCTCGTTTGGCTTAATTATTACTGGGAAGGAGCATTCAGAGCACAGAAGATGGGCTGGATAGGTGATTATGGTCTGTGTGAGCATATGCAGTACCGATATCCCCTTAGACTGTTTCCCCGCCCACATCTACACTACATGGCAGTGATGACGCTTCCAGTTTCCCATGTAATGGCCAATAGTAGGCGATCCTCGCCGTCCTGGCCTTTTGGTCTGACGTCACGAGGTCATGTGGTTCATTCCCACCTATGACTTGCCACCTCCCTGTTGCGTGGGTCCAGTCTCCATAGCGATGCTGGATTCCACATGCAGCCGGGCTCTGTCCTTCATAGGAAACAGGCGTGTTTGTATCTAGGCGACGGTCACGTGACGTCGGACGTCAGTCACATTCTGAGTAAATAGAGGAGATTGCGGAGACGGAGACGGAATTCCGGCAGCACTCGGCAGCACTTGGTAGCGCTCGTCACCTTCCTTCCCCTCCGGGCCCAAGGTACACTATCGTATAACGCGCACCCCTGATTTTCCCTATATTTTCAGGGGGAAAAAGAGCGGTATATAAGGCCTTTTTTTTTACCGAAAGCTAGCAAATTTGATTCACCATAAACATCAGTCAGGCTCAGATTCATGGTATGTGGATTTCAGGCTGGGATTGCAGATCCTCACATGAAATTAACCCAGGCCAGTTCATGTATCACCAATTGTGGGAATGTACTGTAGAACAAATAGTAGGTGTTTCCGATACTCACAAGTAGAGAATTAAAACTTTTGAAAAACTAACCTTTCCCCAATGGGTATTTTTTTAGGGGGAACAAATAGAATGTTTGTGAAAATTGAAAAAAAAATCAGTGTGAATTAGTTTTATGAATTGACAGTTATTTTGTTACACTGAAAAGGTGGGATGCAGTGTATATAAAAATATTATGCTTGAAATAAAAGTACAGCATAATCAGTAAATAAACTAAACTTGCTTTTATTTTTTGTTATAAATGGAATAACAAGGACTGAATATGATAAGTACATTTCACCTATACAGTGCCTTAAAGTATTCACAACCCTTGAAATGTTCCACATTTTGTCATTGTACAACTGAAAACATAAATACATTTTTATTGGGATTTTATGTGATAGACCAACAAGAAGTGGCACATAATTGTGAAGTGGAAGGAAAATTATACAAATAAATAATTAAAGTGGAGCTCCACCCTAAAGTGGAACTCACGCTGATCGGAACCCTCCCCCCTCCGGTGTCACATTTGACACCTTTCAGCAGGGAGGGGGTGCAGATACCAGGTATTTGCACCCACTTCCAGTCCAGCATTCTCGGGCAGAATGCGGGCATTTCATCACCTCCCATGGCCCCCCCATTGTGTTCTGGGAACACTCGGCTCCCAGCACATAACAGGAGCCAATCGGCGGGCGCAGCGCGACTAGCGCATGTCCTGTAGGGAACCGGGCAGTGAAGCCGGAGCGCTTTACTTCCTGGTTCCCTCGCCGTGGATGGCGGGCGATCACTCGTCCTCTGCTGGGGACGGCGCTGGAATCCAGGACAGGTAAGTGTCCTAATATTAAAAGTCAGCCGCTGCAGTATTTAAAAATACAGCTGTTCTGTGAAGCCCGCATAGGATTGTTAGAGAACTTTAGTGAACAAACAGCAACATGAAGGCCAATGAACACACTAGACAGGTCAGGGATTAAGTTGTGGAGGTTATAAAAACAATTTCCAAGTTTTTAACAACTCACAGAGCATTGTTCAAATGGAAAATGGAAAGAGTTTATCACAACTGCAGACCTACCAAGAAATGGCAATCCATTTAAACTGTCAGACGAGGCAAGGAGAGAATTAATCAGAGAAGCAGCCAGGAGGTCCATGGTAACTATGGAAGAGCTGCAAAGATCCACAGCACAGGTGGGAGTTTCTGTCTACAGGACAACTATTAATCGTGCATGCCACAAATCTGGTCTTTATTGAAGAGTGGCAAGAAGAAAGCCGTTGGTGCAAGAAAGCCACAGCAAACATGTGGAAGGTTATGCTCTGGTCAGATGAAACCAAAATGTTTCTTTTTGGCCTAAAGGCAAAAGTATGTGTGGCAGGAAAATGAACACTGTACATCACCCTAAACACACCATCCCCACTGTAAAACATGGTGGTGGCAGCATCATGTTGTGGCTATGTTTTTCTTCAGCAGGGACATGGAATCTGGTCAGAGTTAATGGGAAAATGGATGGAGACAAATCTTAGAAGAAAACCTGTGAGAGTCTGCAAAAGACTTGAGACTGGGGCAGAATTTCACCATCCAGCAGAACTAAAATCCTAAACATATAGCCTGAGCTACAATGTAATGGTTTAGATCAAAGCATATTAATGTGTTAGAATGGCCCAGTCAAAGTCCAGACCTAAATCAAATTGAGAATCTGTGGCAAGGCTTGAAAATTTCTGTTCACAGATGCTCTCCGTCCAATCTGACAGAGCTTGAGATATTTTGCAAAGAAGAATGGGCAAAAATGTCACTCTCTAGATATGCAAAGCGGGTACAGACATACCCAAAAAAACTTGCATGCCAGACGTTTCAGATATTTATTTGTAAAAAAGTTTGAAAAGCATTTATCATTTTCCTTACACTTCACATTTATGTGCCACTTTGCGTTGGTTGATCAAATAAAATCGCAATAAAATACATTCATGGTTTGGTTGTAGCAGGACAAAATGTGGAATATTTCAAGGGGTATAAATACTTTTTCAAGGTACTGTACATGAGAAAAGGTACCCCCCCCTTCCTCTCATCCTCATAATAATTAATCAGCTTCCTGCCTGCCAATATGCATTCTGATGCCGCGTACATACGGTCATTTTTTGTGATGAAATAAAACTATGTTTTAAAAAACTTCAAAATGATCGTGTGTTGGCAAAACGTTGTTAATGTCTTCTGAAAAATTCGAACATGCTTACATTTTTTATGTCGTTTTTCAAAATGTATTTTTTTGTGTCATAAAAAATGATCGTGTGTGGGCTAAAACGACGTTTAAAACAAAGTTTTTAAACCCGTGCATGCTCAGAAGCAAGTTATGAGACGGGAGCTTCAATGGAACAGAGTGCCGTCGAACGTGGTGTACGTAACCGAGCTTTGCAAGAGCATTTTCAGAAAACGATGGTGTGTAGGCAACGTCGTTTTTTAAAATGAAGTTTGAAAAACTTTTATTTTGTTTCGTGAGATAAAACAACGTTTTTTTACATCACAAAAAGTGATAGTGTGTACGCGTCATCAGTTATTGACAATGCTGACCCAGAAGCATAAATTGCTTGATGAATGTTCTACTGATTTTCAAGTGTAATTTTTTTCTATAAATTAAGTTAGTATATTTTTGGATGGCTGTGGTTTGTAACACTTCCTTCCTCGAAGATGGTGAAGAAACACTATGTGGTGATCCAGAAGCAGCACAAAGTGTGTTTCTGGAATGAGAACTCTGGTGGGAAAAGCTACTTGTACATTCATTATGGTTCTCATCATTTTATTCCACAAGGTATTTTTGTATGTCTTTAGGGCACCTCTGGCATGCCAAGATGCCTTTGCCATCCTTGTAGCAATTGTAAAAAAAAAAAAAAATTTGCTCACTATATTTTTCAAATTGCAACTTTGCTCTAAGCAGAAACTGCACTGTGGAAATATTTCCAAACTAGGTATCACCATTTTACTGAGAGGAGGTATAGAAACAATTATTTACTGAGCGGACTATACGTAACATTATTCTGTAATGGCGAAGAACAAATATATAGTAATAGAAGAAAAAGGACCCAGCATCCACAGATTGGTAACTGACCTGTCTGTTTTACTCTGCAGATTGGGAGGATATGGGGGACATATTTGGACTCATTTTGTTTCCTTTGTGGAGACCCCCATTGGAGTTCTGTCCTTGGCCTGGCCTGCCAAGTCGTGATACACAAGTCTAGTATCTCTTTATAAGATTTTGAGACATGCACATTGTTTCTCGACACATGGATTTGTGAATGAATTTTATAATAATGTGAGCATTTATTATATATGTATATATTCTATTATAAAAAAAATTCTAATAGAGATTGTATGATATTTATTGCATGGAAACTGTGGAGATTAACGTAATATGTGTTTTCTTACTAGATCATTTTGAATTGTAACCCCTGAGGAAGGTTGTATACCGAAACGGCTGTTGGGTTCGACATCAAAGTTTGTCTACAAGAAAGATTGCTTTGGATTCTATCCATTCCATTGTGTCTTTTTTATCTATAAATTAAATTTTTTGTACTGTAATAAAATTATACCTATTTTTACTAAAAAATTTACTCTGCTTGTGGTCACTTTTGAAGTCCCACCCTTAGGGGGTTTTCTGTTTTTCTTCAATATATATAGTAATTGTTTAACTGCTTGCCGACCGGCTCATGCACTTATATGTCGGCAGAATGGCACGGCTGCGCAAAGCAACGTATATATACACGCTGCTTTGAATTTCACGGCCCCTGCGGTGACCATGCCCATCGTGTCACCGAGCTGCAGAACTGGGAGGATGACTGTGTAGACAAGGCATCTCTCTTTTCTGCCTTGTGACAGGACACTGATCTTCTGCTCCCTGTCATTGGGAATAGTGATCAGTGTCGTATTGCTGGTAGCCCAACCCCTACACAGTTAGAATCACTCCCTAGGACACACACAACCCCTTTCTTGCCCCCTAGTGGTTAACCCCTTCCCTAGCAGTGTCATTTACACCATAATGTCACAGTCACAATAAAAATCGCTGATTGCCACCATTACTAGTAGAAAAAAAATATTAATAAAAATGCCATAAAACTATCCCCTATTTTGTAGACGCTATAACTTATGTGCAAAAACCAATCAATAAACGCTTATAAACGCTTATAAAATATGTAGAAGAATACGTATTGGCCTAAACTGAGGAAAAAATACTTTTTTTATATATCTTTTTGGCAATATTTATTATAGCAAAAAGTAAAAAAAAATAGGTGATCAAATACCACCAAAAGAAAGCTCTATTTGTGGGTAAAAAAGACGTAATTTTTGTTTGCACAGGACTGCACAATTGTCAGTTAAAGTGACGCAGTGCCGAATCACAAAAAGTGACCCGGTCATTTGGCAGCCAAATCCTCCAGGGCTGAAGTGGTTAAAGTTTAAAAAACATAAGCTAATTTGTCATACAAATTGACCCTCTTACCTGTCAATTAAGGCCTGAGAGATCAGAAACTATCATCTAGTGTATCCCAACAATGACCCAACTGTAGGAGGTACAAGATGGAGCCCACAAGCAAACTAAACTAGGGAATTTCCCCTGCAGTGCCCCCTAGTGGCAGAAATGCATATTTCTCTTGTTTGAGAACTGCATTGAGAAGTACGGTGTTACTTTAACTGTATTTCAGGATTTACTTGTCTTTAGTTGATAGAGCTTGCAATAGTTTAAGACTTTACATAAAGTCTCAGAAATATCTCATTAATGTCTTATATAGTTTCAATACCATGTCATAGATATATTACTTATCGTTGTAAAAGAACATATTCCACGCTTCCTTTTTTTTTTCAATTTGCTTGTCTTTAGTTGAGAGAGCTTGCAATAATTTAAGACTTTACATAATTTATATAAAGTCTCAGAAATATTTAATCAACATCTATTATATATTTTGAATACAGTGTCATGGATATAGTACTTATCATTATAAAGGAACATATTCCACACTTCCTTTTTTTAGAGAATAGAGCATTGAAAAAAACGGGAAACATTTCTTTCCCAATTCTCACGTTTTTTGTTCATGCCTTCCCATCTTTACTCAGACATAATGGGCATTTCTCATGGCAAAGTACACATTTGTAAAAGAGATAAATCGCGCTAAGTAAAAAAAAGCTGTATATCAAAATACACCTTCAAATCAGAGGTAAAGGCATACTGAGTGTATAAACTGTGGGTTCAATGTTCCAATTGTGACAATATTCACAGAGTTTACACAGTCCACCGGAGGATCAAAGTTCATAGAAGGAAAAAACTCCCAAGTGCAGATGATGATAGCACACTCCAGAAAAGTGCTACAGAAGATACCTCCACCACATACACATATAGCCTCTTACCAGATAAAAGAAAAAATGCAGCATTGAAAGGCAAACATGAAGGCCCAGATTCACAGAGCAATTACGCCTGTCTAACTGGTGTTAGACAGGAGTAATTTCAAATTTTGCGTGCCGTATCACTAGTTTGAATCCTCAAACCATGATACGGCGGCTTCGGGCTTTGATCCGAGAGGCTTACGTCTTCGTAAGCCTTCGGATCTACGCTGCGATATTTTTGCGGCCGCTGGGAGGAGTTTGCATCGTTTTCATGCGTCGGGATATGCAAATGAGTTTTTACGGCGATCCACGAAGATACGATCGGTCTTCGCAATCGCTTTTGTCTATTTTTTTATACGTACTGTTAGACCAGCTTTTTGCTGGTCTAACGGTGCGTAGCCCATGTTAAGTATGGCCGTCGTTCCCGCGTCGAATTTAAAATATTTTTTTTCTTTTTACGTAACTCGTTCGGGAATAGAAATCTCCGTAAACGACGCTACTCAAGAAAAAATGACGTAACAACGTGATTTCGCGCAATGCACGGCGGGAAATTTGCGAACGGAGCATGTGCAGTTCGATCGCCGCGGGAACGCGCCTATTTTAAATGCTTCACGCCCCCTACTCGCGTAGATGGATTGCGACGGGAGAAATACACTACACCGCCGTCGTTTACTGGACAAAATCTACCTGGATTCCACATAGAGCCAGGTAAAAAACGGTAGCGTAGTGTATTTCTGATACTCTACGATAATCTAATTCTATCTGAATCTGGGCCGAAGTCTTCAGAGAGCTCCAAATCGCGGTCACCTAGATGAAGGCAGTCTCCTCAAACACTCAATGTGCATTGTGGTATGTATAGGAGACAGAGAAACTCACATAGTGTGAATCGTTAATTTATTGATATCAATAAAAAGGTATGCACTTACAATTAGAAGTGAAGTAAAAGCATCGAAAAGTATGTAGCCGGCCGGCTAGCACAAACAGCCCGTATCTTCCGGGTAGAGGTCGAATACGCAGTGACGTCAGCACGCTGCCCCCCTAGGTTTCGTCACAACTGGGACATGTTCACGGGATACAGGCGGCATGCTGAATCACCGCATTTGTACACAAGACGTGGAGCGCAGCCTCGATGTGAGTCACACCCAGCTTCCCGTCTGCCATCTTAAAAACTGGAAAAGACATATGAAATATGACAGTAATTAACCCACCAATATATAAATTTGCCAATCGTTCAGAAAAAAACTAGTAATACTTATAGCATACCGACAATGCGCTAAGTAAGTACATAGTAAAAATAAGAAGTAAAATCCAGTGAATAAAACACCACTCCGCATCTGAACACCCCAAACCACGGAGTGACCAGACAGGAGCCATAATGTAAAAAACCCATCTAGCACCTGAAAGGAGCTCATATCAAGCTTGCATCTCACTTGTCAATGAACCGAATAATGATATATAGCAGCTAGTTAGAACCTCCTAGTAATAACAAACTAAAATTATACAGATAAAAATTACAAATCACAAAAATTATATATATATGAAAAACAAAAATACAATATACAAGTGAGTATACATAATATTAAAAAAATACTCTTTAATACAGGTTAAGCGTAAATCTCGTTGAATTCGCTATAAAGCAATTTACATCCACCTCTATGTTCAAGCCCAAAGGAGTATAGCATTTTAATTCATACACCCATGACATTTCTAGTTTAGAGATGGTTCTTACTAGGTGGCTGCCTCTCCAATGGGGACTAAATTTATCAATGCCTAAAAAGATGGTGTTCTTAGGGTCCCTATTATGGGTAGTTAAATAATGCTTAGACACGCGCTTAATTTAAATGCTTCACGCCCCCTAATCGCGTATTTCGATTACACAGCGAGAAATAGACTACGCCGCCATAGCGTACGGGCAAAAATCTACCAGGATTCAGTGTAGAGCCTGGTAAAATACGGCAGCGTAGAGTATTTTGATTACGCAGCACAATATTAAGTGTATGTGAATCTGGCCCCTGGACTCCATGTTAGGGGGGTTCAAAATATTTGGGGCTAATTTATCCTTTAACCTCCCTGGCGGTATGATTCTGTCTGGAATTACGTACCAAAAGCGGTACAATTATTTTGCATGGAAATTCTGCGTTTTATACTGTAGGCCTGCAATTTTTAGGAATAACTCACTTAAATTTGTCCAAACCAGAGTCTAGTAGACATCCCGGGTATGATAAAGTTTGAAACACAAAATCATAAAATTATAATATAATAAATAACTATAAATAATTATAACAAATAATAATGTAATTATAATAAAAATTATTCACTAATGTAATCAAATCAAAATCACTGAAATTTGCTCAGTTGCAGAATTGTCGCTGTCATTACTTTAATTTTTTTATGACGAATTTCCCCACAAATCGCTATCGCTCAATTCTGCAAGTGATTATCATTTATTATCGCTGTTTTCTAGCTGATCTAAAATCACTTTTGACATAAAGGGACACTTTTGGTTGCTATGGACAATCTACAGTTTGCAGGCACAAAAATTTTTTTTTATTATGTAAAAGAACATGCAGGGCACTGGGCAGACCACTAGGGACAAGGGGGGTGTGTACTTTTTACATACAGTACTGTAATCTATAAGATTACAGTATTCTGTATGTAATGTGTTTGTTTACTTTTTTGAATTTGCCGCCGGTCTCCGCCCCCATGTGCCGTTACGTCGCAGGGAACGGAGATCGGCAGCGCGCGCACTGTGTGAGTCGAATGGAGGACGCCACTCGCTCACACAGCGTGGATGCATCGCTGGATCCAGGGACAAGGTAAGTACAGTATACCCAGCCTGGATACAAGGTAAGCCAGCGCGTGCTGCAGGCTCTGCATATTCACCCCGAGCGCGACTCGGGGATATCGATATTTACATAAAAAATCCACCCCGAGTCGCGCTCGGGGATACCGGCAGGGGGGTTAATGATGGTGCTCCCCGAAAAACAACCTGTGGTCTGATAGGTAATATACCTCCCAATACCTTACCATTTTTTTAAATATGCCAGTGTTTATTAACAATATGTTTGATATTCGCATGCTGACAGGAGTAATTGGTGATAAAGGGATTTCTAAAATTGTTATTTGTTGCCTTGTCTGTCTTGACTGTCAGTAAGTCAGATCTAAGTCAGTCAAGACAGACAAGGCAACAAATAACAATTTTAGAAATCCCTTTATCACCAATTACTCCTGTCAGCATGCGAATATCAAACATATTGTCAATAAACACTGGCATATTTGAAAAAAATGATAAGGTATTGGGAGGTATATTACTATCAGACCACAGGTTGTTTTTCGGGGAGCACCATCATTAAAGGATAAATTAGCCCCAAATATTTTGAACCCCCCTAACATGGAGTCCAGGTTTTTATCTGGACTCACTGGCTACTACAAATGTGGTAGGTGCCAGGTGTGTTCATTGAATGGTTGTGGTTCAAGGAGAACGGTGACCTTCAGCTCTACTCGCACGTCTAGAATTTATCCCATAAAACCCTTTATTACGTGCTCCACCAAGGGGGTCGTTTACATGTTTCAATGTCCGTGTGGCTTGCAATATGTGGGCAGGACAAAATGCCCCCTACATGCGTTTAAATGAGCACATGAATAATATTAGGTTGGGATTTACCAAACACTCTGGGCCAGATTCACGTACATCGGCGCATTTTTGGACCGGCGTAGTGCAACTCCTTTAAGTTAGACCGGCTTAATTTCGAGGCGCAAGTACCGTATCCTCGTAGTATTTTCGGCCAAATTTGCACCGGTGCAATGTAAATTCCGAGGCGTAAGGCGCTGTAATTCAAAGTGGGAAGGACGTGGGCGTGTTCCATTGAAATGAGCCGTGACCCCATGCAAATGAAGGGCCGGCCAGACTGGGCATGTGCACATGAAGCAGACTATGGTCATCACCTCTCTGAGCATGCTCAGAACTCGGCACATCGCGCAATCAGTTAGATAGGAACTAGGCCCGTCAGACTTAGTGAGCTATGCACAGTGCTTAAATAGACCGAGAGAAATGCCCTTCCATTGCAAAAGTACATCCAATTTTTTTCCCTTCCTGAACCAAGGTGCTTTTATTCCGTTGTCTGTTGCTGTTTGGAGGTTTGTGTCGTGTCGGTGTGTGTGTATATATATATATATATATAATATTAAATAAGATAACTATAATAATATTAAAATTAGTAAATTTATATTAGTTTTAAATATATATTTATTATATTAATTATTATAAAATATATGCTAAACAGAAAAAAATGTATATAAAATATATATTTACCCATTAGGGTGAAAAGAACCACTGGCAAGGAAATTGAGTGTTGCCAGTACCTTGCCCAGTGGCGGTTGGCAGATCCTCTCCGTGTAAGAACAGGGGAGTCCACGCTATGGTGAATAAAGTAGCTGTTGCCTCCCAGTAGGATCCCTATGTGGGGACCTAATATAAATATGAATAGTAGAAAGGGAAATGGCGCTGCTAAATTAATACCTTTGTCGGGTATATCCGTGGGGTGAGCCCAATGGTAATAGGCCCCCCTTTTGGCTGGAATTAGGGTGCAATTGGAGAGATACCCTGTGTTAATAGGAGGGTAGATGTTGGTTCCTCAGCTTCCACTAATTTCATTGAAATTAAGTAAAGGTGAATTAATTAGGTCATGAGCCTGTGCAGGCCAGCAGGCTCAAAGATTGCTAAAGTAAAATGATCTTATGCTGCTATAAGGATGCCAGTTGTGACCGATGCACCCTAAACCATATAAAACAAAGAAAAACATGTGTCTCTAGAGTCTAATAGGTAGGAATCCCTACTAGTGTGGTTACTAGTGTAATCAACCACACTAGTAATTTTTATCTGTATAATCTTAGTTTGTTATTACTAGGAGGCTTTAACTAGCTGCTATATATCATTATTCGGTTCATTGACAAGTGAGATGCAAGCTTGATATAAGCTCTTTTCAGGTTCTAGAAAGTTTTTTTACATTATGGCTCCTGTCTGGTCACTCCGTGGTTTGGGGTGTTCAGATGTGCAGTGGTGTTTTATTCACTGGATATTACTTCTTATTTTTACTATGTACTTACTTAGCGCATTGTCGGTATGCTATAAGTATTACTAGTTTTTTTTTGAACGATTGGCAAATTTATATGCAAAATATAAACAGACAGCCCTCCCAAAAACTCAGCGCTTTAGGAAACAGTAAGATAAATACAAAAACCAAAAATACAGTGAAAGAAGGTACCGATCTACAATGCACCTCCTTCACATAATTATATCATGCTATTCAATAGCTGGAGCTGCTACTGTCTCCTGTCAGAAGGCAGGCATAGAATAGAGAACAAATAGAGAACAAAAAAATATATATCATCACGACGATCAGGAAGCAGAGCGTGCTAGCAGAGCGGGACTTATCGAATAAACAACAAGCGGGAGACGCCGTCCTGGATGCCCATGCCTGTTACCTGATGAGAGATACGTTGTTTTTGCCTGATTTTATCAACTAAATGTGAGTGTATCTTGTGTGTCCTTACATTTTTATTAAACCAAAACGGAATTACACTATATACCTCCATCTGTCTTTTTCCATACATGGGAGCTATACCTAAAAGACGAGTAGATCCTGATTATCCCTGGTGTTAACAAGTGTCATTCTTTTAATGCTCACTGACCAAGAGTTGAATTTAACTATAGCACGATTGGTGGTGGAGATTAAGAAGATATCATTAGACCTGGGTTGTAGGAGTTTCCTGTCTTCTTTCTCACGGACTCCTTCTGGGACACTGTCTTTTTATTCATGTTCACATTCTAATGAACTTTGGACTTTTTATAGTGTGAAAATTTCATTTAGGAGCGCTGCTTTTTTATGTATATTCTTTGATATATATTTTTTTGTTCTGGCAAATTTATATATTGGCGGGTTAATTACTGTCATATTTCATGTCTTTTCCAGTTTTTAAGATGGCGGGCGGGAAGCTGAGTGTGACTCACATCGAGGCTGCGCTCCACGTCTTGTGTACAAATGCGGTGATTCAGCACGCCGCCTGTATCCCGTGAACACGTCCCAGTTGTGACTAAACGTAGGGAGGCGGCGTGCTGACGTCACCGCGTATTCGACCTCTACCCCGAAGATACGGGTTGTTTGTGCTAGCCGGCCGGCTACATACTTTTCGATGCTTTTACTTCACTTCTAATTGTAAGTGCATACCTTTTTATTGATATCAATAAATGAACGATTCACACTATGGGCCAGATTCAGGTAGAGTTGCGCTGGAGTAATTCGATATGCGCCGCGTAACTGTGAAGATGCGCCGTCGTTTCTATGTGCCCGTACCCACCAAACTAGATGCGCCCAATAACGGGCCATTTGCGACCGGCGGAACGTTCCGACGCCAGAGTATCGTCAGCGCTTAATTTCGCTTGGCGCATCAGTCGCGCCTATTGATTTCCCCTGCAAATATGCAAATTAGGGATTTTTCCCAATTCACGAACGGATTAGCACCATACGCTGGCTACATGCGCCGCGCGTATCTCGTCCGTCCGGCGCAAAGTTATTTCTACAAAAGGCTGCTTTATCTTTACTCCAGACGGCCACAGGTCAGCAGGAGAGCAGCTACAGCAGCGTTACCGACGAAACTAGCAAGCTGAACAACCACACTTGCAAGGACAACACCTCTGTGTGCCAACAAGCCGGGGGCACTCGTGGTCCTAAGACTAGTACTGGGTCCCTCGCTACGGAGGAGGCGGGCACGTGAGAGGATATACCGCACGCGTATGAACCTCTTTGGCATGGGTGATGAGGAGGTGTATCGCCTCTTCAGATTCAGCCCAGATGCAATACTTGAACTAACCACAACCCTGCAGGGTGACATCACCAGCAAGACACACCGCTCACAAGCAGTGCAGCCACTGGTGAAGGTACTGGCAACACTTAATTTCCTTGCAAGTGGATCATTCCAGCGTACAAGTGGAGTGGTGGCTGGGATGTCACAGTCCTACATAAGCAGATGTGTGCACCAGGTTGTCCCTGCAATCCTCAGACGCATGTCCAACCAGTTCATCAGACCAACCACTGAGGAGCTGCGGCTGAAGGCAATGACAGATTTCTACAACATTGCCAGATTCCCACGCACTGTGGGGGCCATTGATTGCACACATGTGGCCCTTCAGCCCCCCAGTGCCACAGAGCACATATACCGCAATCGGAAGCATTGGCATTCCATCAACGTACAGGTGATAGCCGATGCCCAACGCCTCATATGGCACGTCCATGCCCAACACCCCGGGTCCAGCCATGACAGCTTCATATACAATCAGAGTCCCATCCCAGCAGAATTCGAGCAGAACATGTATGGGGACAGCTGGCTGGTTGGTGAGTGACATGGGAGTCAGGCATGACTATCCCCTCCCGTGATGCACATCAGAAGTGGCACATGCATGACTAACATCCTCCTGTATTTTCCCTTACAGGTGACTCTGCATATGCACTGGGACCCCATCTAATGACTCCTTTCCGCAACCCCCAAGCCAGAGGAGAGAGAAAATACAATGAAGCACACATCAAAACTCGTGCAGTGGTGGAGCAAACATTCGGGCTCCTGAAGTCCCGTTTCCGCTGCCTGGATAAGTCCGGGGGGACCCTATTGTATTCCCCTACCTTTGTGTGTCAGATCATCGCTGCATGTTGCATTCTGCACAACTTTGCTATGAGAAAAGGCCTGCAGATTGACATGCGTGATGACCTGACCCCCGACCCACACAGTCCCCACCTGCCAGAGGAGAACCAGTCTGCTGATGGAAGAGCAGTCAGGAGGGTCCTCGCCGTAGGCATCTTTGGACACTAAACCAAAACATTGATCACACGGACAATGCACGCGTGTACACCACTGATGTCCCTAGATCACATACACCACATGCACATCGCATTGGATTAGCCCAAGTCCAGCATGTAGGACTTGGGAGCAGCAACGCCAGTGTCAAGGCCCCAATGATGTCACTGTCCATTCATACACCTTTCACACGTCATTCATACAGCCGTGGGGTTAACTTCACCACCACGGCCGAGGGTGACACCCCTTACTGTCAGGAGTGCCACCCTCTCACATTCACACACCATTCACACTGTCCCCTGCACTCCTGACCGTGTGCAGTTCAAAAGAAATAAAAAATCTCATAACCTGAGCAAGAAAATAAAATATAAACTCATAACCTGAGTATAAAAATAACAAAAAACTCATAACCTGAGTAATAAAAAAACAAAAAATATAAACCAAATAAAAACAAAACCCTCATCTGGGATGACGGGGGGCTCCTCCTTGGGGGCACTCTCGGGCTCCTCAGCTGCCTGGAGGGAGTGGGTGGTGGTGGGGGTGTGGGGGCATCTTGAGGAGGCTGATCCCCGGGTGGGCCACTCCGGGCAGCTGTTGGCTGCATGCCCTCCAAGGCCACTGCAATCCGGCTCAGATAGAGGTTAGTCTGGGCCTGCATCCTCAACTGGCGGGTGACTTGATGCCGCTGGTCACGCTGCCGCTGCCTCCCCTCTTCCCGGATGGCAGCAGTGTTGGCATGTACAGCTGCTGTCAGGTGCCGGACATCAGCCTGCACCTCCCCCAGGCTGGTAACAAGGTTCTGAACACCACTGGGCAGCTGCGACATGGAGCCCAGGCTGTCAGCGACCCGGTCCAGGTGGCCAGCAATCTCCCCCATCTGTTGGGTCTGCTTGGCGTGGTCCAACAGCACCTGGTCCTTGACCAGATCACACACCCCCCTGGTCTTCCGGGTGGCCTTCCTGGGGGCAGGAGAAGGTTGTCCCCGTGGGGATGGAGTCGCCCTTGAGGGGCTACCGAGGATGGGGGAGGGGATGACAGAGGGCCCTGCTGAAGAGGAGGACTCCTCCAACAATAAGATGAAGTCCTGTTCAGGGACAGGCTCCTCCACAACCACCTCTGCAGAGGTGGTGTGGGCACTCTCCTCCACCTCGGTCTCTTCAGCACCCATGGGCTCATCATCATGATCCCGTTGGGAGGTTGGGGTGGACTGGCCGCCAAGAGATGATGGCCCAGCTCCGTCATCTGTGGATGACACAAAGAAGACACATGTTGGTGGTCCCACACACTTGGCACATGTACCCTCCCCCCCCCACATGCAACACACCAAATAGGGGATAAAAAACACTTACCTGTCCTGGAGCCTTCCTCCATGGAGTCATATCCAGGGACCCCCCTCCAACTGCTCCCTGTCCAGGCAGCGTGCGACCACCTCCTCCTCTGCGGTCAGGCTGACAGGACACGGGGACCACCACCTGTGCCCCTCTCATGCCTCCTGATGGTGGCCACCTTGCCCTTGACCTTGCGCCGCAAGTCATTTATTTTTTTCTGAATGTCAGAAGCAGTCCGGATGGAGTACCCCAAGACATTCACCCTGGCAGCAATGGTCTCCAGGATTCCCTGCTTTCTCTCCCGGCTGGTCTTCCGGCTTTTTTTCCCATGGAGTAAATCATTAACAGACTCCATTGCTGATATGATGACCGAGACCTCCTGGGAATTAAAATTGAGGTTCCTCCTCTCTTTGGGGGTAGCGGGAGCAGCCATCACTGAGCAAAAGTATCTTCCCTGGGGTGGGGGGAAAGGAACTACTTTTGCGCCGGAATGGCGTTTCCGCCTGCGCTTTTAAGTGCCCAACGGAAGGCATTGCGCTGACATTTCCCGGGAAGTGGTGCCGACGGAAGTTGTGAGCATGCGCACAAGGGGGCGAGTGGAGCCGCACTCACTGCGCATGCTCCGTGGATGATGCGCTGAACGTAAGCCTCTGCGCTGGGCTCCGCCCATCATTTACATATGATCACACCCACTTCCACTTGCGTCGGGTTACGCCAGCGCATTATCGTTACTCTGGCGCAAGTTTACGCGCAACTGCTATGTGAATAACAGTACTTGCGCTGAAAGGGTCGTCAGAGTAACGTAAATGAGAAGCGTTACTCTGGAGCAAAGATGCTCTCATCTACCTGAATCTGGCCCTATGTGAGTTTCTCTGTCTCCTATACATACCACGATGCACATTGAGTGTGTGAGGAGACTGCCTTCATCTAGGTGACCGCAATTTGGAGCTCTCTGAAGACTTCATGTTTGCCTTTCAATGCTGCATTTTTTCTTTTATCTGGTAAGAGGCTATGGGCCAGATTCAGATAGGACTTATGCCAGATTCTCTCGAGATGTGCCGCCTAAGTCTAAATTTGCGCCGGAATATCTATGCACCGTACCCACAGAACTAGATACGCACCAAAATAGGCTATTCCCGACCGGCCTAACTTGCCTACACCTGCACATCCTAGGTGCATATTTATGCCGGACGCATCTGGCAAACCCATTGATTTCCTATGCAAATATGCAAATGAGGGAGATACGCCCATTCCCGAACATAGGCCCGTTCGGCACAGGCTACATGCGGGGTGCCTAAGCTGTTTGGCCGGCATAAAGTTACCCCTCATAAAGCAGGGGTAACTTTGCACCAGACTTGCTCAAGTCAGCTGGAGAGCAGCTACAGCAGCACCGTTACAGACGAGCTGAGCAACCACACTTGCAGGACAACACATGGCAGCCGTAGTCATAGCACTACTAATGGGTCTCCCGCCACCAGGGCCGCCATCAGGGGGGTACAGGCAGTACACTTGTAAGGGGCCCGGGGGTCCCCAGGGGCCTGGATGGGAACCCTCTTAAAAAAAGGAAACCTTCCGGGACCTCTGGGTCCTTTAATAATAATAATGATAATAATAATTATATACTGTATATATTTTTGTCCGAAAGGCACTGGCCGTGAACTTGTTCTGCATACAGACTGCAGAACTTTTTCAGCCAACATTCAGGAAACTACAGAGTTTTTCTGCTCTTTTGTCCGATGAAGCGTACGGACGGTTTGATTATACGACAAAACACGTCCATCGGAATATTCGATCGTGTGTGCGATCCTTTAGCCTGTAGGGTTTAATATTGGGTTGGCTCACCCTTTGCATCTATAAAAGCTTCAACTCTTCTGGGAAGGCCGTCCACAAGGTTTAGGAGTGTGTCCATGGGAATGTTTGACCTTTCTTCCAGAAGTGTATTTGTGAGGTCTGGAACTGATGTTGGACAAGAAGGCCTGGCTCACAGTCTCCGCTCTAATTCATTCCAAAGGTGTTTTATCGGGTTGAGGTCAGGACTCTGTGCAGGCCAGTCCAGTTCCTCCACCCCAAACTCACTCATTTATGTCTTTATGGTCCTTGCTTTGTGGACTGATCCAAATCATTTGATAAAAGGGGGTTATGGTCTGGGGTTGTTTTTCAGGGGTTGGGTTTGGCCCCTTAGTTCCATTGAAGGGAACTCTTAAGGTGTCAGCATACCAAGACATTTTGTACAATTTCATGCTCCCAACTTTGTAGAAACAGTTTGGGGACGGCCCCTTCCTGTTCCAACATGACTGCTCACCAGTGCACAAAGCAAGGTCCATAAAGACACGGATGAGTCCTGACCTCAACTCGATAGAACACCTTAGAACTTAATTAGAGCAGAGACTGCAAGCCAGGCCTTCTTGTCCATCAAAAAAATATAAATAAAAATATATTAAAAAAAATATTTTTTTATAAAAAAAAAAAAAAAAGGGGAGTTCCCATCTGGGCCCCAGGGGACCCCCGGGCCCCTTACAGGTGTACTGCCTGTACCCCCCTGATGGCGGCCCTGGTCATAAGTCTCCATTGCTGTTATGAGGGCTGACATCTCCTGGGTGTTAAAGTTTTTTCCTCCTCTGCCTGTGGGGAACGGGAGCAGCCATCTCACAGCAAAAGTACCTTCCCTGGGGGGGGGGGGGGGAAATAAAACTGGATGTACTTTTGCATAGGCTGGGTGTAAGTTGGACCGGCGTATCTCTGTAAGTTGGGCCGGCATAGTTGTGAGCATGCTCACAAGGGAACGAACGTACTGAGCATGCTCCATCCAAGATACGCCGGGCGTAAATCACTAGACCATAATTTGCATAACGTCACACCCACTTGCAGTTGCACCGGCTTACGCCGAAGGAATTAAGTTACGCCGGCGCAAAGTTAGGTGCAAGTGCTTTATGAATACTGTAGTTGCCTCACTGAGTTACATCGGCATAGTGTATCTGAGATACGCTATGCCCGCCTAAAGATAGACAATTCTATCTGAATCTGGCCCTATGGGCCAGATTCAGGTAGATGCGCGCATATTTTCGCCAGTGTATCGCAGCGCATATACGCTGCGCTGACGCAAACTAGCGAGTGAAGTACAGTATTCACCAAGCGCATGTCCGTTACTTTGCGCCGGAGTAACGGAAATGCGCTGGCGTAACCCGGCGCAAGTGGAAGTGGGATGTTTAATCGTCAATAGTTCTTCTCATTGAGCTAGAGAACTTCCTGTCAGTAAGGTGTGCAGCAGACGCTCTCACCTTAGTCTGCTCACCTTAGGGATAGTGAGAGCAGGACGCTCTCAAACGAGTCGGCTCTCCCCAGGGACAGCATCAGCTAGGCAGGCAGGATTTTTCACAGCTCTCTCCATTCTTCTCCAGACATCCTCCCCAGGTAGGCCCTACTTTTCCTTCACCTCCCCTGGAACCGATTGGCGGCCGTCCTTATCAGGATAAGCCGCCGAATCGGCTGAACGCTGGGGCCTCTTTCCCTCTCCTTACCCCACATTACCACCCACCTGCCAAGCAACCTTCCCCCCGGCGCCTCCCCGCGATTCCCCGTTTTCTCCCCTGAACCGCGCCAGCCACTGCTGATTCGCGGCCGCCGTATCTTAGCCGCACTCTCGGCCAAAAACACCTTTAGTAGCCCCCCAGGACCTCACCCTCAGCCCCTGTAGGACACATCCACCCCTGGCCTCAACAACCAGCCCCCCCCCCCCCCCCGGCTCACAAATCCACCCAGCTGGCTACACACCAGCCTGGGTCCCATGTCCTGCTCCTGGTCGGCGGCCATCTTGGTACACCCCAGCAGCAGTGTCAGCTTCCCCCCCCCTCCCACCCCCCTTTTCACAACTTAATAGTACTTGATCCAGGGGTTCGCCCGATCGCCTGTCAGGGATCAGGAAGGAATTTTTTCCCCTACCAAAGCAAATTGGCATAGCATGGTTAGGGGTTTTTTGCCTTCCTCTGGACCAAGCCGGGAGGATTCACTGAATTCTCTCTTCATCGCCACCAAAAGAAACGACTTTTCCCCCGGTGAATGGCGACCATGGCTAATCTGCGGTACTCCGCAGAAACCATTTGGAATCTGAGGCGTTTCGCCGCAACACTGCCAGCCATCACCAAAAAGACCCTAAGAATTGAGCACCTTTTGAGGATCGATCGATGATCGACTGTCAAAAATTTTAGCCTTTTACCCCAACCTAAGCGCATTTCATGTGCTTTGATCAACACAAGATCGGCAGTAAAACACCGACTTGAAATCCATGATCTCATTCTACAACACGACCTAGACTGCCTCTTCATTACAGAGAGCTGGCTCACAGCCGACTGTAACACCATTCTAGGAGAATTGGTGCCAGAAAACTACCGTATTATTACGGAAAACAGAATAGGGCAAAGAGGAGGAGGACCGGCGGTGATCCATAAGACGCGTCTTGCGATCACAAAACCAAGCCTCCAAAACCCTCTTCCATTCATGGAAACCCTTAGGCCTCGTACACACGAGGGGATATGTCCGCTGAAAACGGTCCGATGGACCGTTTCAGCAGACATCTCCGCTCGTGTGTATGGGCTAGCGGACAGATTTCTCCACCCGACAGATTTCAAAGCATGCTTTGAAATCCATCCGGTGGAATCTGTCCGCCCGACATGTCTGCTGGTTAGTACACTTACCAGCAGACATGTCGTCCCCCACCACCGCCGCGCCGCCACCGAATGGATTCGGCGCATGCGCGGAAGTGTTTAACTTCTGGTGCGGTGACGTGGCGGTGACGTGGCGGCGTCAACGTCACCGCCGCGTCACCGCGCTGTCCGGCGGCGGGGAATTTGATCCGATGGTGTGTACACGCCATCGGATCAAACTCCCGATCGGACATATCCGATGGAAATGGTCCGCGGACCGTTTTCATCGGATATGTCCGATCGTGTGTACGACGCCTAACTCTTCAACTGCAAGTAAACGGCCAGGAGACCGTCCGGATTCTACTCTGCTACAGGCCACCTGGCCCCAAGTCGCAGCTGCTCCCATCTTTGACGGACTTTGTCTCCACCTATACCCTGAATAGCAAACACCTTTTGCTGCTCGGGGACTTCAACCTCTGGGCCAACTCTCCGCAAGACCCCATTGCCGACGCCTGTATCGACCACCTGGAAGGATTAGGGCTTCAGCAACTAGTATGTGGGCCCACACATGCTTCAGGTCATACGCTCGATCTTATTTTCAGACAAGATCTGGAAATAAAAATTCTGGAAAATGAACCATTGCCATGGACAGATCACCATGCAATTAAATTCATTGGGGTAGATTCATGTACAGATCCGACGGTGTATCTACTGATACACCGTCGGATCTGTGAGATCCGACGCTCGGATCTATGCGGCTGATTCCTCGAATCAGGTTCCGCATAGATCTCCCTTAGAGCCGACTGGTGTAAGTGAGTTACACTGTCGGTTCTTAGGCTGCATTCTCCCACCGTCCGCTAGGTGGCGCTTCTTTTTTTCTACGCGACGAATATGCAAATGAGAAGAACCGCCGATTCAGAACCGAACGCCCGGCCGTCGCTTTTTTTTTACGTCGTTTGCGTTCGTCTTTTTCCGGCGGATCATTACCCCTGCTATATGCGGGGTAAGTGCGGCGGATCCTATGTTAAGTATGGCCGTCGTTCCCGCGTCGAGTTTTGAATTTTTTACGTCGTTTACGTAAGTCGTCCGGGAATACGGCCATACGTTAATTGCGTTAACATCGAAAACAATGACGTCCTTGCGACGTCATTTAAAGCAATGCACGTCGGGAAATTTTGCCGGCGGCGCATGCGCAGTACGATCGGCACGGGGACGCGCGTGATTTAAATAGTAAACTCCCCCTAGCCGCGGAATTTGCATTCCGCCGGGGGATTTACGATCCGCCAGGGCTAATTACGAGGCAAGTGCTTTCTGAATACAGCACTTGCCTCAAAAACTGGCGCAGGCGGATCGTAAACAAGATAGATCACGCGGATCAAAAGATCCGCTGATCTACATGAATCTACCCCATTATTTCCGAATTCCCCCCCTTAACAAAAACATCAAATCCAGTGACAACACACTGGACCAGATGTCAGAAGAAGCTCCATTCGGAACTCTTCAAAGCCACGTTAGGGGAAAAAATAAACACAATTCAGCCGCACCAAACAGCGGAAGAAACACTGGAGGCCATAAACACAGCACTATTGCAGTCAGCTGACTTGATAGCGCCGAAACGAAAGACCCAGATCAGGAAAAATAACTCTGGCTGGTTCAACAACCAGCTGGCGTTACTGAAGCGAGAGCGCAGAAGGGCAGAAGCAGCCTGGAAAAGAAACTCTTCAGATGAGAACCTCTCGATCTACAAGGCAATAACCAGAAAATACTACAAGCAAATCTTCGAAGCCAAGAAAAACTATTTTTCTGAGGCTATCAACGGTGCCCTAAATCGCCCCTGCGAACTCTTCAAGCTGGTCACTCAGACCATGAATCCAGGATGTCTTGAAGCCCCCAACTTGGACACACAAGAATTTTGCGATGAGTTATCGGATTGCTTCATTAACAAAATTGTGGCAATCCGGCAAAGCATTCAGCAAAACAATTGCTCTCCCAGCCCCCCCCCGTAGTCATTTACACAGCACCGGCAGCAATTCACCACAGTTTGGCGAGTTCACGCTGGAACCCATCTCCATTCAGACCACTAAAAATAACATCGGCACTCTGCGCAACAGCACTGCGCCAAATGATATTATCCCCACCAAACTGCTGAAGGAATGCGCCGACATCCTGGCACCTCCTGTCACGCAGCTTATCAACCAATCCTTCAGGGAGGGCATAATGCCCTCCCAGCTGAAGGAGGGCTTCATTCAACCCATCTTGAAGAAAGCCACCCTGGATCCTAAGGATCCACTCAACTGGCGCCCCATAACAGGCCTAAATGTTCTCTCCAAGGTAATGGAGAAAGCAGTGGTACAGCAGCTGCAACAGCATCTAGATACCCACAACTTACTCGACCCATTTCAATCAGGATTCCGTCCCGGACACGGGACAGAATCAGCATTGCTTAAGATATGGGACGACGTTCTCGAGGCCGCAGACGAAGGAGAATCTTCTCTTCTGGTTCTGCTGGACCTAAGCGCAGCCTTTGATACAGTTGATCACAAGCTGTTATTGACTCGGCTGGCTAAAATAGCCAAAGTCGCAGAAAGCGATCTATCTTGGTTCTCCTCTTTTTTGGAAAACCGATCGCAAATAGTGAAGCTAGGACCCTTCACTTCTGAACAACGCACATTATCGTGCGGGGTCCCTCAAGGATCTCCCCTGTCGCCGATGTTATTCAACATCTATGTGCGTCCTCTTTTTGAAATCATCAGCAGCCAAAAACTGCTATATCACTCTTACGCAGACGACACGCAACTGTACTTCCGCATTTGCAATAAAAAGGATCACCACCTCAACCTAGAGACATGCCTCTCTTTGATAGAGGACTGGATGACAAAGAGTTATCTCAAACTCAACGGAGCGAAAACAGAACTTCTTCTGTTTTCACGCCAAGCGTAGGAATCAATCGACAACAACCTGGATCCCCCCGCCCATTCTGGGCAAAATCATCACCCCTAGCGCCAAAGTCAAAAGTCTTGGGGTCATCTTTGACTCCGACATGACAATGAATGCACAAATAGGGGCAGTAGTCAGCGGATCTCACTATCTGCTGCGCCTACTACGCAGACTCAAGCCTTTTATTCCCAAGAAAGACATAGCGGTCGTGGTGGGAGCGATTGTAAACTCCAGACTGGACTATGCAAATGCCCTTTACCTCGGACTCCCCAAGTACCAAATCGCTCGTCTTCAAGTCGTTCAAAATACGGCCGCCAGACTGGTGACTGGGTAAAAACCCTGGGAATCAATCTCACCTTCGTTGAGATCCCTTCACTGGCTACCAGTCAAAGACAGAATCACCTTTTAAAGCTCTCTGTCTAACGCATAGATGTATCCATGGGAATGCTCCCCATTATCTATGCGAAAAATTTAAAGTTTACAATCCCAATCGTATTCTACGATCCACCAATCAAAATCGGCTTCAGATACCGAAAGCCAGATACAAGTCCAAAGGAGACAGGAGATTCGCTGTCCAAGGTCCCAGACTATGGAACGCCTTACCAGCCAGCTTTCGGCTGGAGGAGAACTACTTAGTCTTTAGGAGAAAGATTAAGATTCATCTCTTTTGATCTCAAAGGAGACAGGAACAACAAGCGCCCAGAGGCGATTTACTTCGCATGTGCTGCGCTATACAAGTTTTTCATTCATTCATTCATTCATTCATCATATGTAAATGATGGGCGGAGCCCAGCGCAGAGGCTTACGTTCAGCGCATCATCCACGGAGCATGCGCAGTGAGTGAGGCTTCACTCGGCCCCCTGTGCGCATGCTCACAACTTCCGTCGGCACCACTTCATGGTAAACGTCAGCGCAATGTGTTCCGTTGAGCATTTAAAAGCGCTAGCGGAAGCGCCATTCCGGCGCAAAAGTATTTCCGTTTCCCCCCACCCCAGGGAAGTTACTTTTGCTAAGAAATGGCTGCTCCCGTCCCCCCCCAAAGAGAGGAGAAACCTAAATTACAATTCCCAGGATGTCTCTGTTATAATATCCGCTATGGAGACTTATAATGACTTCGTCCACGGCAAAAAAAGTCGGAAGACCAGCCGGGATAGGAAGCAAGCCATCCTGGAGACCATTGCTGGCAGGGTGAATGTTTTGGGGTACTCCACCCGGACTGCTGGCGATATTCAAAAAAAAAATGACCTGCGGCACAAGGTCCGTGGCAAGGTGGCCACCATCAGCAGGCATGAGAGTGTCACAGGGGGTGGACCCCCATGTGCGGTCAGCCTGACCACGGAGGAGGAGGTGGTCGCCCGCTGCCTGGAGAGGGAGCAGTTGGAGGGGGTACCAGGCTATGATTCTATGGAGGAAGGCTCCAGGACAGGTAAGTGTTTTTTATCCCCTATTTGGTGTGTTGCATGTGGGGGAGGGTACATGTGCCAAGTGTGTGGGACCACCAACATGTGTCTGCTTTGTGTCATCCACAGATGACGGAGCTGGGCCATCATCTGTTGGCGGCCAGTCCACCCCATCCTCCCAACGGGATCCTGAGGCCGAGCCCCTGGGTGTTGAAGAGACCGAGGTGGAGGAGAGTGCCCACACCTCACCTGCAGAGGTGGTTGAGGAGGAGCCTGTTATTCCTGAGCAGGACTTTATTTTGTTTTTGGAGGAGTCCTCCCCTTCTGCAGGGCCCTCTGTAATACCCTCCCCCATCCTCGGAAGCCCCTCAAGGGCGACTCCATCCCCACGGGGACAACCATCTCCTGGCCCCAGGAAGGCCACCCGGAAGACCAGGGGGGTGTCTGATCTGGTCCAGGACCAGGTGGCGATGGACCACGCCAGGCAGACCCAGCAGATGGGGGAGATTGCTGGGCACCTGGACCGGGTCGCTGACAGCCTGGGCTCCGTGTCGTAGCTGACCAGTGCTGTGCATGACGTCGTGACCAGGCTGGGGGAGGTGAAGGCTGATGTTAAACACCTCACTGCAGCCATCCACGCCAACACAGCTGCCATCCGGGAAGAGGGGAGGCAGAGGCAGCGTGACCAGCGGCATCATGTCACCCGCCAGCTGAGGAGTTTTTTCCTTCTATGAACTTTGATCCTCCGGTGGACTGTGTAAACTCTGTGAATATTGTCACAATTGGAACATTGAACCCACACGTTCAGGGTTATATACACATACCTGTTTATACACTCAGTATGCCTTTACCTCTGATTTGAAGGTGTATTTTGATATACAGCTTTTTTTACTTAGCGCGATTTATCTCTTGGTGTTGTATAACATATTTTTATTGCTGCTTTGAATTATTGTTTTTTTTAATGAGCACTACATTTTATTCCCTGTACAAAGTACACATTTGGCCAGATTCAGCAGAGAAGTACGCCGGCGTATCTCCAGATACGCCACCGTAATTTCAAATGTGCGGCATCGCATCTTTGCACCGAGATACGCCGAAAAACATGGCTTCAGCTGTCCGACGTAACTTGCCTACGCCAGCGTATCGTGGGCACATCGTTACGCTGGACGCATTCGGCGTTCCCATTATAAATATGCAAATGAGCAAGATACACCGTTTCACGAACGTAGATGCGCCCGGCCGCTTCATATACGCGCTTTGCGTAAGGCTTACGTCCGGCGTAAAGTTACCCCTGCTATATGAGGCACAGCTAATGCAAAGGTATGGTCCAGGGAACGACACCGTCGAATTTTACGTTGTTTACGCCGTTTACGTAGTACGTGAATAGGGCTGGGCGTAGGTTACGTTCACACGTCGTAGGCATTGCGAGGCCAACGTCACTTAGGGAGTATATGCAACGTGATTTGGAGCATGAGCACGCATGCCCAGTTCGGCTGGCCATTCATTAGCATGGGGTCACGATTAATTTAAATAGATGCCGCTCACCTCCTTCCTACTTTGAATTAGGCTTACGCCAGCCACTTTAAGCTACGCAGACGCAACTTACGGAGCAAGTGCTTTGTGAATACAGCACTTGCCTCTCTAAGTTGGGTTGGCATAGCATATATTCGATATGATACGCCCGCACAAAGATACGCTACGCTACCTGAATCTGGCCCATTGTTTGTACATGTGCTTGTGTGAACAAGATGATTTTTATTTATTTTTTCAAAATGTGTAAATAGATGAATATTTTTATTTATTATCGTTTTATTGGTGAAAATTGTATCTATTGAACATCCTTTTGATGTACATAAGAAGCCCTTACTGAATACAGAAGAAATAACTCTGACATATGCAAGTTTGTGTATTCTGCTGACAACTTAGGGCCAGATTCTCTAATATTTTCGGCGGCGTAGCATAAGCCAGTTACACTACGCCGCCGCTGCACACTGGAGCAAGTGCTTTATTCTCTAAGCACTTGCTCCGTAGGTTTCGCCTGCGTCGCGTAAATCGCGCAGCGTAAACCCGCGCAATTCAAATGGGGCGGCTTGTATTTAAATTAAGCGCGCCCCCGCGTCGAACGAACTGCGCATGCGCAGGCCGGGAAAAAGCCCAGTGCGCATGCTCCAAAGGACGTCACATTTTCTCAATGTAAACGACGTAATCGCATCGTACGCCAGCCCCATTGAGAATCGACGTACGCAAACGACGTAAACGACGCACAACACGACGCGGGTCCCGAGGCCATACTTAACATGGCATCCGACGGGACACGACGGCATCCGACGGGACCTCGTAAGGTTACTCCACATAGAAGCTGGGGTAACCTTACGCGAACGAAAACGACGTACGCGACGACGGGGCGGCGTAAAAGCGATCGAGAATCGGCGTACTACTTCATTTGCATATGCAAATGAAAAAAACAACGTAAAGGCACCTAGTGGCCGGAGTTGTCATTACACTACGATCCGAAAGTGTAATTGTATTACACTTGTCGGATGTAGAAGCGTATCTATGCAAAAGTGATGCTCAGCATCACTCGCATAGATACGAGTCAAAAAAAAAGGCGATACGACGGGGTATCTGAGATACTCCGTCGTAACGCCTCTGAGAATCTGGCCCTTAGTGTATCTTATTAGTGGACAGAACACGATTACAAAGGTAGCAAACAGGAGATAGGAGAAACTGCCAGAACTCGCAAGATTTCTAAGATTTTAGTTTTGGTTGGAGGCAGTACTGGTTGCACATCCCCTTAACTAAGTTCCACTGAATAGAATCTATATAACATATATTTTTTTATAGCACAAAAAAAAAGTTAAAAAAAAATAATCAACGCTGGACTTTTCTACAATCCTGCTGTAGTGCTACTTACATTTAATGTTAACTGTACCTGGAGTTTTTTTTTTTTACTTATAATAATTTTTTATTGAATAGTTCATTCGTTTTTTACTGGAAGTGGAGATCACCCATCGCTGGATACCGAGAGAATGGATTCCATTGCTGAAGTGGAGATAAAGAGTAGATTACATAGCTGAATCTTTTTTTCTTTTTAATGTTTTTCTTTTTAATAAAGGACTTATAAAGCTGTGTCTGTGTGGTTTTTTAACAATTTGACTCAATGTACCCTTTATCAATTCACATAGGGGGGACGGGATCTGGGGGGTCCCCTTTGTTAAAGAGGGCTTCCAGATTCCGATAAGCCCCCTGCCCACAGACCACCACAACCTTTGGGCAAGGGTTGTGGGGATGAGGCCCTTGTCCCCATCAACATGGGGACATCGCCCTATGTTGATGGCATGTGGCCTGGTACGGTTCAGGAGGGGGGGGCGTCTCTTGTCCCCCCCTATTTTCCTGCTGCCTGCCAGGTTGTTTGCTCAGATAAAGGGTCTGGTATGGATTTTTGGGGGAACCCCACGCCATTTTTTTATTTAAGCTCAGAGTTCCCCTTAAAAACCCATACCAGATCTGAAGGGCCTGATATGTAATTTGGGGGGACCCCCACACATTTTTTATTATTTTTTAATTTGGCTTTTCTGCTCAAAATGTAATTTTGAAGGAAAAAAAAGTCATTTAAAACTACTTGCGCTATTAATGAATTGTTGGGTCCCGGCAATACAGAAAAAAGTAATTGAAAAAAAAATTCATTCCAGACCCAAAGGGCCTGGTAATGGACGGGGGGGGGGGGGACCCTGTCATTTTTTTCAATGACTTTTCTATGTATTGCCAATTCAGGTATGACATTTATTTCAAATAGTTTTTATTGATTTTCCAAAAAGTACAGGTAAACCTGTGCAACAGGAGTGAAAAAATACAAATACAGAAGCGGTACATATTCAAGTTGTACAAACTGAAAAGCAATTACGTCAGAAACTAGCTGCGTATTATAACATCAAACAGAGTCAGAGAAGGGGAAGGGTTAGGGCAAGGAAAGGGAGAGAAGGGGGGGGGCACCATCAGCTGGGTGTATTGTACGACAGTAAATCATCATCTTTTGTATTTGTTCGCGTACCATGAGACCATGGACTCCAGAGGTCAGTCAGTTTAGAACATGTGGATTTCCCTTGGGCTAAAGACATTTTCGTAGGTGTAGTGAGTGTGTACCAGAGTGATCATTTCTGTGAGTCTAGGGGCATTTTTTTGTTTTCCATTTTCTGGCAATCAACAGTTTTGTTGCTAACAGAACATGGGTGGTCACTAGTCGGAGGTTGTGTGTGGAATGTCATCAATAGTTATATTGAGGACAGCGAGGTGGGGCGACAGCTCAACGGGGGAGACGGAGGATCTCCCGTAGCATACTCTCCACATCAGACCAGAGTTGTCGTATGGATGGGCAGGACCAGAAGATGTGTATGGGCGTACCAGGCAGGCTGCATTCTCTCTCCAGCATAAGTGTGAGTGTGTCAGTACAGAACTTTGCTATTCTATATGGTGTCATGTACCATCTCATGAGTATCTTCTGGGTAAGTTCCCATAGGGCGGTGCACGACGTGTATTTGTAGACAGATCAAATTGCTGTTTGCCATTGCTGATCGGAGAAATGGACTTGAACGTCCGCTTCCCAATCAGCAAAGGGTTTTGAATTTGTGGAAGATGGTCTTATCTTGTAAAGTGGAGTATAGTATGGAGGTGCCTCTGGGTTTATGTGTGTCAGAGAAGAAGTAGTTTCACAGATGCAGAGGTATGGAGCCTTCTAGAGAGGGGTGATTTGCCAAGCAGTTTTGTAATCTATAGTAAGTATAGTAGTCTTTGGACTGGAGCTTGAAAGTGTCTGTTTGGACTTGTGAAAATGACTTAGTGGCTGTCACGGTGCGGACGGGTCGGAGGTTAGAAGTCATATGAACCTTCATCCATGTAGAGATGGTTAGGTCTGGAGATAACTTTTGAGTGTCTTCAAGGGGGACGGGTACGAGTTTGGTTATATGAATTCGTCCATTGAGTGTTATATAAGCGTCCTCCATGCCTTGACGGATGCTTGAATGGAAGGGGAAGTAGAGGGTCAGTGGTACAGTTTTTGGTGTTGACACTAAAAAGCCAGGTCGACAAGTTAGGGCCCTGCGTCATGCCATTTTCTATCGTGCTCCAAAGTGTAGTGGGCGATTTGGAAAACCATTCCTGCATTTGTGAGAGTATAGTGGCTAAATAGTAGTCTCTGATGTATAAGTGGCCCATCCCTCCCACCGATCTGTGTTTAATGAGTTTCATATAACTGCATCTCGCTCTCTTGCCTTGCCACACAAATTGAGACAGGATGGATTGCAGAGAGTTGAGGTTAGAGCGTGGAAGGGGTATAGGTAGTGTGCGGAAGATGTATAGCGGAAGATGTATAGCAGCTTTGGTAGCAGCATCATTTTAAAGGCCGCTAGGCGGCCTGCCCAAGAAAACTCGTGTTTAGAAAGTTTAGCAGTGTCTCGGATCAGCATTTGTTTAAGATTAGGGTAGTTGAGGGCGAAGAGGTGTTTTGAGTATTTAGAAAGAGTGATACCTAAATATGTTATGCCAGTGTCTGCCCAGGAGTATGGGTATGTATTCCTGAGGATATTACTCGTGATGGCGTCTAAGCCTAGTTCTAAAATGTGAGATTTATGTTCGTTGACCTTGTAGTAGCAGACATTACTAAACCTCTGTAACAGTGATTGTACTGAAGCCAGGGAGGAAAGGGGGCCAGTTATCATTAATATCACGTCATCTGCAAACAGATTAATCCTGTGATCCACCGTACCTATTGTAATGGCAGTAAGCGTAGGGTGGACTCTCACATGTTCTGCTAAGGGTTCCATCACCAAGTTGAATATGAGCGGGGACAAGGGGCATCCCTGTCGGGTGCCATTCGTGATAGAGAACGGTTTAGAGAGCATCTCAGAAGTGTAGACCTGGGCTGAGGGGGAGGAATATAATGCCAGTATAGCCGATAATATTGGTCCTTGGAAGCCAAATTTAATGAGGGTTGCTCTCATGTATTCCCAGTGTACTCTGTCGAACGCCTTCTCTGCATCCAAAGAGAGGAGCAGAGAAGGCGTCCGCGACGAGCCAGCGCTATGGATTATCCTACGTGTGGCATCCAATGTTTGTCTCCCTTTCGTGAAACCAGATTGGTCGTTGTGGGTGAGTAGGGCCATCAGGTCGACTAGCCTATTGGCTATGAGCTTGGCGTAGATTTTAGTATCTAGGTTGAGGAGTGATATGGGCCGAAAATTTTGTGCAGAGGTGGGTTCCTTGCCTGGCTTCGGTAGGGTAACGATCAAAGCGGATAACATTTCGGGGGGGAGAGAGGAGGACGAGGCAGCGTCATTGCACACATTAGAGAGAAATGGTGATAGGATAGTCCAAAACTGCTTGTAGTACTCACTTGTGATTCCATCTGGACCTGGGGATTTATTTGAGAGTAGTTTTGAGATTGTAAGCATAATTTCCTGGGGGGTGAATGGGGCATTTAACAGTGCTAGGTGATCTTCAGAGAGTTTAGGGAGGTTGATCTCCTCAAGGAATGAGGATATATCTTGAGGGGAGGGTTGCGACACAGAGGCATCATCTTTTAGATTGTAGAGTGTAGCATAGTAGTGGCAAAACGCCTCTGCAATGGCAGAGGGTTCTACCGTTTGTGATTGGAAGCAGGATGATAAAGGTGGGTCATTTTGGTTTTAGAGTGATAACCCTTGATCCTGGTGGCCATGGCTTTCCCTGCTTTATTGCCTGTGGAGTAATGTTTAGCTCTAAAGTAAGTGGTGGCCCTCTCAAAGGAGTCCAGCAGGTGGGATCTCAAAACTTGTCTAAGAAGATCTAGTTTATGTTTGGTAGCAGGGTTGGGGTGGGATTGGTTTTGGCTCTCCAGTGATGCAATCTCAGCTGTGAGTGTGTCTAAGCGCTGTGATTTCCTCCTCCTCTCTCTAGCCCCAAGTTGGATAAGAACCCCCCGTATGAACGCCTTATGGGCATTCCAGAGAGTAAAGTTGTCATTGACAGATCCGACATTAAGGGTGAAAAATTCTGACAGACAGTCACTGATATGCTTTGCATAGAGTGGCAAATGAATGAGCGCAGCATTAGCTCTCCAAATCCTGGTACCTGAGGTGGGTATAGAGTCACTGACAGTCATTGTGACCGGAGCGTGGTCCGACCACGTGATGGTGGATATCTCAGAGGCTGACACAGTAGGTAGGGTCCATTTATCAACCAAGAAATAGTCATTCCGGGTGTAGGAGTTGTGGCATGGGGAGAAGAATGAATAATCTATTTCAGTAGTATGGTGGCAGCACCACGCATTGAATAGGTCATTCGAGCGAATGAAGGAGCTCATAGGTGATGAGGTCCAGCTGGACATGGATGAAGCATCCATGGAGTTATCAGGGACAATGTTAAAGTCGCCGCAGATGATAAAACGTCCCCCTTTGAAGCGGTCAATTTATTTAGACAGAAAGTTAATTTGTTTTTTGTTGGGAATTCAGGGAACAGTTCAGCGCTAGGTATTTACCATTAGGGTCAATTAAGGTGTAATGTAGTTGAAAGGATACCGTATTCTTGAAGGCTATTAGGACTCCGTTCTTTTTGTCGGGTCCAGAGGCCTTAAAGAGATTGGGAAAGTTCTTGTTGGAACATGAGGGTTCCGCAGCAGTCGTAAAGTGTGTCTCTTGAGCACAGAGCACATCACAATGGGAGTCCTGAGCTGTTTTCCACATAGAGGCCCGTTTGGCCGGGTGGTTCAGACCCTTCACGTTGAGGGATAAAAATGTTGGCATTCTGGAAGGTGGTACACAGTATAAGGGGTTAAAGAGGTACTTACAGTTCGTGGGTTACAGTCCCGAGTTAGGAGGGAGTCCAACAGTTCCGAAGAGTCTCGGGGTTCGTGGGTGTGGTTGCGTCAGAGAAGACTGTGAAGTAGTATGGTTGAGCTCTCCAGGGGCCGGGGAAGGTTGGGAGGAAGACAAGAGTAACAGTTAGTTGCAATAGAGAGAGAATCCAGTAGTAAAAACACGATGCATGGGGGGGGATAAAACAAAAGAAAAACAGGGGTCAGTAGTATCTTAGTTGGACTACTGAGCGTAGACGGGGGGTAAAAGTTTGTGAACTATCTGCAACGAGCAGGCACTGAACCGGAGTGCAGGCGTAGATTGGCATAATGAACGCACTGACCACAGGGTAATTTTTTTCACTTAGAGATGGCGGCTTTTTGTGCGGGATTGAGATTGTCCCGTGGAGGTCATTTGCGGCGAGGAGTCACCGTCAGGAAGAATTTGCCATTTTCTAAGTAGGTTAATACCTTCTTCCACTGTGTGGATGCTGTGTTTGACCCCATTTTTGGTTACCAGGAGCTTAGTGGGGAAACCCCATTGGTACAGTATCTTGTGGTTATTGAAAGGTTTGGTGATGGTTTGAAGTTGGCGCCTTTGCTGTCTGGTATATTGAAAGATGTCAGCAAACAATTGCAGTTTTGAGTAAGGTGGTGGTAGCTGGCCCATATGCCTGTTTTTAGCCAGGAGCATATCTTTGGCATGAAAGAAGTGGACTCTCATTAATGTGTCACGGGGGACCTCTGCAGGAAGGTGTGGGGGTCTTGGCAAGCGGTGGATACGGTTGATGATAGTCTCTGTAGGGGGAAGCTCTGGGAGCAGGGTGGAAATCATCTTCCTAGCGTATGAGTTCAAATCTGCCGGAATACCGCAGATTTTGACGTTATTGCGTCTTGATCGGTCCTCGAGGTCCGCCATTTTGGCCCGCACCCACTGCTGTTCCTCCCTTACATGGTCATGTGCGTCCACTAAGTCATTCACGGTGTCTGTCATGGCGCTCATTTTGTGTTCCATATGCCCCATCCTGTTCCCCATATGCATCATCCCTGTTTTAAACGCTGAGAACATTGTAGAAATGTCACTGTGCAGGGAACTATGCAATGAGATCAGCATATCTTTAAGGAGTGTGTCAACAACAGGCTGGTCAGCAGTAGGGAAGGCCGCAATGGGGGACGGTGCAGGAGGTAGTGTGAGGAGATTGTCCAGGGCAGGGCTTACCTCGGAGGCCTGTGCTCCTGCGTCAAGGCGTATCCGCGTTTTGGCTGGACTGTTGGAGGCAGAGGGTGGTCCGGTAGTCGGGGAGAGGTCCGTGGACAGGTTGCGAGGCTGGCCGGAGGAGTCTTCCTCATCTGGAAGGTCAGTGTAGGCCCGATCTCCTCGCAGGGAACGATCGCGGGCGCCATCTTGGATCCGACTGCCGGGGATCATGGCAAAAAAGTCGGTCAGTCTTCTAGGCTCCCTGTATTTCTTCCGTTTGCTTCCCGTGCTGGTTCCCCGATGTGTGGGGGTCCTGGTAGTGCATTTCAATCGCTCGGGTCAGTGCTGGTGGGTATCAATTCTCCGTTCAGTGTGGGAGCTGTGGAGTCAGGCTTCCATTCAGCTCGGCGGTTAGACACCCCCCAGGTATGAAATTTAAAGGAATATTTCACTTTTATTGTAAACATTATTAAAATCAATGCTCCTGAAAAAACTTCAGTTTTTTAAACTTTTTTGCATTGACACAGGTCAGCAAACACTTTTTATGACACTAACTTGCATAATAACCTTTAAAATTAGCACTTTTGATTGTTCATGTTCGTGTGCCATAGACTTTAACAGTGTTCGTGTGTTTGAACATATTTTTTGCCTGTTCGCATGTTCTGCTGCGAACCGAACTGGGGGGTGTTCGGCTCATCCCTATTCCCTACACAGCAAAGGGGGAAGCTGAGATGGGAGGGACAAGGGATATGTATTTAATCCAGGGTTCCCAAATGGCATCATGTTTGGCAACTGTAACCGAAAGGATGCTAGTTGTCTTTTCCTGGGTCATTATCCATGACATTTTTCTTTTAACCAAGGCGAGAGAGACTGAAGACTGTTTCCAGGCTCGAGCAATGGTTAGTTTGGTACCAAGTAGAATGGACATAATGAGGCGTTGAGTCAGTTTCGGTGTTCCTGGGTGATGGAAGTTAAGAAGAGCTATTTGAGGAGTCTGAGGGAAGGGTCTGTCCGTAAGTTTCCTAATGATTTGGAATACCTTATTCCAGAGTCCTCTGAGCTCGGGACAGTAGCACCAATTGTGTAGCATTGACCCAATGTGTCTGCAATTACGGAAGCACAGTGTAGATGCGTTTGGGTACATGTTTGCAATTCTTAGTGGAACGAGATACCACCATTAGTACTTTCAGCTTAACCTCAATCAGTGTTATGTTCAATAAGACTTGGAGGCGGAGGTTGATGCTTTATGCCATTCCCCTAGACTCCAGCTCTGTCCCAGGTCTTTTTCCCATTCCCTCATGTGGAGAGTTTTGTAATCAGCTGAGGCAAGTGATTGGTATATCACCGTTATCCCTCCCCGCTGCTCCATAGCCTGACCACACCACACTTCATAAGCTGTAACCATCATAGGATTGGGCATAGAGGACCCCAGAGAACGGACAAAATGAGAGATCTGGTGTAGTCTGAACCTCTCCGTGCTGGGCATTTACAGCTTGCTAGAGCAATGAGCAGGTCTTAGAGGCTCCGAGGAGCTAACAAACTGTCCAATTCTATAAAGCCCCCTATCCAATCACATTGAAATGCCTTAATGTCCATACCCAGGGGAAAGAGGGGGTTTCGGAAGATATGTGAACGTGGGTGCCAATGTAATATTAAAAGTGGGTTTCCTCTGAGCGAGTCCCAAAGACTTAGGGAGTGGGACAACATTGGGGCTATTACAGCTGGTCTAGTTTTGGCAGGGAACCAGAGGAGGAAATCCAGGGTGTATTGGGGAACCCCCTGCCGTTCCATATGTACATAGTCAGAGTGTGCTATTTTAAACTAGATGACAAAGAGTTGAGATAATTAAGCTGCGTGATGGTACCAGATAAGGTTCGGTAGTCCATCCCCTCCCTGATCCCTGGTGCGATAGAGGGTCCCCTTAGCCAGCCTGTGTCCTTTCAATCACCAAATAAAACATAGCAACAAGTCTTATTTCTATCGTAGGCCAGTAGATTGATTTGCTTATCTTCATTGTTGACCAAAGTACAATGCTTATTAATATAACAGTAAAGTTTGTTTTTCTGCTGAACTTGCATGAATACTTTTGTTGTAGGGGAACTTAATGTTACTTAAAAGTCACATCATCTATCATATTTACATCATGTTTTCTTCGTAGATGATGCATTGCCTCTTAAATGTGAATATCAAACAGATAATGTTTAAATCTCATTAATGATAATGCTTACACATATCATTTCAAATCAATCATAACTATAATAACTGCTTCAAAAACATAATCTATCTTTTTGCATGTCAAGCTAGCAACATGTCAGACAAATGTGTTTTCCTAGACAGAACTTAAATGATAAAAGCATAGTTAAAACAATTCTGTCATGGAACTATAAGATCTCAGCAACCACCAACAAAGTGGCCGATTCATTTTTAGAACTGCCTTGGCATATCAGGGAACTAATTATTATAGTTCACTAGTACTCTAAAGTCCATCAATTCCAATGACCTCTACCTCTACAGAGTTAGCATACTGTATTTGCTTTTTTATATAAAAAAATAATTATACATTCCATAAAACAATTTATGAAATAAATAAATAAATCGATTATAAAAAAAACAGTTCATATGTAGGTTTACAAAGCTGTCACCGCTGTGTAAAATCCTATTTAAATGGATCCAATATTCAGTGCACACCACCTTCTGCTAAAATGCCTGCTAACCTCAAGGATGAGTATAAAACTCATAGACAGATCACTGCTTGTGTTCACCACGATCAATCCACTTAACCAATGGTAGTAATTCCTACAGTCCCCAGACTGCACCTCTGTGTGGGTAATCAACTTTTGAATTGTCTCCAAATACCTCCTTCCTCTATTCACTTTTTAATAATCAATTCCACTTATATTTCCAGGGGTTAAAGGGGTAGTTCCCCCAAAAACCTTTTTTTTAACATTTATTCAGGCTCGTTATGTCAAGGGGAATCAGTTTTTTTTTTTTTAGAAATGAAGCCGTACTTACCGTTTTACAGATGCATCGTCTCCGACGCTTCCGGGTATGGGCTCCGGGTCTAGGCGTGCCTATTTGATTGACAGGCTTCCGACGGTCGCATACATCGCGTCACGATTTTCCGAAAGTAGCCGAACGACGGTGCGCAGGCGCAGTATAGAGCCGCACCGTCGCTCGGCTTCTTTCGGCTACTCGTGACGCGATGTATGAGACCGTCGGAAGCCTGTCAATCAAATAGGCACGCCCAGACCAGACGATCATACCCGGAAGCGACGGAGACGATGCATCTGTAAAACGGTAAGTACGGCTTCATTTCTAAAAAAAAAAAAAATGATTCCCCTTGACATAACGAGCCTGAATAAATGTTAAAAAAGGTTTTTGGGGGAATTACCCCTTTTAAGGACATGAAACAAAAAAACACAAGTACCATAGTGTTCTCTGCTTTTAAATTTATTAAAAAGCCCCCCTAAAAAGTTACACTTACAAGAAATAACAATAAAACAGCATGTATCAAATCACCAGCTCATTCGACTCCCCCCCCTATAAACGCGTGTCGGCCTCTCATAAGCCATCATCACATACTGATGAAGGCCCATGAGAGGCTGACACGCGTTTAGAGGGGAGGAGTGGAATTTTCATTTTCATTTTTAATAAATGTAAGTTTAACATTCAAGGTTCCTTTATAGATAAGTGGTTTATAAATATGAAGCCCATAGTGATAATTCTTATTGAAAGTAATGTAGGTCTTTTTAATATATGTTTTTAAATTCTATTAATTATTACTGATAATTTGTTAAAGTGACCCAGCTGTGTATATGGGGTAACTCGGCACTAGCACGGAGGAGCTTAACAGCATACACCATAGGAAAGTAGAGTGGGGATATGGTTCTGTTCGAACCATGGGGGACACATACAGCAATAATATTACATCTATGGGAATGGTCACCCTCCAGTAGCTAAGATGGTGGCTAGATTATTTCCGGCCGAGCGGAATGGCCGTTTCTTCCCCGACACCATAACAAATGGGTAACCGCCAGTAGTCGTTTTTGACCCACAAACACAGGGATAGGTTAACATAGAGTGAGAGGGGGTATACATTGAAGAATGGACAACAACAAGGCAGCTTACTGATGACACATTTGATGCTGCTGGGAAATAACTTGTTTGTCACTTCCGGTCACACGAAAGAGAGACCTGGGATGCATGCCGTTTGTGAGAAACTACAGGGGCATCCACATTGACCTAACATACTTTATATACACGGCTGGATCAGCTTAAAAGCAACCCCGAAATGTGAGTTTTATGATAAACCATGTAACTTTAATAAATTACTAAGTTACATACTACACTATGATGGCCGTTTATGTGTCTCATGAGAGTCTATAGAGCAAGACATTTAAATACAGCACTGGGAAGGATTACTGACGAATCTACATAATAGAGTGGTTATCCTAACCTAAATGAACCAAAGGCGCACACTCTAGTCTATCTGATGAGTGGCCAATCTAATGGGATAGTCACATACACAGTGAATGCAAAAGGACATAACCACAGGCAAAAGACATCACTATTGGAAGGAGTGATCACTCACTGAGGACATTCATTGTAGTATTCATTTTTGATATTTGCATTTTAATTTTATATATTTTTTTTATATATGGGCTAGAAAAAATTGAGAAGCACTAAGGGAGATTTGCACTTGTTATATTTGGCACATGCACTTTGTATCATAATTTCAGTTTGTTGCATTCATTTATTGTGGCACTTGCACTTTGAATACAGAATCCAAACTGTTGTTTAGTTAATTTGTAGATTTGTGGTGTACATAGTTTGAGTCTGCATTTATTTATAAGGATTGGATATATCACATTTGCAAACACACAGATAAATATCCACTGAGCACGGAGCTCACACCTTTTTATATATATTTGTATATATATCTTTTTATTCATTATGTTGATCACGAGCGCGAGGAGTTGCATGAGATATCATTACATGATATACACATATATGTTCGGGAGTTAGCACAATCCACCTATCTATATATTTTTCCAACACCCACCCTATAGGACCGGATGTTCTTTTTGATTGCAGCAGACTACAGCAGCAGACTACATAAGAACACATAGGCCGCGTACACACGATCAGACAATCCGATGAGAACGGTCCGAAGGACTGTTTTCATCGGTTAACCGATGAAGCTGACTGATGGTCTAATGTGCCTACAAACACAGGGCTCAACTGTGCCTACCATGGGCTCAACATGGAGGCATCTCCTTCTCACCTAGTACTAAGCCAGACTGAGACATCTTCAAAACCCGATGACAGAAAACCTCAACCCCTATTACCTTCTCTTTCCCCTCTTTCCTCTCTCTTCATACTTCATATTCTATCCTATTGCTCTCTCTCAATGACCCCCAAATATATGGGGTGTCAGAATTTTTTTTTTGGAAAGTTAGAAGTTATGATTATCGGTTGCGCATAGGTTTAACCAAATTATTGTTTACAACTTCTGTCAAGTTGTGGGATGGGGGCTGATTTGGGGGTTGAGACTTGGGGGTATTGGGCGCCAAGGGCACTACCCTGGATCATCCTAATCTCTCTACGGTAGGTTTTGACTTTACGGTCCTCAGATGCCCAGCATATTCTTCAGGATATATTTGGTTAGTGCTCTGGGTTACAACAAAAGCCTTATGGTTATACAATTTACTGTTTGTTTCTCTGATATGTTTATTTTTTCAGCTTGCTGAGTCATTGCTCGCTCTTTTGGAGTTACTCCTACAGTATATTGTAACACAAAACACTGCTTCTGGTGTGCCAATGTTAAACTTGTATGTGTCTGTTACTTCAAAATAAAATACAAAAATTGAAATAATAAAAAAAATGCAAGGAAAGTTTGTTTTAAGGTGACCAATATGACTGCTCATAAGTATTTCAGTGCCAAAGTCCCTGACATTCTGAAAAATATGTTAAGTGCAAAAGTCAGTCCCATAAACTGTACTGCATAGTAAATTAAAATGTAAATTTGCTCAATTGTTTGATATATTTGTAGCGCTAATGTATATAAATGTGTATATTGCATTCCCTAGATGGCATTCATGGACATTGAGATTGTTGAGTGCTTGGAGCCATCTAGTGGCCAATTGTTGTTAATGCAAGAAGCATTCCACTATCTGAGGAATAAAGAAGAAAGACTATTGGTTCTCAGAGTTGACCTTTGTAAATAGGAAGTTGATCAAAGACCCAGGAACAATTTCTTGCGCAGTGCATGCTGGGATTTGCTATATAAGGAGTGGGAGCAGCCATCTTGGGTCCTTTTGGAACCGCATGGGCAGCCGGAGAGGATCTGTGAGGAGACGGGACCGAACAACAAGGCCCACGGACATTTCCATTGAGCATCGGAGGACGGGAGTCCCCCAGCAGAGTTGGCCTGGTGTTTGATCCAGCTGACGGAGCAACGGGAGGAGGTCGCCGGACTGTATGGAGCCTGTGTCCAGTTAGGTGAGTGGGTTACGGCCCACAGTTTGTTATGCCTCACACGCCATTAGACTAACACACAGGCCTCACTACATACTTCCAAGAAGAAGCGGAGGGGTTGCCTTTAGGAAGGTTGAAGGCCTAGTTGTTCGGGACGCTCTCCAGAAGGCCAAGGCAGTTAACCCACTCATTGCGGAGACATTTTTTTCAGGAAGTTTATTCGTTTTGTTTGGATTACAAATTACTTGGGAAACATTATTAGCTAGCGAAGAAAGAAGATCAAGAACTGACTGTTTGTTTTTTTTGTGAGATCTCACGGTTACCTTACAAAGTAGGGGGAGCTCCTAGGCTTAGTTTTATTTTCTTATTCATATACCTGCAGGTATACTGTTTGTTATTTGATTGCTGTATAGATTCAATTTTTTTTTTGTGCTATCATCCCATGTTAGGAGGATAGCACAGTTTATGTACTGGTGTTTCTTTACTTGCCAATTATCAACAGTAAAAGAATACTACTGTTTAAGCATATCAGGGTTGTGGCGTATTGCTTTATTCACTCTAGGTGCCGCTCGTGGATCCTGAAGTTACAAACAGGTATCTAGTATCACATTGTACAGTATTGTATTGTATTGCACCACAGCTGTGTAAAGGGGATTGAGCCTTATCATTGGGGTTGTAGTTAGAGAGTGCAGGCCCAAAATTTAATCAGCAGCTCCTGCGGGGGTCAGTGCTACACGTGGGGGCTCGTCCGGGATCCTGTCACTCTACAAGAAACCCACCCCCCCCCTTGAGGTCACCATGGACCCCATCACAGTAGTCCGTTGGTGCGAAGCAGAAGGGACACGCTCAGAAGCGAGCGTGGCCATTGAACTCCCAGGGAGCGACTGGGAGAAGAAGCAAATCAAAGAGGTGGTACAGACATTGTCTCCAGACAGAAAGGCCTACGTGGTTGCAGTGAAACCAGACTTTGGGACTGATTGCACCTATGCCCTGATAGAGTGGGGACGGGGTGTCCCTGAAAATTTCCACGGTGCTACCATAAAATTGTCCGAGAAGACAGTGTTCCACCTGACACACCCCTGCAAAAAGCAGTTAGAACCCCTAGACAGGAACGCAGGAGCCGCCGCCCAGCGGCAGGCGGAACAACAACTGGCTGAGTTACAGCGACAATACCGTGAAATACAGGAAAAGTTTCAGGAGACATCCAGCATCATAGCAGATCGCATGGATGGACTGCGCGTCGGCTCAGAAGACCAGAGAGCTGGCCAGATGACACCAAACCCAAGGAGGGAGCCAAGAAGACGCAGCAGGGGCTATCTGCAAGAAGTAACTATTAGGAAGGATTTCCGCATTGATGGCCAGATAGGAGAAAAGGGACAGAAGGGCAAACTGTCTTACACCAGCCTCCTACACCAAATAGAGCTGGGGCTACAAAAAGGATATCTGGAATCGGAAATCAGAGAGGCTGTGATCCACGCCATCAGCCCAGGCTCAAGTGTTAGGGGCATGTTAGAGAGAAAGAGTGATTTGACTTTGAACCAGCTTAAGAGGATTCTAAAAAGTTACTATGAGGAGGAAGATGCCACAGAGCTATTCCACCAACTGATAAATATTGCACAGGACAGTAAAGAGACTCCTCAGAACTTTCTGTTTCGGGCCATTGAACTCAAGGACCGCCTGCTGTTTACCTCAGGAGAGAGAGGGAGCGGGGAAAAATTTGGAGCTGAGCTGGTACAGAAGAAATTCTGGAGATCCGTGACCACGGGGCTGAGGAGCGACTATGTCAAGCTCCACTTGAAGCAGTACTTGGAAGATCCCTTAACTCCAGACGAGGTCCTTCTTGAAAAAGTGAACGAAGCGGATAAGATGGAGATTGAGAGAGACCAGAAACAGAGAAAGCTTCAAGCTTCAAACACCACAAGTGCTAAAATACAGCAGGTAGGTGTCCCCTTAGACACCCAGGAGTTGAATGTGCTGGCGGCAACCATTGACCAGGGATCATGGCTTTCATCTGTACACCACCCACCCGCGAGTCAGACGGAGCTGGAGAGGCTTATGCAGACCCAGAAAGAGATACTGGAGATGATGGCCATGATGATGACTCAGCTGGTGAAACTAAAGGCAGAAGGAGTTATGCCAAGGAAGGTCCCAAAAGCTACCACCATTACCAGCCCTACGAAACAAACACAAAGAGTCTGTTTCAAATGCGGAGGGATGGGACATTTCAGGCGAGTGTGCCCCAGCCCACTACCCGAGGAAAACCCACATCAGTCGGAGGGAAACTTCAGAGGGCCCCAGTGAAGGAGTCAACTGGGCGCCCGGGTGCAGTAGCGAACTCCACACCGACTCACGTGCCACGGCCCACTGGAGCCACCAACAAGGCGGGGCAGAAGAAAAAGAGGCCCTCAAAGGCCAAAGTCCGAGCCACAGAGCAGGCTAAGGGTACAGCTACCAGTGGATTTCCTCCCAAGCTAGTGGGACCTTCCCCAATTGTCCCCATCCAAGTGGAAGGGATCTACACAAAAGCCCTGCTGGATACTGGAGCCCAAGTAACCTTATTATACAGGGACTTCTATGACAAGCATCTCAAGCATCTGCCACTACGGAAATTGGAGGAGTTGGAGATATGGGGTTTGGGCACTCAGAACTTTCCATATGATGGTTACCTGCCAGTCAGACTCACCTTCGACCCAAGTACAGTAGGAGAGACGGAGACCTTTGACACATTGGCCATAGTGTGCCCTCGTCCTCCAGGAGCTGACAAGAGCTCTCTTATCATTGGGACAAACACTGACTTAGTGAGGAGACTACTTGCACCGCTGGTAATTAAGAAGGATACCCGCCCCACTGAAATACATCCCATGTTGGCCCAGACATACCGAGACCTTATCCAGGAGGAGAAGGCTCCTGAAGAGGGAGTGGGAAAATCTGGCTGCTGAACAGAGGAGAGAAATAGTCCAGCCGGGTGAAGTAATCTGCCTAAAAGCCTCGGTCAAATTGAGCTGGAAGAAACCAGGCCCTTTCATTGTCCTGGGAAACCGCAAAGAGGGGAGAAACGGACTAGAACTCATCACTGAAGTGTTGCCCACCAGAGTATTGGAGAGAACTCACGGCAAAGTTCCAGTCAGTGTCCGCAACACAGCGACAGTGCCAGTGAGAGTGCCAGCCAGGCTACTGTTGGGACGGGTCAGTCCGGCTGTTCCAGTCGAACCAGGAGGTTTGAAAGGAGGGTCAGCCCCAGAAATCCCTGAAGAAGAGTTCAGCCCAAAAAATACGCCTCTTACTCCTGCATGGAGGGAAAGGGCCAAAGCCCAACTGCTGAGATGGAGAGCAGCCTTCTCGAAAAGTGAATTTGACGTAGGATTGGCAAAGAGTGCCACCCATCGAATTCGTCTGGAGGAAGACAAGCCATTTCGGGAAAGGGTCCGGCGGATCCCCCTAGGAGATCTGGAAGACTTGAGGGAACAATTGGCTGAACTTAAGAGGACGGGCATTATCCGGGAGTCCAGGAGTCCCTACCCCCCCTATAGTGGTGGTCAGGAAGAAGAATAGGTCCCTACGCCTGTGCATTGACTACAGGACCCTGAATCGGAGGACCATCCCAGACCAGTACACCACACCCCGAATTGAGGATGCCTTACAGAGTCTGTCAGGAGCAAAGTGGTTCAGCGTACTGGACCTGAAGAGTGGGTATTACCAGATTCCTATGTGCCCTGAAGACAAGGAGAAAACCGCTTTCATCACCCCAGTTGGGTTCTTTGAGTTCAACCGGATGCCGCAAGGCCTGACTGGGGCCCCAGCAACTTTCCAGAGGTTGATGGAGAAGACAGTGGGTGACATGAATCTCCTTGAAGTCCTGGTATACCTGGATGATGTCATAGTCTTTGGGAGGACGTTGGAAGAACATGAAGAACGCCTTGAGAAGGTCTTGAAGAGACTTCATGATGAAGGCCTGAAACTCTCTATGGAGAAGTGCCAGTTCTACCAACCCTCGGTGAGTTACCTGGGACACATTGTGTCTGAAGAAGGAGTGGCAACTGATCCCAAGAAACTAGAAGCTGTCACTTCCTGGCCCAGGCCCACCAACGTAACTGAGCTCAGGTCATTCTTGGGTTTCTGCTCATACTACCGAAGATTCGTAGAGGGATTCGCAAAAATAGCCCACCCACTCACTGAACTCTTAAAGAAGCAGGAAGAAGCTGGTGAAAGCGCGGGTCGGCCGAAGAAGCCTAAAGAGGGGTCTAGAAGGAAGAAAGAGTCCATCCAGGATCAGTGGACTCCAGAATGTGAAGAGGCCTGCAGGAGGCTGAAGTGGAGTCTTACTACTGCCCCAGTGTTGGCCTATGCAGACCCTGCCAAACCATATGAGTTACATGTGGATGCCAGCCGCGACGGGCTGGGGGGAGTGCTTTACCAGGAGCATGAAGAGCACTTACGGCCATTTGCCTATGTGAGTAGAAGTCTGACCCCTGCTGAAAGAAACTATCCAACTCACAAGCTTGAATTTCTGGCTTTAAAATGGGCAGTGGTGGACAAGTTGAAGGACTACCTTTACGGGGCTGAATTTGTGGTCAAGACGGACAACAACCCCCTCACATATCTACTCACCACTGCAAAGCTGGATGCCACTGGTCACAGGTGGTTAGCTGCCCTCTCAGCCTTTACCTTTAGCCTGAAGTACAGACCAGGAGTTGGTAACCGAGATGCGGATGCCCTGTCAAGAAGACCCCATGACCCCTTGGAAGAATGGACCCAGCTTACCCCAGAAGGAGTGAGGGCCCTATGGGAGGGCACAAGTCAGTACCAGAAAGGTGGAGCCAGAGCTGAAGAAGTAGGAGTATCCTCAGCGGCAGTACCCAGGTGCTACTGTAACGTCTCCCAGGTCACACAGGAGGGCCTACCCAAGTTATCCAGGAAGGATCTCAGGAGAGATCAGCAGGGAGATCCACTGTGTGGGCTGGTGCTGGAAGCATTGGAATGTCAACAGCCTGATGTACTGCGGAAGAGTCCTGAGAGGGAAGCCCAGGTGTTATTGAGAGAATGGGATCATTTGCAGCTGCAGCAAGGGGTGGTCTACCGAAGGGGCCCCTCTGATGATCCAGAAGCAAAGTGGCAGTTACTCTTGCCTGAAAAACACAGAGAGACGGTACTGATTGCTTTACATGATCACCATGGACACTTGGGAGCCGAGAGAACTCTCCAACTAGTAAGGGATAGGTTCTACTGGCCTCACATGAGAAAAGAAGTGGAGAGCTACTGTCACTCCTGCCTCAGATGCATCCAACGGAAGACATTGCCCCAGAGGGCTGCCCCAATGGGCCATTTAGAGAGTCAGGGCCCAATGGACCTGGTTTGCATAGACTTTCTTTGTCTGGAATCCGATCTGAGTGGGCAAGGTGACATCTTAGTGGTGACAGATCACTTCACCCGTTATGCTCAAGCTTTCCCTACTAGGGATCAGCAAGCAACCACAGTAGCAAAGACTCTCGTGGAAAAGTTCTTCGTACACTATGGCCTGCCTCAACGCATACATTCAGACCAAGGAAGGGACTTTGAGAGCAGACTAATCAAAAGGCTGTTGGATCTGTTAGGCATACAAAAGTCCAGGACTACTCCTTACCACCCACAAGGGGACCCCCAACCGGAAAGGTTCAACAGGACTCTCTTGAACATGTTGGGGACCTTGACTGCCGAGCAAAAACCTCACTGGAGTAAACACATTGCTGCATTAGTCCATGCCTATAATAGTACCAAAAGTGATGCCACTGGATATTCCCCATACCGACTGATGTTCGGCCGTGAAGCAAGATTGCCAGTGGACCTGGCGTTTGGTTCCTCCTTGGACCACACCTCCGAGGCCTCCCATAAAGGGTATGTGGACAGACTACGGCGGAGCCTGAAGACAGCTTACGAGCAGGCTCACGCCACCTCGGATTCCAGGGGGGAGAGGAACAAGAGGAACTTTGACCTGAAAGTGAGAGTCCAGGATCTTCAGCCAGGTGACCGGGTCTTGTTGAGGAACTTAGGCATTCCAGGCAAACACAAGTTGGCTGATCGCTGGAAATCACAGCCATTTGTTGTGTGCAGGAAACTTCCAGGGCTCCCAGTGTATGAGATCAAGCCAGAAGGAAAAACTGGGCCAGTAAAAACATGGCACCGAAATCACCTCTTACCTCTCACTGAGGCAGTCAGGACAAGCACAGAGAAGGAATCCACACCCACTGATGTGTGTAGACCAGTAACCAGGTCCCAACCTGCACCTTCTATAGATGAGGATGAGGGAGTGGAGATGAGCTGGCTGTGGCTTCCTGAAGATTCAGAAACAGATGCTGATGTCCTTTCGGAGGTAGAGGAGGATGATAATGGAACTCTTAGGGCAGAGGCCCCGGAATTGGTGCCGACCACTCACTCTGTAGGAGAGCCCAGTGCTTCCATTCATTCCCCACCCTTAAGCATTGAACGGAATGATGACCTTGGCCCAGAAGGAATGGACACTCCAAAAGTGCCCAGAGCAAAGAGAGACATTCGCCCACCACGCAGACTGACTTATGACACATTGGGCGAATGCTCTGAAGCCTCACAGTTTGTGAGCAGAAGAAACTTTGAACTGCCTGGTCCCTCTACTCTTGATTTAGTAAGGGACAGCCCCGGCTCACCCCTTGACACATCTGTACCAGACATGGTAGTATCAGCTGTGGGTGCACAGGATAGCTTCCCACTGTATGACGATTGGTGGAAAGCTCCTCTGTCCGTTTTGTGTGAACGTATAGAAACTAGAATGCAAGATAGGATTAGCAATTTGGACCTCTTTGGGGGACCAAAGAGACAAAGTAGGGGGAGTGTGTAGCGCTGATATATATATATAGTACATAAATGTGTATATTGCATTCCCTAGATGGCATTCATGGACATTGAGATTGTTGAGTGCTTGGAGCCATCTAGTGGCCAATTGTTGTTAATGCAAGAAGCATTCCACTATCTGAGGAATAAAGAAGAAAGACTATTGGTTCTCAGAGTTGACCTTTGTAAATAGGAAGTTGATCAAAGACCCAGGAACAATTTCTTGCGCAGTGCATGCTGGGATTTGCTATATAAGGAGTGGGAGCAGCCATCTTGGGCCCTTTTGGAACCGCATGGGCAGCCGGAGAGGATCTGTGAGGAGACGGGACCGAACAACAAGGCCCACGGACATTTCCATTGAGCATCGGAGGACGGGAGTCCCCCAGCAGAGTTGGCCTGGTGTTTGATCCAGCTGACGGAGCAACGGGAGGAGGTCGCCGGACTGTACGGAGCCTGTGTCCAGTTAGGTGAGTGGGTTACGGCCCACAGTTTGTTATGCCTCACACGCCATTAGACTAACACACAGGCCTCACTACATACTTCCAAGAAGAAGCGGAGGGGTTGCCTTTAGGAAGGTTGAAGGCCTAGTTGTTCGGGACGCTCTCCAGAAGGCCAAGGCAGTTAACCCACTCATTGCGGAGACATTTTTTTTCAGGAAGTTTATTCGTTTTGTTTGGATTACAAATTACTTGGGAAACATTATTAGCTAGCGAAGAAAGAAGATCAAGAACTGACTGTTTGTTTTTTTTGTGAGATCTCACGGTTACCTTACAAAGTAGGGGGAGCTCCTAGGCTTAGTTTTATTTTCTTATTCATATACCTGCAGGTATACTGTTTGTTATTTGATTGCTGTATAGATTTAATTTTTTGTGCTCTCATCCCATGTTAGGAGGATAGCACAGTTTATGTACTGGTGTTTCTTTACTTGCCAATTATCAACAGTAAAAGAATACTACTGTTTAAGCATACCAGGGTTGTGGCGTATTGCTTTATTCACTCTAGGTGCCGCTCGTGGATCCTGAAGTTACAAACAGGTATCTGGTATCACATTGTACAGTATTGTATTGTATTGCACCACAGCTGTGTAAAGGGGATTGAGCCTTATCATTGGGGTTGTAGTTAGAGTGCAGGCCCAAAATTTAATCAGCAGCTCCTGCGGGGGTCAGTGCTACAGCTTTAATAAAGTATTTTATCACAAAATATACCATAGTCGGTTCTCCATATAAAACTATTTTCTTTGCTTTTCTACTTTACTTTAGGTTCCATGCACACTGAAGCTGATAAACTGCAGTTTATTGGTGTTTTGGCTTTTTTTTTAAAGCCCATAAACTGAACTCTATGTTAGTCTATGTGCCCCTGCACACCTGGGCATTTTTTAGTGTCAATGAGCTTTGGAGTTTATTGGCTTATTTCTGAACGCCCAAAATTTACGTTGAAAGTGGCGTTTTTCGGCGGGAAAAACGCTAAAAACCACAAAAACGCAGATAAACGATACTGTACGCAAAAAAAAAAAAAAGCTACACTAAAAAACGCTGATTAAAGCTATTGCAAAAATGCTAAAAAAACGTTGAAAGGCTCTCTGCAAAGCTACTGTCGTTTTTTTATAGCTTTTATCAGCTTCAGTGTGCATGGAGCCTTACAGTGGTGGAGGTACTCCGTCTATTGAAGATGCATTGGTCAACACTGTGATTTTTACTTCATGGTCACAGCCAAAGCTCCTCCTTTGATTCTTATGTTTATTAAAATATTGCCTGGTGATCCTGCCATGAAAGTAACTGCATCCCGAGAAATGCCATGCAATAATTGCCACAATCTATAGACAGGAAGTGCCCTCAAAGAAGCACAACAAAATGCAGCTTAATGTATGTGATAAGATGCATGTCATAACACATGATGATGTGTCAAGATGCAAGTAGATTAATTAAGATGTCTGCTAATGAGTGCTTTGACATTGAATATAAAGTGCATTGTTATTTCTAGAGGGATGAGCCAGTAGGAGCTATTTGGTTCACTGTGCTGGACAGATCACCTTAATGTGGATGAATGCTCTCCACCCAGCCTGGAGAAACACACTACATGTAAGTAAATGACAACAGTGTAGCACATTTTTAAAACCAAACTAATTTCTTCTGCCTACAGTATATTGTGGCAAAAAAATATATATTTTCAAGTCTCTTTAAAAAAAAAAAAAAAAAAAAACTATTGTAGTTTAAATTGTAGCAGTAATCCATGAAATACTCCAACATAAGAATATAATAATCCAGCATACAAGTTGTCCAATGATATGGCCATTCTTTAAATGAATATTGTATTTCTTGCTGAAGCTTGTATCTAGGTATTGATCGTCTTTGGTAACAAAGGAAGCCAACTTAGCCAAGATGGTATTTATGAATTCCTGTAGCTACTGTGGGAAAAGGAAGGGGTCCATAAAGAAATGCTGATTTTAATTTAACTGTAATTTTTATCAGAAACTGAAAGTCAGAATATGTGTTTAATTTACCCTTTGGAAAGATATTCTTACAAATATAATAGTTCTTTCCGATGGATGCTGATAATATTTTGTAGTATAACAGGAACTACTGTTACTTTATTTCTTTATTAGACTGAATCTGACAAGTTGTGGGGCTATATGGCACGCACAGTAATTGGTAGATAAATATATTACGAACCTGTTCCCTTTACATAAAAACCATAAGGATTGGGTATCACAGTAGCTTTATCCAACTTTTCTTAATTTAAGAACATAAGATTATTCTTCCCCACCTCTCATAGAGTTTATTTTTATTTTTTATCTTTTAGTGGAAAGAGCTGCATTACTCACAGTGGTAGTAGTGTCAGGAGATCTGTATGGTCTTTTAGACGCTCAATGTCTACTCTGCCTCAAGCCAGTGCATGTCATTAATAAGTCATGGACTGCATCTGCAATCTGCAGCCTGGCCAGGACAGTGATGACATAATAAACCTAACTATTGAAATATACAGAACATACAGTACAGTTCCCTAAATCACCTAAACCAATCTCTCCCTATTGAACAAACTCTCTTGTCCTGTCACCAAATCCATCACAATGACACAATGTACATATTGGATGTCATTTTTATCATAGTTGTATTATGTGGTGATCTTGTCAGTAGATATGTTATTTTTTGATATTCTGTAACAGGTCCAACATATATTATGCTGGTGGGGTGCTTACAAATGTCCCTTGATGAAAACCATTGCTATTGGTTGAAACATGTTGGGTCGGGGGCGCATGCGCAAAGCTCTTGATGGCGGACGTCTTCCCCTAGAGCTCCGCATTTCCCGCCACTCTAACGGGACCTAACTGACCACCTATTCCGTGCAACAACCCCCGCTACCTTGAGCATTCCTCACTGGACCAGACTCTGCCTCTCTTGCGATGGTTTTGACCGGCCATCGCGGCAAATCCAAGCCTAAACCGATCAAAGAAGCCTTGGCCCGCGCCTCATCTAAGATGGCGGCGAAGGCCCTTGCTAAACAGCTTGCCGCTTCACCAGATCGTTCTGTTCAAGCAGATAGTGAAGGAGAAGAAGAATCTGATTTTACTACTGGCGGTTCACCTAATCACCAATCATCAGGTATGTCACAATCAGACTTTCTTAAACATATGGAGTCTATGCTACACAAGGCCCTTAAAGCTACCTCTGACCAAATCACCAACAGACTGTCTCGTGAAATCAGGGAGCTTGGCCAACGCACAGCTGATCTGGAAACTAGGGTGGACGACATGGAACTCACCATCCAGGAACAGGCCCAGGATCAGGCGGTTCTCCGCGAGGAGAACGCCACCCTCCTATCTCGTCTGGAAGACGCGGAGAATCGCGACCGTAGGTCTAACTTGCGCATTCGGGGCATCCCTGAAACTGTTGATGACTTGCAATCCTTCTCTACCGCCTTGTTCCAAGAACTATCGGAGTCCGCCATACCGATCGAGCGGCTGGAGTTTGATAGAATCCATCGGGCTTTGACCCGCCGTCAGCAAGATGGCCCCCATCGGGACATCATCATTAAACTCCACTTCTTCCGCACAAAAGAACAGCTTCTTTCTGCCGCTCGCAAAAAGGATACCCTTCAGTTTGAGGGTCACTCATATCAGCTCTTCTCTGACCTGGCTCCCACCACGATTGCTAAGCGGCGTGCCATGAAACCGCAGTTACAAGTTCTTTTACAACACCATTTGAAATATACCTGGCGATTCCCTTTTGCCTTGCAATTTTCATACCAGGGCCAACAACACTCCTGTACATCTCCGGAATCTCTCCAGAGCCTGCTTGAAACCCTTCACCTAGCCCCTCCGGCGCAAGCACCAGAGACTGCATTACCTCGTACTCCAACCCGCACTGCCAACCATCCGTATGCGGCCACTCCGAAGGGATCCCACTCGGGTCCTCCCTCCATCCGCAAGGGAACCCCCGTCCACACACCTAAAGTGGGACTGTCGGATCGCTCATCGTACACCCCTCGCTGAATTTATTTGACTCTCTCTCTCTTTACAGGGTCCTGAAGGCTCTAGGGTCCCCTTTGGCAGTGTTCTGCCTTCTTATGTAGACCGTTTTGAACCATCTAGGTCTACCACTGCTCCGCGTTCCAGATGTCGATTTTTCCTTGTCTGGAATGCCCGGGGACTGCCTTCCCTTACTCCCCCATTAGATACAGCAGATAATGATCCGCTCTCCCGTCGTATCTGGGGAGTATCCAGGTTCAGTACTGTATTTTTTTTTTTTTTGCCTCTTTCTCTCACCTATTATCCTGCTGCTCTTATGCAATGATATTCTGTAACCCCAGTGAAATGTTTTCATGTCCTCTTACCTATTATGTTTTTATATGCCCTCTATTCTTTTGTCCCTTCCTCCCCCCTTCCCTGTATCCCCCCTTCCCCTCCCCCTCCCCTCCACTCCTTCCCCTTTCGGCCCTCCTCCTCCTCTTCCCACACCTTCCCCTGTCCTCCTTCCTTTACCCCCCTAATTCATGTCTACCCTCCCTTCCATCTCCTTCCTGTAACCTCCCTGATCCTACCTCTCCCTATCTTTCCTCCCCCCATGCCTCCTTATTGATATGCTGGTCCCCTTTCTAGCTATAACTCTCCTTCTTTTCAGGTGCTTCAAAGATTATTTGGTGGTGATTTTTGTTACTCTTGGGTTTGTTAGTTGTATCACTGGTACCGTTCCTTCTGTTTTTTGTTTTTGTTTTTGTTCTCTATGTTTATTTCTCGTTATTAATCATTTGCACCTTTTAATCGCTTAATGCCTATTATAGGTTGTTTCTCTCTGAATGATTGTTGTGTCCCGTTTGTGGCAGGGAGCTGTCACTGCTCCCCCTTTCTGTGGTGCATCCACTCGTGGGCTGTCTATTTGGCTCGGGTGTTGATGTACTATTTGGTCGGGAGATAGAGTTAATCTCTTCTCATTCCTTATGTGCTCTGTTTTGCTTTTCATGGTTTTTCTCCTCCCCTTCTTCTTTTTTTCCTCTTTCTTTCCTTTCTTCTCCTCTTCTCTCCTCTTCCTAGGTCGGCTGGGCTGCATGACTCTGTGGACCTCGTCTGTTCCCCCTAATGTCCCCTGAGATGGCTCCTCTAAACATTCTGTCCTTGAATGTCAAAGGTCTCAACTCGCCTAACAAGAGAGTCAAGGCTTTCCGAACGTTTTCAACCCTAAAAGCAGGTATTGTTGCCCTTCAAGAAACACATTTTTCAACCCGGTCTACCCCGAATTTTTTTAGTTCCCAATACCCTCAAATTTTCACAGCCTCTGCCTCCACGAAACATCGTGGAGTCCTTATTGCCCTTCACCACTCCCTCCCCTTCACACTGACTTCTGAAGTTAAGGATCCTGAAGGTCGCTACATCATTATAGTGGGTCTACTCCAAGATGTAGAAACCACTTTAGTTTCCTACTACGCCCCAAATTCCAACCCAACCCCCTTTTTCTCGCATTTGTTTCAGGTCATACGTTCTCATTGCAAGGGTACCCTCTTTTTTATGCGGAGACTCTAACCTAGTACTACAACCACACATGGACAAGACCCCATACTCCCCTGATCAGTATTCTCCATCTGTTCGCTTTCGGAAACTCCTGCAACAGGCTTCCCTGCTTGACTCTTGGCGGGAGTGCAACCCGTCTAGGAAACATTACACCTTTTATTCATATCCCCATAAATCTTTTTCTAGAATCGACCACATTTTTGTTTCAGTTGCCTCCTCCCCCATTCTTCTCGGTTCCACTATCCAGCCTATCTCCTGGTCTGACCACTGTGCAGTACTGACCACAATCTCTTCTTTAATCCCCAAATCTAAGGATCGTACCTGGTGTATGAATGAGGCACACCTCACCAACCAGGCATATTGTTTTGATATCCAGCTAGCTCTATCTGAATATGTAAAATTTAACTCCACCCCCGACATTTCACCCATTCTCCTCTGGGAAGCCCACAAACCTGTTATCAGGGGTACATGCATTTCGGTCTCTACCCAGCTTAATCGAGATAGAAAAACTAGGTTGGCAGAGCTAGAACGTGACTTCCACAACTCTTTTCTCCAATTCCAGGCTTCCCCCACTGAACCCCACAGACTAATGATGGACAAATCTAAGACAGAACTCGATTTAGCACTGGCTAAACTGGCCATTCGTAGATCTAATCATTCCATTTACACGAAAGCTAATAAACCCGACACCTTTTTAGCCCTTCGTCTACGTCGCCCCGAACGGAATCATGCTCCTATTAGATTGCGTACTGACAAAAATGTTTACACTAGCAATCCCGTGAAAGTCTTATCTGAATTCAGGCGAAGGCTACAAACCCTTTACAAAGCCTAACCCTCTTTCTCTCCCTCTTCCGCGGATGAGCTATTCCGAAACGTTCCTCTACCCACCTTATCTGATTCCAGTCGTAAACTTCTTGAGAGTCCTATCTCAACAGAAGTGGTCTTAGCGGCGATCAAGACCCTTAAATCCAATAAACGCCCAGGTCCTGATGGGCTCTCAAATACTTATTACAAAAAATTTGCTGCTATTTTGGCCCCTCTCCTCACTTGTTCCTTTAACGCCCTCCTCAAGCATCATTCCTTTGGTCGTGATGCTCTGACGGCTATAATAGCTATGATCCCTAAACCTAACACAGACAACTCCCTCTGGTCCAATTTTAGACCCATATCACTGCTCAACGTTGATATCAAACTTTTGGGTAAAGTACTGGCCTTACGTCTCAACCCCATCATAGGCGGTCTGATACACAAAGACCAGGTAGGTTTTATACCCCGTCGCCAAGCCAGCGACAATGTCCGCAGAGTAGTTCTCCTTCAACACTTAGCAAGCACCCGCAAAATCCTTTTGGGTAAAGTACTGGCCTTACGTCTCAACCCCATCATAGGCGGTCTGATACATAAAGACCAGGTAGGTTTTATACCCCGTCGCCAAGCCAGCGACAATGTCCGCAGAGTAGTTCTCCTTCAACACTTAGCAAGCACCCGCAAAATCCCCATGCATCTGTTATCGCTGGACATCAGAAAGGCCTTCGATACGGTTTCCTGGCCCTATTTAAATTATATTCTTACTCGTTGGGGTTTCGGCCCACACTTTCTACAATGGGTAAATTCCCTTTACAACCAACCACAGGCCTATATCAAGTACTCAGGATTCCGTTCGGAGTCCTTTCGGATTGAAAGAGGTACCAGACAGGGGTGTCCCTTGTCCCCTTTACTATTTGCTTTAGTAATTGAACCCCTAGCAGCCTTGATCAGGGCTAGCCCTGATATCAAAGGTCTAGAGGTAGCATCCACATCCCACAAACTCTGCCTATTTGCAGACGACGCACTTCTGATTATTACTTCCCCTCGACTCACCCTCCCGAACCTGATTTGATTGTTGGAGAAATTTGCATCTGTATCTGGTTTAGAGATAAATAAATCTAAATCTAGAGCCCTTAATGTATCTCTTCCCCCTACGGAGGTTGCCCACCTACAAGAATACTTCCCCTTTGTTTGGTCCACCACATCTCTACCATACCTAGGTATAAAACTGACGTCTGACCCGTCCTCCCTGTATAAAACTAATTATCTCCCTATGCTGTCACACTTATCTTCTCTACTAGATGCTTGGAAACCGCTTTGTGTCTCCTGGTTGGGTCGAGTAGCAGCCGTTAAAATGTCCCTACTCCCGAAACTTTTATACCTATATAGAGTCCTCCCGGTCTCAGTTCCCTCATACTTTCATCGTATTATTCAGTCCCGGGTCTTTAAGTACATTTGGGGTTCCACTAAGCCCAGGATCTCTAGATCGGTTCTCCTTCAAAATAAATTAAGTGGGGGTTTGGGAGTCCCCAACTTTGTTCGATATTATCAGGCCGCTCAACTAGCTCAAATCACGCTTTTCCATGCCTCATCAGAAATCCCACTGTGGGTTAGCTTGGAAGCTATAGACATCTTCCCGCTCTTAATACCTAATCTCTTATGGTTGCCTCCCTCGGTTTGTGGCACTATTCTCAACCCTATTACACGTCACTCTCTTAAACTCTGGGATAGCCTCAGTGGGCGCTTCCAACTAAAATCCTCTCATACCCCACTCCTCTCGTTCCTTGGTCATCCGCTCTTTTACTCAGCATTCACGGAGCCTGAGGCCTTCCGTCACTGGCTTCAGGCCGGATTACATAGGATAATTGACCTGGTTACTTCCACTTTCCTTCTCCATTCTCAGACCTACAGACTCAGGCTAAATTCACTTCTAGGGAATATTTTCGTTACCTACAGATTTTGCCCGCACTGTCATAGGTGAATGCTCTTCTCTACGTGCCCTATCCTTCTATGAAAAGATCTGCAACTCGGATCCACATGCCCCGGGCATCATTTCACAAATCTATGGTCATTTGACATCCTCCTCAACTGCCCTTCCTCTTTATACTGCACAGTGGTCTAAGGATCTCCAGGTAACGTTGGATAGAGAAGACTGGTTGGACATTTGGGCTCGTACAAAATCGTCCTCTCAAAACGTTGTTGCCTTGGAAACTAATTACAAGGTCCTAATGAGATGGTACCTGGTCCCTGCCAGGATATCTAAATTTTTACCATCCTACCCACCCGAATGTTTCCGGGGATGTGGAGGACGGGGCACTCATGAACACGTGTGGTGGTCTTGTCCTATTGTGCAACGGTTTTGGGTAATAGTTTTCCAAATAGCTTCCACCCTCCTTGAAGAGGAGGTTCTGCCCGATCCTTCCCTGGCTCTCCTGAATCATATACGAAAGGATTATACAAGAACTCAGGTAAGACTTTTGTTACAGCTGACCACCGCTGCCAAACAGTCTATTGCTAGGGCTTGGAAGACCCCAAATTTACATATCGCTGAAGTCAAACATAGGGTAACCCAAGCAATGATCCATGACAAAATTGAAGCTACCATTGTGGATAGGATTCCCCAACACAGTAAAATTTGGACTCCCTGGGCAAAGCATTTTCTTCCTCCTGATTTTGATCTGTCCCTTTTGGTACCGTAAGTATCATGTATCCCCCTTACCAACCCATAGCCCCTTCCTGGGGTTCATGCGACCCTGCCGACCGTCCTTTTTCTCTCCTTTCTCTTTCTTTTTCTTTTCTCTCTTTCTTTCCTTTCGCTTTTTCCTTCCCTTCCTTTTTTTCCTCCCTTTTTCAAATGTCCCAAAATAATATAACTATCTCCGTCTGGGCGACTCCCATCTTTCCCGCCCACCACTGGCTTACGATTTACCTTTTGCTGACTTACAGAGTATTTTCCCGTCATGCCTGTATCTATAGGTGAAAGGACATTAATCCTCTTACCTTGTTTCTAGTCTTTTTGGTTATCTTTTTTATCCTGATATTTGTTATCTATGTCTTGTTCTTGATACACCATATGTTCGGTTGCTCCTATCTCAGGTAGCCTATTATTTGTTGTATCCATTATTGTAACAAATTGTACTACATTGTTTGTGTACTCTGTACTTTATTTACTCAATAAAAATATTTGAACAGAAACATGTTGGGTCAAATGTCATTGTCGTGAGGTCAACATCGTCACTGACAGTCTACGTTACACGGATGCATGCGCTTTGCGCTCGGATGTGCTCGCTCCTATCGACACATCTATGAAGCCGCCTCTTGATACGCTTGTTTGAGCGACAGCATTAGCGGGAAAGGAAGCCACTTTATGCGGACCATCACCCTCGGATATCACCAACCTGGAAAGCTTTACTAAGGACATCTGTATCCCTCCATGCTCAAGGCATAACGGAAGATCTTATCCCCAGAACAGGGACTACAGCATCTCTGGGTATATCCCGCCGCTCTGAGTTTATAGTGGTTTAGGGTATCGATGTAGGAGTGGCGCTACCTTAAGTGTGCCTAAATAGTGAATAGTAAAATGTGCATTCAAAAAATTATGCTTTTTAGTGTCTAAAAACAGTGTGCCACCCTGCAATTTGTGCAATGAATGGATGATGAAAGGATGTGCATAAAATGTGAAACAAATAAATAAATAAATAAATTAGATATAAATAAGAATTTTGTACAAAGTGCTCAAGTATTAATACATGTGCTGAATGTCCATAATCAATAGGTAAATTGCTGTGCTCTCTGTGTCACAATTCAAAAGTGCTTATGCCAAGTGAACTTCTGTTCCAATGTTCCACTCTGTGACCACCTCAAACAGTGCTCTTATGTGGCCCGCACTCACCGAAAACTTCACCCCCTCCTGGGGTTTAAAGCATTCACAGTGTGTGCCACTGTGCAGCACTCTGGCAGTTATCCATCCAATTATAATCCTGGAAATGCTTCCAATTATTACCCCATATGCAGGAGAGAAAAAGTCCCAATATAGTGTGATACCATATGTACAAACTGTTTTTATTAAGTAAAATAGGGTACTCACATTTAGGCAGTAAAACAAGCATTACATGCAAAACGGAAGTGTTGTGACGTTCTGTCAAAACGCTCGGCCGGTTTCGTCAACCTGACGTCACGATCCAGAGGACTTCAGTTTGACGAAACTGGTCAAGAGTTTTGACAGAACGTCACAACACATCCGTTTTGCATGAAATGCTCATTTTTACTGCCTAAATGTGAGTACCATATTTTACTTAATAAAAACAGTTTTGAGTGTCTGTAATTTATGTTTTTGCTAATTTTGTACCAATAAAACCATTTTTATATGCAGCATGGCCCGTCCATGGTCTTTTTATCCAGGGGGGGGGCATTTCTTCTCCATTTCCCCCCGGGGGGTTTTCTTCTCCTTATGCTACCTTGCTGCCAGCCCAATACCAACCCGGCCTGTACCCTGACTCAGCTTCAGCCTACGCTTCTGTTCCTGACTTGTCCGCCAGTGTATGACCAGTGTATGACCCAGCCTGCCTGCACCTGCTATCTCTCCAGCCCTTTACAGTCCTGCTGAGCATCCACCCCATCTGCAGCTACACATGCTCTTCTGTCTGTGGTGTTCCTGTACCAAGCCAAGTTCCTGCTATCTGCTGACCGCTGTTCCTGGTCTTCTCCTGTACCAGTGTTCCTCCACAGTCTCTTCAGGGGTTCCAGTCCAGCTCTATTATCAGCGATCATGCCAGGCACTTGTGTGACTCTGCACTCCTGCGCCTCCTGTCTGCTCTACCAGGGGCCTCAAGTCAGAGGTGTAAGAGAGGCCGTCCTCTGCATATCAGGCTCTACCACCAGGTACATGACAGGCTCCACCTTCTTCTCAGCTGGGGCATTCTCTGAGATCTTACATCTACTGGCTCTATGCAAACACTATCTCTGACTTTTCCCCCAGATTGGTAGTCAATGTTTGAATGCACCAAATATCTGTTTATGAGCATACTCCATGAAATAGAGCTATTCCAACTTTGTTCTTTTCCCCCAGCAGGATGTGTGTGGTCATTACTGCACCTGGATCACTCAGCAGTTTATTTTTATTTTTTAAGTTTTGGCCTATTATGGCTCATAATGCATGTTCTCAGTTATGTTTGGTCTGTTATCTTATTTCTACTGCTTCAATAGAAATCTTCCTGCAGGATTGTAATCCCATTTACAATCCTAAAGATGTCCCAAGTCATGCAATGTGTGTAGGTGTCCAACAATAGAGATTACACATTATTTTTGACTGGACATAATTCATATTCAAGGATACACATGTTGTTGACAGCTGGTTATTCCAAAATGTCTCATCCTCCACAAAACACATTATAACATGGTCAGACCATGCATTAGTCTCTACTTCTATTGTGGAGAATTAATCCTTCTCTCCAAATTATCTTTGGCTCCTATGTTATAAACATTCTGCATAATACCCCTATCCCCTGGAAGCATCTGAATGGTTATTTTAAGGCTCAGAAAGGTTATGTTTCCAACCCTTTCCCTTTATGGAATGCCCATTAAGGTCCATGATTCTCCAATTGTGTGCTAGAACCAAAAGGCTGTAGTATCATAAAACACAGAACCTCCCAACCCATATACACACATAAGACACCAGAAAATGTCAGGGGTTCTTTAATGAGTAATATAAATTGTTCCAGAATATCCTTACCCCATATCTTAGTGACCTACAGGTTTGTATTTAATAAAGTGGCCATGTTATCATTCTTATCTCCTGCCCAAAACTATGATTAGGAAAGTTGAGAGTGTGAAACACATCAGTATTTCTGCCTGTATCCTGCTGTTGTTATGAACTTTTGATATTTTTCACAATAAAGGCGTTTTTATTGGAGTGCGGCTGTCCAGATTTTCTCCTTCTGTTCCTTGCATTACTATTATTCCAAAGCTAGGCCAAGAACCAACATCCCCACAAAATTCTGCCATCTTATTTCCTTACTAAATAGGGACGTTTTTTTTTTTTTTTTTTTTTTCCTTTCAATAGGGACGTTTAAACTCTATGCGAAGATCTTAGCAACATGCCTACTCAATATTCTCCCTACTTTAGTAAAATCAGAACAATCAGGATTCACTAAAGCAGTGGTTCTTAACCTGGGGGTCAGGACCCCCTCAGGAGTCGAATGATGATTTGCCAGGTGTCATCAAATCCTGGGCTGTTCCTGAAGCCCAAATCGCTCTCTCAGCCTTTTATCGGCTGCCCAGCTGTGCTGTTCCTGGAGCCCACGGCTCCCTACTCAGCCTCTTTGCAGCTGCCCTTTCAGTTCAGAGACACAGTGAAGCCGGAGACACAGTGAGTAACGCTACCTGTGATTATAGTTGCCATTAAAAGTCGTTACTACAGTTCTCAGATCAGCAGATGACCTTGATCAAAAGCACCTAAGTTGGCTGATCAGAACTACCCCCAACACTGCCACTCATCCCATTCCCCCACCAGCACTGTCACTCACCTCAACTCCCCACCAGCACTGCCATTCATCCACACTCCCCACCAGCACTGCCACTCATCCCATTTCCCCCACCTAGGAGTAAAAGAAGGAATACAAATGGAGAATACATGGAAGGGAGAGGAAAAGAGGGGGGGCAAAGAAAAGGGGATAGAACGAATAATAGAAAGAACAAGAAAGACGTCTAGAGCGAGGGATGGGGGGAAAAAACAAGAAATTAGGATAGAGAGAGATAAAAGGGAAATAAAAGAGAACAAAAAGAAAGAGTGGCACATACTGAAATGTACCATAAGGAGTTTTAATATTGTATGCGTGGAAGGAACTCAGGGAGCGCTAAATGTCCATGGGTTAGGGGCGCAAATTACTTGTCTTGCCTTGGGCGTTAAGAACCCACGCTACAGAATAATTTTACTTTTAGGGGTCCCCACAACTTGGGAACATTTATTAAGGGGTTCAGAAGAAGAGGTTTTGGACAGCCACACTCAAAAATAGGTAAAATTCTAAAATAGCCCTTTATTGTGGTAAAAAAAATGGATGCACTACAAAGAAAGCATACAGTGGGAACAAAAAACAACTGACGCGTTTTGCATTGAGCTTCAATGCTTAGTCATAGCTATATACACTCTAAATAAAACAATACCTATATATATGTGTATGTGCAAGATTTGCCCAAGCCAATCATTACTCCACCCCACATGTGATTGGTCCTCTCATGATGACAATGATTATGAGCATGTGTGAACATTTAGTTGGAAAAGAATGTGGCATAACCAACATAGATAAAAATAAATAAAGTGAAAAAAATATGTCTTGAGAAATTAGATAATTGAGTGACAAAGTGAAAGAAGAGAATAATGGGACCATATAAGGCCAGTATGTTAGGTGAAGTGGCACGAGGTGTCTGTGTATGTTATATACCGTGTCTGGTGTGAAAGTACCGAGTGCCAACAATATAGAATGTTGGTGATAACATGTGGGGCAAGGACATATGTATTGACAATACACGCATATGTGTGCAAATGCATACAATATGTAGGTGAGGTGTAAATATGTGATGAAGAAAAAACAGAACGAGATAGTGCTTCAGGGAAGGTAAAATTTAAAAAACTGTAACACTAAAATAAAATAAAATGAGCAATATACGAATAAGTATGTTTGTAAGGCAAATCATTAAAAGAAAATCACCCAATTGCACAATGCGCTTAGTATCCCATATGTCATGAGGCTTCATTCACTTCGGTAGGGAAGTGAAAAGAAAAAATACTAGCGCTTGAAGAAGATATCTCATATGTCATTTGTGTGAAAGGGGCAAATGCCTAACAAGACTATGCCTATTGTTAATCATATAAAAACAAATCTATAACAAGTTCTGTTTAGAAAAGTAATATTTGTAAATAATTGTTTTATATTTATGTTAAAAACTGAGTAGAAAATGTATGAATAGAACCCTCATAGAAACACCTGGAATATCCGATACTGTGTAAACGAATGTGGCATACATGTAGGTGTATTGGAGTACAGTATCCATATAACATTAGATTCTGGTTGGTGGGAGGGGCCAACAAAAAATCGCCAAATTGGGTCTCTGTGCTTTTCTATGCAATGCTATTAGATCCTGGCTGGTGGAAAGGGCCAAAAGTGATCACGTCATTGCGTCAGACTGACAGTATAACACAGAAATACCATACATACACATGTGACCCAATAGCCTTGAACAACTAAACAATCACACCTCATGTATGAATGTATTAGTGTATATATACACAAATATGAAAAATAAACGTATAAAATATGGGCTTCGGGGCACATGTAAGTGGGTACAAAACATAAGAGACCAATGGAGGGAGAGAATATTAATGGTAAAAATACTGGAACAGGGGCCCTCCGCTGACTGTAGGACGGAGGAGGGGGGGAAAGAAGAAAAGGGGAGAACTGCCATAGGGTTCAATCATAAAAGTGGGATACGTCCCATTCAAAGTTAAGCCCCTTGGGAATTCTTGTGTGAAGAGAGAAGATCCAGTAGACCTCCCTCCTACACAGAATTTTAAACCTGTCTCCCCCTCTAGTGGGGGTAAAAATCTTCTCCACGCCCTGTACCGTAAAGCTAGGTAAATCATTTGCATGGAAGATGTTCCAGTGTTTAGCAACATTGGTGTCATGGTCTTTAACAATGTCGTACAAGTGGTCACTCAACCTGTCCTTAAGTCTGCGGGTGGTGCGACCCACATACTGGGTTTTACAGATACTGCAACCAATGACATATATCACAAACTTGGAATTGCAGTTAATGAATTGTTTGATTGAGAAACTCTTCTCGCAGGAATAGGAATGTACAAGTGATCCTTTTTTAATCAGTTTGCAGTATCGATAGCCATCGATACCGCATTTGTAGGTGCCCTGGAACTGTAGCCAGTTGGTGTTGGTACGTTGACTCTGGAAAAGGCTTGGGGACAGTTTACCACCTAGCGTGGGGGCACGGCGTGAGACGGTTCTAATGCCCCTTACCAGGATTTGTTGATATACTGTATCGTTATAGAGGATTGGCAGGTATTTGTTAATAATAGATCTAATCTTATTGAATTCAGAGCTGTATGGTGTTGAAAAAACTGGAACATCATTGGTGCAGGCGATGCATGATTTTAAGGTTAAAGCATCAGAGGTTCCCAGGAGGGAATCCCTAGGTATATCATTGGCTCTGGATAGAGCTCTATTAATAGTTTTAAGGGGATAACCTCTCTCAATGAACCTCTGTAGCATGTCATTAGCCTCGATTGAAAAAGTTTCAGGGGAACTACACAGTCGCTTAAGTCGCAAAAATTGACCATAAGGTACTGCTTTTATGGTGTGTCGAAGGTGCGCCGAGTCTGCCCGTAAAAGGGCATTACCCGCAGTTTTCTTTCTGTATAGGCTAGTGGTGATCCTGCCATTAATCCCCGAAAGTGTGACATCCAAGTATTCAATCGTGACAGCCTGCATGTTTCCCGTGAAACTGAGATTCAGGCTGTTATCGTTGAGAAACTGGAGCCAGGTGTCTAAGTCCATATGACAATCATTAATTATGAATAGCAGGTCGTCTATGTAACGACAATAAAATGCGGTGTCCTGGCGGCGGGGACTACTACATCCAAAAATGCGGGACCTCTCCCACCATCCCATATAGAGATTAGCAAGGGACGGGGTCATGGCACTAGAAGGTTGAGAACCGCTGCACTAAAGGAAGACATCAGATCCCATGATAAGAAAACTAAACATATTTCATTTTGAGAAATCCGCTAATCTGCCTTCTCTGCTTTTTTCAATAGGCACCCGGAAGGCATTTAACTGCATTCACTGGACGTACATGTTTCAAGTGTTAACTAAGTTTGGATTTGTGGGTCATATTCATACAGCCATTTTGGCCATATACTTGCATTCATCTGCTCAGATGTATACTTCTGGCTTCCTAACCAAATTATTTAACATATCCAACGGCATTCACCACGGATGCCCATTATGGAGATTTCAACCCAAAATAACAGGTTTCACTCTTAAACAGAAAAAAAAAAATATATAACTTTTTAATGATGTTATTCTCTTGCTTAAAAACCCAAGTATCTCCCTACCGAGGGTTCACCAAACTTTATCTGATCTTTATCAGTCTCTGGCTGACACTAAGCGTGGAAGCAAGGCTGTCTGCTGTGGCGCTGGGGACTATGAGCTGGTTCAGTTCGAGGCAGAAGAGAACAAAACAGGCAAAAAATGTGTTTGAACACGTGAACACCGTTAAAGTCTATGGGACATGAACATGAAAAATCAAAAGCTCTAATTTTAAAGGTTAATATGCACGTTATTGTCATAAAAAGTGTTTGGGGATCTGGGTCCTGCCCCAGGGGAAATGTATCAATGCAAAAAAAAGTTTTAAAACCGGCCTTTTTTTCCCGGAGCAGTGATTTTAATAATGCTTAAAGTGAAAGAAAAAAAAGTGAAATATTCCTTTAACCACTTGCCTACTGTGCACCTACACCCCCTTCCTGCCCAGACAAAATTTAAGCTTCCGGCACTGCGTCGCTTTAACTGACAATTGCGCGGTCGTGCGACGTGGCTCCCAAACAAAATTGGCGTCCTTTTTTTCCCACAAATAGAGCTTTCTTTTGGTGGTATTTGATCACCTCTGCGGTTTTTATTTTTTGCGCTATAAACAAAAATAGAGCGTCAATTTTGAAAAAAATGCAATATTTTTTACTTTTTGCTATAATAAATAACCCAAAAAATATATATAAAAAAAAAAAATTTCCTCAATTTAGGCCGATACGTATTCTTCTACATATTTTTGGTAAAAAAAAAATGCAATAAGCGTTTATCGATTGGTTTGCGCAAAATGTATAGTGTTTACAAAATAGGGGATAGTTTATGGCATTTTTTTTTTTTACTATTAATGGCGGCGATCTGCGATTTTTTTATTGGGACTGCGACGTTATGGCGGACACTTCGGACACTTTTCTGACATTTTTTGTGACCATTTACATTTATACAGTGAACAATGCTATAAATATGCATTGATTACTGTATAAATGTGACTGGCAGTGAAGGGGTTAACCACTAGGGGGCGGGGAAGGGGTTAAATGTGTGTCCTATGAGTGTTCTAACTGTAGGGGGAGGGGGGGGTGACTGGGGGAGGTGACCGATTGTGTCCCTATGTACAAGGAACACAATCTGTCTCCTCTCTCCCTGACAGGGACGTGCAGCTCTGTGTTTACATACAGAGCTCCACGTCCCCGCTCAGTTACTGGGCAATTGCGTGTGCCCGGCGGCGATCGTTGCCGCCGGGCACTCGCACCGGGATCCCAGCAGAGCGGTGGGTCGCGCCCACGGCTTTAAAAGGACACCACGTCATATGACGTGATGTCAGGACAATGGAGTCTTCCGCCCGCCGTCATTTGACGGTGGGCGGAGGACAAGTGGTTAAATTTCGTACCTGGAGGTGTCTATAGTATGCCTGTAAAGTAGTGCATGTTTCCTGTGTTTATACCAGTCCCTGAACAAAATTAAATTTCTAAAGGAAACAAGTCATTTAAATCTACTTGCGGCTATAATGAATTGTTGGGTCCCAGCAATACAGATAAAAGTAATTGAAAAAAAAAACATCATGGGTGCCCCCCAGTCCACTACCAGGCCCTTTGGGTCATTTGTCAGGTGCCTCCTGGAGGCAGAATTGTGTCAGCGTCATATCCTCGCTGGATATCGAGAATGGATTTTATGTCTCTGGAGATCGAGACTGGATTACATCGCTGTAATTATTATTATTATTATTTTTTTTTTAATAAAGGACTTGTCCCAAGCTGTGTACTGTGGTTTTTAAAATAGTTGACATTTTTTTGTTTAATGATATGGGTACAACCCTTTACCAATTCACATGGGGGGGAGGATCTGGGGGTCCCCTTTGTTAAGGGGAGCTTCCAGATTCTGATAAACCCCCCACCAGGCAATGGTTGTGGGGATGAGGCCCTTGTCCCCATCAACATGGGAACATCCTCCCCATGTTGAGGGCATGTAGTCTGGTACAGTTCAGGAGGGGATCGCTCTCTTGTCCCCCTCTTTTTTTTTTTTTTTTTATAAATACATAAATACACATTATACAAACATACATTGTCTCAATATATACTCATATTTTGACAATCAAGCTAATGTCTATATTAACAACAGGTTATATTTTTATTTCCCCTTATCCCAGATATTTCCTTCCAGATCCTATACCTTCCTTCTTCCTTCTCCAGCCTAACCGATCTGGGAGGATATAGTAACTAAAGAAAAATGAGCAGAAGCAGATAGGATTAAATGGAGAGATGGAGCTGGATGACGGGATACTCCTAAGGAGAGAAAGGGAGAAAAAAGAAATAGAAGGAAAGAAAAAAAAAATATTCCACCATCTAAGTGTCATAGTGCAAGAATATGTGTATATATAAAAAGGAAAAGGAAAAAATCTTATGTGTACAGTATTTACTGTACCCTATATAAAAAAAAAAAAAAGTTCTAAGTGCCTTAAATAAAAAAATCACCCTTAAAAATTTAAAAATATATATATATTAGTGTACAAGGTAAGAAGGGAGTCGTATTGTCCCCTATATATTTTAAATTAACTCTGGGGAGAAAAAGAGAGAAGAGGAAAGAGAAAAAAAAAAAAATATATATATATATATATACACACACATACATACATACACACACATGTACATATATATATTAGTGTACAAAGTAAGAAGGGGACCATATTGTCCCCTATATATTTAAAAAGATTTCTAAAAAAAAATAAAAAAATTGTTTTTTCTCTTAATCTCACCCAAAATGGAATATTTAGATGGCAATCTGTCCCCCTTCTTACTCTTGTCCCCCTCTTGTCCTGCAGCCTGCCAGGTTGCATGCTCGCATAAGGGTCTGGTATGGATCTTTTTGGATAACCCCAAACCATTTTTTTTATTTTGGTGCAGGGTTCCCCTTCAGGTCTGGTATGTATTTTGAGGGGGACCCCTACACCATTTAAAAAAAATGGTGCAGGGTTCCCCTTAATATCCACACCAGACCTGAAGGGCCTGGTAATGGACTGGCTCATATGTAGCTGAGAACGGGACCACCCGTCACATGACCCCGTCCCCCTCTCACGCAAGGGGAAAAGCTGGGCTTTCCCAGTGACGTGGATGGGTGGTTTCCATTGCATCAGGGGGGGGCGGGGTCAACCATCCACGTCGCTGGGACAGCCCAGTGTTTCCCCTTGCGTCAGAGGGGGACGGGGTCACGTGACGGGTTGGCCCCACCCTCAGCTCCATAACAGCTGACAGGCTGGCGCCCCATCACTCCCGGGGTGTCTCTGGTGGAGTCAGGATCGTGTGCGTGTTCCTCGCTGGATATCATCGCTGGAGCTGGATACAGAGAATGGATTCCAACACAGGAGATCGAGAGTAGATTACATCGCTGGAATCTTTTTTTTCTTTTTAATTGTTTTATTATTAATAAAGGACTTATAAAGCTGTGTCTGTGTGGTTTTTAACAATTTGACTTTTTTTTTGTGAAATGATAGGGTTACAATGTACCCGTTATCAAATCACATGGGGGGGCGGGATCTGGAGGGGGCTTCCAGATTCCAAAAAGGCTACCTGCCCGCAGAACCCCACAACCACCGGGCAAGGGTGGGGATGAGGCCCTTGGCCCTTGTCCCCATCAACATGGGGACATCCTCCACATGTTGAGGGCATGTGCTCTGGTATTGTTCAGGAGGGGGGGCGCTCTCTCGTCCCCCATATTTTCCTGCGGCCTGTCAGGTTGCATGCTCAGATAAAGGGACTGGCAGGGCGGACTTACCATTCGGTCAGTCAGGCACTGCCTGAGGGCCCTGTGGTGGGAGGGCCCGGGCCAGCTCAGACCGCCCCTGGAGGTGCCCGCAGCAACGTCAGCTTCTATACAATAAAACAAAGTTGTCTGTAGTCTGTACCCCCGAGATGCCTTGAACCATTAAATCCCGGGCCGCTATCTAGGTGATGTGGCTATTGTATAAGAAGCTCGCTTGGGAGGCATGAGCTGGCCGGGATGGATGGATCATCAGAGCCGCAAGGGGATGTACAGTGACTGTACAGTACAGTGCCAAAAGTCACTGCCGCGGAGGACTGTCTGAAGGAGCTGCTGGACTCGGAGGCAGAGTGAATTGCACAGACACAGGAACGAACGGCATCCACACTGACCTGCCTTGTGTGCAGAAGCAGGTCAGTGTCATAAATAATGAAAGCACTGTGACTGCAGTTACTGTGACAGTCTCATCTGTGTTATACGAGCCATGCTGATTGTTTCTTTACCGTCTTGCCCTGTGCTGTGACAGTGTGCTTATTTACCAGGTAGCAGGTCAGGTCAGGTCAGGTGCTATTCACTAGTGCACATGATGAGCCATCCATCCCGGCTAGCTCATACCTCCCGACCGTCTCATACAACAGCTACATCAACCTAGCTAGCTGGATTTAATGGTTCAAGGCACTGCTTTCTCGGTGGTACAGACTCAATTTTTTTTATTGTGTATGATAAGCTGCTGCGGGCACCTCCAGGGGTGGACTGAGCTGGCCCGGGCCTTCCCACCACTGGGCCCATGGGCAGTGCCCGACTGACCGAACGGTCAGTCCGCCCCTGCATCCATTACCAATTTACATAATAAAGGGGTCTTCCAGATTCCGATAAGCCCCCAGCCTGCAGACCCCCACAACCATCGGGCATGGGTTGTGGGGATGAGGCCCTTGTCCCCATCAACATAGGGACACATTGCTTTGAGGGTCATAGACCCCCAAAACATTCTCACTATGTTGAGGGCATGTGGCCTGGTATGGTTCAGGAGGGGGGCGCTCTCTCACCCCCCCCCCCCCCTCTTTTCCTGATGCCTGCCAGTTGCGTGCTCAGATAAAGGGTTTGGTATGGATCTTTGGGGGAACTCCACGCAAGTTTTTTTTTTAAATTTGGGGTGGAGTTCCCCTTAAAATCCATACCAGACCTGAAGGGCATTTTATTTTTTTTATCTATCAATGACTTTCAATGATTTTTCTCTGTAATGCTGGGAGCCGACAATTCATTATAGCCGCTTGTACTTTTAAATTACTTTTTTCCTTCAGAAATTACACTTTGTGCATGGACAGTTCTAAGCACGGGAAACACAAGCTACTTTACAGGCATACTATACACACTCCCTAGGTATGAAATTTAAAGGAATATTTCACTTTTATTGTTTCACTTTAACCACTTAAGACCCGGACCAATATGCAGGTTAACCACTTTAATACTTTCCTTCCCAGACCAATTTTTAGCTTTCAGCGCTCTCACACTTTGAATGAAAATTACTCAGTCATACTACACTGTACCCAAACCACATTTTTATAATTTTTTTCTCACAAACAGAGCTTTTTTTTGGTGGTATTTAATCACTGCTGGGTTATTTATTTTTTGCAATATAAGCAAAAAAATAGAGACATTTTTGAAAAAAAAACAAACACCTTTTTTTAGTTTCTAGTGTAAAATTTTGCAAATAAGTAATTTTTCTTCATACATTTGGGCCAAAATGTATACTGCTACATATCTTAAGTAAAAATAACCAAAAAGTGTATATTATTTGGTCTCTGTGAACGTTATAGAGTCTACAAGCTATGGTGCAAATCATTGAAAATTATCACATCTGATCACACCTGATGTACTGAAGACCTGTCTAATTTCTTGAGACCCTAACAAGCCAGGAAAGTACAAATACCCCCCAAATGACCCCTTTTTGGAAAGCAGACATTCCAAGGTATTTAGTAAGAGGCATGGTGAGTTTTTTTAAGTTGTAATTTTTTCCCACAATTCTTGGGAAATTGATTTTTTTTCTATTTTTTTCACAAAATTGTCATAATAACAAGTTATTTCTCCCACACAGCACATGCATACTTGCAATGAAACCCAAAAAAACATTCTGATACTCCTCCTGAGTATAGTGATACCACATGTGTGAGACTTTTACACAACCTGGCCACATACAGAGGTCCAGTGGCGGCTGGTGCTCAAAATTTTTGGGGGGGCGCAAACGGAAAAAAAAACATTGCAGCCTCACTGTGCCCATCACATGCAGCCACTGTGCCATCAATTGTCACCATTGTGCCATGCCATCAAACGCCACCACTGTGCCATTAATTGTCACCACTGTGCCATGCAACACAGCAACTGTGCCATCAATTGTCACCACTGTGCCATGCCATCAAACACAGCAACTGTGCCATCAATTGTCACCACTGTGCCATGCCACCAAATGCAGCCACTGTGCCATTAATTGTCACCAATGTGCCATGCCATCAAACACAGCCACTGTGCCATCAAACGCCACCACTGCGCCATCAATTGTCACCACTGTGCCATGCCAAACGCCACCACTGTGCCATCAATTGTCACCACTGTGCCATGCCATCAAACGCCACCACTTTGCCATCAATTGTCACCACTGTGCCATGCCACCAAATGCAGCCACTGTGCCATCATTTGTCACCACTGTGCCATCAATTGTCACCACTGTGCCATGCAACACAGCAACTGTGCCATCAATTGTCACCACTGTGCCATGCCACCAAATGCAGCCACTGTGCCATCAAACGCCACCACTGTGCCATCAATTGTCACCACTGTGCCATGCCATCAAACTCCACCACTGTGCCATCAATTGTCACCACTGTGCCATGCCATCAAACGCCACCACTGTGCCATCAATTGTCACCACTGTGCCATGCCATCAAATGCAGTCACTGTGCCATCAATTGTCACCATTGTGCCATGCCATCAAATGCATTCACTGTGCCATGCCATCATATGGAGTCACTGTGCCATCAGTTGTCACCACTGTGCCATGCCATCAAATGCAGTCACTGTGCCATCAATTGTCACCACTGTGCCATGCCATCATATGAAGTCACTGTGCCATCAGTTGTCACCACTGTGCCATGCCATCAAATGCAGTCACGGTGCCATCAATTGTCACCACTGTGCCATGCCATCATATATAGTCACTGTGTCATCAAGTGTCACCACTGTGCCCTTTAATTGTCACCACTGTGCCCCATGCCACAGTGCTCATTGTCGCCTCTGTGCCCTTTGTCACTACTGTGCCCCATGATGCCACTGTGCCCCATGATGCCCCTTTCCCTGTTAAAAAAACACTTACCTGACGATTCCATGTCCTCCCTCGATGTCTTCTGCCGCCGTGGAGAAGCTTCAGCCAATCAGGTTCCTGATAACCAGAATCCGGGAACCTGATTGGCTGAAACGGCTCTCAGTCTAATGCAAGGACCGCAGATTGCCTGCGCTCCGAGCATAGACTTCCGGGAGCCGGATGGCGGTACTGGAAAATCCTATCAGAGCCACTGGCTTTGATAGGCAGTTCCCCTCAGCCAACCAGCTGCCGCTATTCAGGTAACCGGCGCCCTATGTCCGGTTATAGGAATAGACCAGGCAGCTGGCAACAACACACGTTCAATGCATTGAAGTGTGTTATTTGCGAGAGGGAGTGGCGCTGCAGCGCTGCAGCGCCCTCTATAGACGGCCGCCAGAACTTCTTTTAGCCGAATAAAAGTTCTTAAAGGGCCCGTTTTTTTTTTTGACTGCGGGAGGGGGGGGCGGCGCCCGTGCGCCCATATGGGCGGGCTGCCACTGCAGAGGTCTAACATCCAAGTAGCACTGTCAGGCATTCTACAAGCATAAATTAAACATCTCATTTCTTAACCAAGCACTGGTTTCTGGCGGGTACTCTGGTGGCAGGTTCTCTGGTGGAGGGTACTCTGATGGCAGGTACTCTGGTGGCAGGTACTATGGTGGCAGGTGGTGAGGTGGCAGGTATTCTGGTGGCAGGTACTCTGTTGGTGAGGTGGCAGGTACTCTGGTGGCAGGTGGTGAGGTGGCGGGTACTCTGGTGGCGGGTACTCTGGTGGAAGGTACTCTGATGACAGGTACTCTGGTGGCAGGTGGTGGGTACACTCATGGGCTGGCACTCTGGTGGCAGGTACTATGGTGTCAGGTGGTAGGTACTCTGGTGGCAGGTACTCTGGTGGTGAGGTGGCAGGTGTGAAGAGGAGAACCCAGCAACAGTAAATTACACACAATAGTGTGTTTTGTTTACATTTCATTGGCTCTTTACCCTGATCGGGGCTGGGCTCTATCCACGGGAAAAGCCTCAGCCTCATCACCGCGATGCGCGCCCCTAGGGCGCGCGAACGCCATGCACGCCGCTGCGCAGCTCTGCATCATCAAATCCGGTAGGTTATACCGGAATCTCCGCCGCACGCTGCTACATTCTGCCCATCAGGTATCAGCTGTGTCACGAGGGACACACCGGATCTCCAAACGGCGCGATGCGCGCCCCGGGGGGTGTGCACGGGCGCTGTGCATGCCACTGACGCAGATCTGCTTATGGGAGACGGTTAACGCTCTGCCGCCTGCTGCCGCCGCTCCACCACCACTCCACCACCACTCCACCACCACGCCACCACTTCATTACCCCCGCTGCCCAGCTCGATGACCTGGAGCCTTTGTCCGCTGCCCAGCTCGATGACCCGGAGCCTTTGTCCGCTGCCCAGCTCGATGACCCGGAGCTTTTGTCCGCTGCCCAGCTCGATGACCCGGAGCCTTTGTCCGCTGCCCAGCTCGATGACCCGGAGCATTTGTCCGCTGCCCAGCTCGATGACCCGGAGCCTTTGTCCGCTGCCCAGCTCGATGACCCGGAGCATTTGTCCGCTGCCCAGCTCGATGACCCGGAGCCTTTGTCCGCTGCCCAGCTCGATGACCCAAAGCCTATGCCCTCTGCCCAGCTTGATGACCCGGAGCCTTCGTCTGCTGCCCAGCTCGATGACTCGGAGCCCGCTGCCCAGCTCGAGGACCCAGAGCCTATGCCCGCTGCCCAGCTTGAGGGCCTGGAGTCTGCTGCCCAGCCCGATTTGCCCCTGTCTGCTTCCCCACTTGATGTAACTTTATCCACTGCCCGGCTTGACACCATGAGCCTTCCCCAGCAACAGCTGGTTGGAGCGTCCGGAGGCCGCTCCTTTGAGGGGGGTACTGTCAGGAATGGTCCCCCCTGCTGTTATTTCTGCCTGTTATTTTGGCTGCAGTACTGGCCTCCACCAGCGGGGGGTTCTTGGTAGTTTGGAGCACACAGCCTTTTCTGCGCTCAGCTGTAACCTGAGCTCAATCAGCAGCACTATTTATACCCGGCGAGCTCAAGCAGAGCTTGCCCTGGTATCGTCATACCTTCCGGACCTGAGCCTGTACCCTGAACCCGTCTTCTGATCCTGATTCTGTGCCTTGATCCTGATTCTGTGCCTCGATCCTGTTCTATGATTCTGATCCCTGATCCTGATCCCGCCTGGACTTGTCTGCCCTGTTTCCTGGTTCCTGTCTCCCCTGAGTCCTTACCCCGCAGCTAGTCGATCCATCCGTTCCCTGCTCTGTCCTGTCCCATCTGCTGATATCCCATGTGTATGACCTCGGCCTGGCTTGACTTATGTATACGGTATTCCCTTTTGACTGTATATACTGTTTGCTGTTTGCACTGGTTGTCCTCACTTATTTGTAAATAAACACCTTTTACTTCACTAATTATATTGTTTGGTCTCCTCTGTGCAGTCACACAGTACTGATCTACTATATTCTCCTGACACTATAACAGGGAACAGACCATCAGTGACACTGCCACAGAGAAGAACGGGGAAGGTGTGTTTACACTCACCTCTTCCCGTTCTTTAGCTCCTGTTTTCGATAGCGGGACACTGGCGGCGATCGGGTCCGCGGGTTCCACGGGCGCGGTCACGGAGCTTTGGACTGCATCGCGAGCACGCCGCCAGCCGCGCGTGATATTCTGTCGACGTATATCGGCGTTAGGCGGTCCTTAAGTGGTTAAACATTATTAAAATCACTGCTCCTGAAAAAACAGCCGTTTTTTAAAACATTTTTTTTTTGCATTGATACATGTCCCCTGGAGCAGGACCTGGGTCCCCAAATACTTTTTATGACAATAACTTGCATATAAGCCTTTAAAATTAGCTCTTTCGATTTGTCATGTTCGAGTCCACTAGACTTTAACAGTGTTCGGATGTTCGAACCAATTTATTGCCTGTTCGCATGTTCTGATGCAAACCGAACTGGGGGGTGTTCGGCTCATCCCTAGTTTCAATAAGTAGACATGAAAACATTAGAGATACGCATACTGGAAGAAAGGTCAAGCCCGTAAGCCACTGGGTTTATCCTGCGAAGGATACAGAAAGGCCCAATAAACCGAGGTGCGAACTTCAGAGAAGGAACACGAAGTCGGAGGTTGTGAGATGACAGCCAGATCCTGTCCCGACCTGGTAGGAAGGTGCAGGCAGGCGTCTGCGGTCAGCATGGAGTCTGTACATCTCATTAGCCTGTCACAAAGCCTCCTGAACTTGTACCCAAGTGGAACGAAGACCACAGAGATGTTCCTCTAAAGCAGAAATACTGAGGAACAAACGAGTCAGGCAAAGGAAGGTTGGATACCATAATTTTCCATAAACGGGAACAAACGGGAAGCAGAATTCAGAGCACTATTGTGAGCAACCTCCGCCCATGGTACGAGGTCTGATCAGTTGCTGTGATGGTCAGAAATATAGCAATGCAGGAATTGCTCCAAGGACTGATTGGCTCGTTCTGCGGCCCCATTAGACTGCGGGTGAAACGCAGAGGAGAAAGCAAGCTAAATTCACAACTGTGCACAAAAGTCTCGCCAGAACTGGGACATAAACTGGCTTCCCCTGTCAGAGACAATGACCTTGGGTAGACCATGTAAGCAAAAGATCTCCTGAGCAAAAATGGAAGCCAGTTCCTTAGACATAGGCAAATTCTTAAGTGGAATACAGTGAAACAATTTTGAGAACCGGTCTACTACTATAAGGATTAATGTGTTGCCATGGGAGTTGGGTAAATCCACAATGAAATCCATAGACAGGTAGGTCCAGGGCCTCTCTCCATTGGGTATGGGTTGTATAAGGCCCACTGGAAGGTGTTGTGGAGTCTTACTCTGTGCACACAGAACAGGTAGCTATGAAGGCGGCTACATCAGCACGTAGACTAGGCGCCCAGAATTGTTGGGAAATGGTCCAAAAGAGTTGATTCTTCCCAGGAAGGCCAGCAGCCTTGGGTGAATGGTAAGTCTGAAGCACGGCAGTACGGAGACTCTTGGGAACAAAGCAGCGATCACAAGGTTTTCTCAGGAGGAGCATCGACCTGACAGACAGAATTTTGTCACCCAAAGGAGACGTGAGACTGGTGTGAACCGTAGCCAGAATATGATCAGGAGGAATCACAGGAACCGGAACCGACTCCATCTTGGAAGTGGAGAAAAATTGTTGTGACATGGCGGCAGCCCTTACATTCTTAGTACTGGGTAAGAAGGAGACAATGTAATTGAAACTCGACAAGAAAAGAGCCCATCGTGCCCTTCTGGGAGAGAAGCGCTTAGCCTCAGACAAGAATGTGAGATTTTTATGGTCAGTAAGAATGAGAATCAGCACAGTGGTACTTTCGAGGAGATGTCTCCATTCTTTTAGGGCTAAAATAATTGCCAAAAGCTATCTGTCACCAATCTCGTAATTACACTCTGCAGGTGACAACTTCTTGCAAAAGTAGCCACACGGATGCATATTGCTGTCAGAGCTAGGACGTTAAAACAGAAGGGCACCAACTCCAGTCTCAGAAGTATCAACTTCCAGGATGAAAGGCAATGTAGGATCAGGATGTGCCAACACAGGAGCAGAAACAAAGGTAGCCTTAAGACTCTCAAAAGCCTTAATGGACTCTGGAGACCAACATTGTGGGTTACCATCCTTTCTGGTCATATCAGTCAGGGGTTTGACCAGAGACGAGAAGTTCCGAATACATTTCCGATAATAGTTGGCAAAGCCAAGAAAGCGCTGCAGAGGACGTAAACCCATGTGTCGAGGCCACGGTAAGACTGCAGAAAGTTTCTCTGGGTCCATCGAAAAACCAGCAGTGGAAATTACATAACCCAGGAATTTGACCTGTTCCCGATGGAATTCGCACTTCTCCAGTTTACAATAGAGATAGTCAGGTTGAAAAAAGTCCATCCAGTTCAACCATAAAAAATAAATAAAAAATAAAAATAAAATAATAATAATAACATACAATCCCATACACCCAACTCCACACCCACAGTTGATCCAGAGGAAGGCAATACAACCCAGCAAAGTATGATCTAATTTGCTACAGCAGGGGAAAAAATGTCCTTCCTGATCCCCCGAGAGGCAATCGGATATTCCCCGCATCAACTTTACCTATACATGTTAGTACCCAGTTATATTATGTACATTTAGGAAAGGATCCAGGCAGGCCCGGACTGGCCATAGGGCATACCGGGCAAATGCCTGGTGGGCCACGAGGGCCCACGGGCCGGTTGTGGCCCATGAACGGCCCGCGGGCCAGTTCCGGCCCTTGGCGGCCAGCGGGCCATATGTCACGTCTCCCCAGGGGTGTACACCACCAACACAGCGACAGATAGTGAGAGCTCAGCTGGGGTATCAAAGCCAGCTCTGACACTTCTCCCCTCCCCTTGCTGCCTCCATGACCAGTTAGATGCCCTGCCATCAAACGCAGCCACTGTGCCATCAATTGTCAGTCACCACTGTGCCATGCCATCAAATGCAGTCACTGTGCCATGCCATTAAACACAGCTACTGTGCCATCAATTGTCACCACTGTGCCATGCCATCAAACGCAGCCACTGTGCAATGCCATCAAACGCAGCCACTGTGCCATCAATTGTCAATCACCAATGTGCCCTGCCATCATATGCAGTCACTGTGCCATGCCAATAAACGCAGCCACTGTGCCATCAATTGCCACCACTGTGCCATGCCATCAAACACAGCCACTGTGCCATCAATTGTTACCACTGTGCCATGCCATCAAAGGCAGCCACTGTGCCATGCCATCAAAGGCAGCCACTGTGCCATCAATTGTCACCACTGTGCCATGCCATAAAACACAGCCACTGTGCTATCAATTGTCACCACTGTGCCATGCCATCAAACACAGCCACTGTGCCATCAATTGTCATCACTGTGCCATGCCATCAAACGCAGCCACTGTGCCATGCCATCAAATGCAGCCACTGTGCCATCAATTTTCACCACTGTGCCATGCCATCAAACGCAGCCACTGTGCCCATCAATTGTTGCCACTGTGCCCTTTAATTGTTGCCACTGTGCCAATTGATGCCACTGTGCCCTTTAATTGTTGCCACTGTGCCCATTGTCGCCACTGTGCCCATTGTCGCGGCTGAGACAGAGGGTGTGGCGCTCCAGCGCCCTCTATAGATGCACCACCACTGTCTATCTATCTATCTATCTATCTATCTATCTATCTATCTATCTATCTATCTATCTATCTATCTTTATCCATCTATCTTCTTCTTTCTTTCTATCTTTATCTATCTTCCTTCCTTCTCTTCTTTCTTTATATCTTTCTTTCTCTATCTATCTATCTATCTATCTATCTATCTATCTATCTTCCCTTCTTTCTTTATCAATCTTCCTTCCTTCCCTTCTTTCTTTCTATCTTTATCTATCTTTCTTTTTTTATCTATCTTCCTTCCCTTCTTTCTATCTGTATCTATATTTTTTATCTATCTATCTATCTATCTATCTATCTATCTATCTATCTATCTATCTATCTATCTATCTATCTATCTATCTATCTATCTATCTATCTATCTATCTATCTATCCATCTTCCTTTCTTTCTATCCTTATCTTTTTATCTATATCTATCGTTCTTTGTATCTATCTATCTATCTATCTATCTATCTATCTATCTATCTATCTATCTTTCTTTCTTTCTCTCTGTCTATCAATATTTCTTTATCTCACACCACATCCCATCATTAACCCCCGCCGCACCCCCCCCCCCCCCTGGGCTGCTCAGTCTAAAATGCCCGGGCCTATTTTTTATCCCAGTCCGGGCCTGGATCCAGGCCTTTCTTAAAGCTATCTACTTAGCTGGCCAGAACCACCTCTAGAGGGAGTCTATTCCACATTTTCACAGCTCTTACGGTGAAGAAACCTTTCCGTATTTGGAGATGAAGCCTCTTTTCCTCTAGATGTAAAGTGTGCCCCCTTGTCCTTTGTGTTGACCGTAAAGTGAATAACTTAACACTAGTGTTGCTCACGAATATTCGCATTGCGAATATTCGCTACGAATATTGCATATTCGAGTATTCGCGAATAACACGAATATCGCGGCGAATATTCGCTATTTCGAATATTCAAATTTTTTCATTTTTTTTTTTAGAACAGATCACATCCTAGAGATCCCCATCGACGTCTAAAAGCATTGCTGGTATGATTAGAGACCTTGGGCCGAGTAGCTGCAGCGCTCATTTTATATTGCCGAAAAATCGCAATGCGATTATTCGGCAATAGCGATATCGCGCGATTATTTTATATTGTAATATATCACGAATATTCTGAGCCAATCAGAGTGCTCCATTCCGCATTTCTCGAAATTTCGCAATTATTTTATATTGTAATATATCACAAATATTCTGAGCCAATCAGAGTGCTCCATTCCGCATTTCTCGAAATTTCGCAATTATTTTATATTGTAATATATCACGAATATTCTGAGCCAATCAGAGTGCTCCATTCCGCATTTCTCGAATATTCGCAATTATTGTGTATTGTAATATATCACGAATATTCTGAGCCAATCAGAGTGCTCCTTCCGCATTTGCCGAATATTCGCAATTATTGTGTATTGTAATATATCACGAATATTCTGAGCCAATCAGAGTGCTCCTTCCGCATTTGCCGAATATTCGCAATTATTGTGTATTGTAATATATCACGAATATTCTGAGCCAATCAGAGTGCTCCTTCCGCATTTCTCGAATATTCGCAATTATTTTGTATTGTAAAATATCACGAATATTCTGAGCCAATCAGAGTGCTCCATTCCGCATTTCTCGAATATTCGCAATTATTTTATATTGTAAATATATCACGAATATTCTGAGTCAATCAGAGTGCTCCATTCCGCATTTCTCGAATATTCGCAATTATTTTATATTGTAATATATCACGAATATTCTGAGCCAATCAGAGTGCTCCTTCCGCATTTCTCGAATATTCGCAATTATTGTGTATTGTAATATATCACGAATATTCTGAGCCAATCAGAGTGCTCCTTCCGCATTTGCCGAATATTCGCAATTATTGTGTATTGTAATATATCACGAATATTCTGAGCCAATCAGAGTGCTCCTTCCGCATTTCTCGAATATTCGCAATTATTTTGTATTGTAAAATATCACGAATATTCTGAGCCAATCAGAGTGCTCCATTCCGCATTTCTCGAAATTTCGCATTCGCATTCGCAATTCGCATTCGCATTCGCATTCGCAATAGCGAAAATTCGCAATAATTTAATTTCCAAAAAATATCACGAATATTCGTATTTAGCGAATATATCTCGAATATTCGACTATATATTCGAGATATATCGCAAAATCGAATATGGCATATTCTGCTCAACACTACTTAACACCAAGTTCACTATATGGACCCCTTATATATTTGTACATGTTGATCATATCCCCCCTTAATCTCCTCTTTTCAAGAGAGAATAAATTCAGTTACTTTTAATCTCTCCTCATAGCTAAGCTACTCCATGCCTCTTATCAGTTTGGTTGTCCTTCTCTGCACTTTCTCCAGTTCCCTGATATCCTTTTTGAGAACTGGGGCCCAAAACTTAACTGAGTATTCCAGATGAGGTTTTACTAATGATTTGTACAGGGGCAAAATTATATCTCTCTCTCTGGAGTCCATACTTCTCTTAATACAAGAAAGAACTTTGCTTGCTTTGGAAACCGCAGCTTGGCATTGCATGCCATTATTGCGCTTATGATCTACCAAAACCCCCAGATCCTTCTCTACTACGGATCCCCCCAGTTGTACTCCCCCTAGTATGTATGATGCATGCATATAAGTGCATAACTTTACATTTATCAACATTAAACCTCATCTGCCACTTAGTCGCCCAATTAGACAGAGCATTGAGGTCGGCTTGTAAATTGGTGACATCCTGTGAGGATGTTTTTCCACTGCATAGCTTGGGGTTATCTGCAAAGACAGAATTGTTACTTTTGATCTCAGACCCAATGTCATTTATAAAGATATTAAAAATTAAGGGTCCCAACACTGAACCTTGGGGTACACCACTGATAACCTTAGACAATTCAGAGTAAGAATCATTAACCACTACTCTCTGAATTCTGTATAGACAGTTTTTACTTTCCATTTACAAACTGATATTTCCAATCCTGTAGACTTTTTTTTCATATTATTTATTTTTATTTTATATCCAAGGTCTCAAAGAGGAATCAACATAACATAGAGGTTCAATTAACAAATTAACAGTAAACAATAGATATATATCCACCATCTAATGACTAAACAAAATGCCACTGGGGGAGTAAACCCTCAGGAGGACCTCTCCGTGTCTCTCCTTCCTCCTCGCATTCTACTGGTGAGTCAAACGTCATGAACCCTCCGGTCCCACTCTCTAAATTAACTTACATATTTCCTTCACCTAATTCCTCTCTGTACCCTTGTCCTTTTGTACCTTCCCTTCCCGTTCCCTACCAAAACCCCCCCCCCCCCCCTCCAAACAAAACCCCTCATTCAGGAGACGGAGGTACTTCCCTCCTTTCCTATTACTCCTTTCCTCCTTTCTCTATATTCTCTCCCTCCGCTAGTCCTCCTCACTCTCCTCCTCCAGCATTTTCTTCCCCTCCTCGGAATACATAAATATATTCCATCTTGTCCAGGTTTCCACATACTGTTCTCTTTTATTTTGTGCTGAAAGGACTAGATCTTCCATTGCTCCTATCTCTCGTACTCTATTGAGCCATCTCATAATTGAGGGTGATCTAGTGTCTCTCCACTGTAAGGTTATTCCGCTTTTAACAGCGTTTATCATGTGACATAAAACTGATTTTTTATATATCCGCACCGGGATATGTGTGCAATGGAGCAGGAAAAAAGCCGGGTCATCTGGTATCTGGAATTCAGTAAATTTTTGAGAGATTCTCTGGACTTCTAACCAATATTGTCTTACTTTTGCACATGACCAAAATATATGCAGCATAGTTCCCTGCTCCAATCCACATCTCCAACAGAGCTCTGAGTTTTCTGTGGAGAACATATGCAGCTTTACTGGGGTATGGTACCATTGGGTTAAGAGTTTGTAATTAGATTCCTGTGTTCGCGTACAAACAGAAGAATTCAATGCCAAATGTATAATATTTTTTCCCTGTGTTGGCAAAAAGGTCCTTCCCAGGTCTCTTTCCCATCTCCTAATTCCCGGCATTACATAATCCCCCTGAGGGGATATCAGCATTCTGTACATCCTAGAAACCACTCGCGATGTTGGTTCCTCCTCCTCAAAGTATGTCTCAAATTTTGTTAACTGTCTCCGAAAATTGGACGGCTGTCCCAGCGATCCCAGGTAGTGTTTTACTTGAAGTGCCTGCCAAAAACTTAATTCAAAGTTTCCCCCTGGTCTCATTAGGTCCTCAATAGATGGGCAACTTTCTGTTTGCAAAAAATGTGAGGCCTGTACAATACCCTTCCCTTTTAATTTCTTAAATACATCTCCCTCTAGTCCCGGTGTAAAACCTGGGTTTCCTATTACAGGGAATAGGGGCGACTGATTTGTTGAAAATTTTGAATTCTGGCATACCTTAGCCGCAATTCGCAGCGTTGGACCAATTGTGGGATGTTTCTTCACTCTGCTTGGTAGTACCCTATAGCACCAGGGGGCTCTCCGTAAGGGGGTCTTACTGATCTGTTGTTCCATATCCACCCATCGCTTATACTGCCCATGTCTACACCAATCTACCACTCTTGTCAGCTGAGCCGCTTGGTAGTACTTGGTAATATCTGGCACTGCCATCCCGCCAAAGCACTTGGGCATCCTCATCAACTCTCTTTTTATTATTGGTCTTTTGCCTGACCATATAAATTTCATCATTAGGGTATTCATTTGTTGAAAGAACGCCGCTGGTATATTTATTGGAAGGGCCTGGAACAAATACATCATTTTTGGCAGGATACTCATTTTAAATATACTAATTCGTCCGAACCATGAGTGTAACCCAGTTTGCCATTTCTCAAGCAGCGATCTAATAGAGTTAAAAAGTGGGGGGAAATTTTTTTTGAAAGTTTCCTTTAGATTTACTGGAATCCGGGTGCCCAAGTACTTTAACTCGTTCTTCCACTTAAACCCAAAGTTTTGTTGTATAGTCTTACTCATCTGCGATGTCATTGCCACATTCATCGCTTCAGATTTAGTCTGGTTTATTTTCAGATTTGATATTTCGCCATATCTATCAATCTCTTTCATAAGGTTGGGAAGTGAGATATGTGGGTTAGATATAGAAAACAACAGATCATCTGCGTAGGCGGAGACCTTATGCATCTGCTCTCCTATTTGTATTCCCTGTATGTCCAGGTTTTGACGTACTCTATTTAGTAAGGGTTCCAGGGACAATGCAAACAATAGGGGTGAAAGGGGGCATCCCTGTCGCGTTCCATTCGTGATTTTAAAGGGGTTTGAAAATATTCCATTCACTCTCACTGCGGCACGTGGGGCCGTATATGCACTCCCAATCCATCTAATCATACGCTCACCCAGCCCCACGTGCCGCAGTACGGAGAAAAGGAAGCACCAGTTTACTCTGTCAAATGCCTTCTCGGCATCTGTATTCAGGAACACGCAAGGGATGTCCCCCTCATTGGCAAAATGGACCAGGTTGAGAGCTTTTATTGTATTATCCCTTGCTTCACGAGTTGGGACAAATCCCACCTGGTCCAAATCTACCAACTCCGGAAGCCATATCTGTAGCCGGGCTGCCAGAATCTTCGTAAACAGTTTTAGATCGGTGTTCAACAATGAGATCGGCCTGTAGCTGCTGCACTCCGCCGGGTCTTTCCCTTCTTTTGGAATTACCGTAATATGAGCTAGCAATGTGTCCGGCGGAAATGCTGCGCCCAGGCCGACCGCGTTAAAGACCTTTATTATCTGACTGCTCAGCAAATTGGCAAATTCTTTATAATATTTTATTGTATAGCCATCCGGTCCCGGGGCCTTCCCTATCTTTACTGTTTTTAATATTATGTTCAGTTCCTCCATTGTAATGGGGGATTCTAAACTGGCTCGAGCCGGTGATGGAAGCCTCGGTAAGTTTACTGAGGAAAGGTATTCCTCCATTTTAGATGTAGCGGTTGGTGTTTGTACTAGGTTATACAAAGTAGAATAATATTTGCCAAACTCCTCCGCTATTTCTTTTGGCTTCCGCTTTAGTTGTCCCTCTCTCCCCTTAATTTGTGGGATATACGTTGAAAGACCTTTTTCCTTCAGTTTCCCAGCCAGAAGTTTGCTACATTTGTCTCCAAGTTCATAATTTACTCTCCTTCCCCTTTGTATTATCGCTTTTGCCTTATATCGTAAGATTTCTGTGATCTGTCTTCTCATCTGACCTATCTCTCTTCCTATTTGGGGATCTAATGTCTTTTTATGTTGGATTTCCAGTTTCTGAATCTCTTCTAATAGCTTTTTAACCTGATATTCTCTCCTCTTTTTCCGAATTGATCCATACTTAATCAGAACCCCCCTGATCACTGCCTTGTGCGCCTCCCAGACCATTCCCGGGTCACACCCGGATGTGTATCATTTATTTGAAAGTAGGCTGTGATCTCTTTAGCCACCTCTTCCCTGATTTCAGGGTCTTGTAATAGGCTTTCATTTAAACGCCACCTTCTTTCTTGGGCTAGAGCTCCACCAGACAGTGACAGGCGCATGCTGACCGGGGCATGATCTGACCACGTTATACTACCGATGGACACCTCTCTCACTTCAGAGATTAGATAACACCTGAGGGAGTCAGGAGGGGAATATTGCGGAAATTACAGGAAACCCAACTAGTGGACGTATGGAGGCCACTCCATGGAGAGGAGAGGGACTATACCTTCCTCTCCAATCCACATCAAGTTTATTCCCGCATAGATCTGTTCCTGATACCCCATTATCCAATCCTGTAGACTTTACCTTAAACATGAGCCGTGTGTTACAGAGGCCAAAAGGCATTACGAGACAGTCATAATGACCTGTTCTGGTATTAAACGCAGTTTTCCACTCTTTGCCCTTCTTAATCCTGACAAGATTGTATGCCCCTTTCAAATCAAGCTTTGTGAAGACCGTTGCTCCGTTAAGGCGGTCAAATAACTCAAGTAATCAATGGGATCGGATAGGCATTCTTAATGGTGAAACGATTGAGACCCCTATAATCGATACAAGGTCTCAGTTCCCCACTCTTCTTCTTCTTCTTCTTCACAAAAAAGAAACCAGCACCAGCAGGAGACAAGGATTTGCAGATTAAACCTCGAGAAAGTGCGTCTGCAACATACTCCTTCATGGCCTTATCCTCCAAGACCGACAAAGTGTAAACCCGGCCATGAGGGGGTATAGCAGCAGGTTGAAGGTCAATTGTGCAATCATACAACCAGTGTGGAGGCAACATACCGGCTTGACCTTTGTCAAAGACATCGCTAAATTCGCAGTACTCCTCCGGCAGGGAGGAGAGTGAAGAGATGCACAGGACTTTGGCAATCTTTTGCAAGCATCTCTTATTGCATTGTGGAGACAAGGAGAGAACCTTGGCACAGAGCCAATCAAAAGAGGTGTTGTGCCTCTGTAACCAAGGATAACCAATAACCAATGGAAACTTAGGTGAGGAAATAATTTGGAATTAGATTATCTCATGGTGAAGAGCCCCTACGGCCATGGACAATGGAACAGTGTCATGAGTCACATGGGCAGGCTGTAGAGGTCTCCCATCAATAGCCTCAATGGCAAGTGGAGTGTCACACAGCTGCAGCAGAATCAAGTGCTTAGACACAAAGGCAGCATCAATGAACAGGCCTGCAGCCCCGGAGTCGATTAGAGCCTGTATCTCGACGGACAACTCAGCCCAAGACAGGGTAACCGAAACCAGGGGCTTATCCTTCTGGGAAACTGGAGACAAAACAATGCCACCTAAGGTCTGTTTGTGACAGGACCTCAAGGTTTGGGCATTCCCTGGACGGGTATGGCCCTAAGGGCTCTCTCATCCACAGAGAGACACGTGAAGACCACAAGCATGGGTTCATCTTCACAGGGAGGTGAGGGAGGCAAGGGTGGGACTGCAAAGCTCGGAGACAAACTTATAGGAGGCTTCCGCAAGAGCTCCTTAACAGAGGGTCTTTTTCTGAGCCTGGAGTCAATAAGGATGGCAAATGTGATCAACTTCTCCAGCTCAGTGGGTCTATCGCAGGCTGCTATCTAATCCTTGATGTTATCTGAGAGACCATGAGAAAAAGCAGCTACGAGGGCCTCATTGTTCCAAGCAACCTCTGCTGCCAGAGAACGGAATTCAATGGCGTAATCTACTCTGTTTGATGGACATGAGGCTCTTGGCAGCAGAAGCGGAGCGTGTGGGAACGTCAAATTCCCTTTTGAAGGAAGCCACAAATTCTGGGTAACTCAGGACCGCGGGTTTTTGCATCTCCCATAGAGGGTTTGCCCAGGCCAAGGCTCTCTCAGAAAGCAAAGATATCTCGAAACCTACTTTGCTTCTGTCCGTGGAAAACGCCTGGGGCAGCATCATAAAATATATCTCAACCTGGTTGAGAAAACCTCTGCATTAGACTGGATCGCCCCCAAATCGCTGGGGAAGCGGAGCAGAAGCAGAAGCAGACATACCTCTTAAAGAGGAAATACTCAAGGTGGGTGCCTGCACAGGGACTACCGGAGCGGCCACAGTGGGAAACTCTAGACGAGCCGTGCGACTCAGGAGCGTCTGTATTGCCATGGTAAACTGATCCAATGCGGTGATCCAGGTCATCCAATCTGGAAAAAATATTATTAACAAGTGGATTGGCTGCATCTTCTGAATTCATGGCCTTCATCTACTGTCAGAAACCATGAATCAGACCGAGACAGAAGTACAGTTAAATCACACTTGCTTAATAATAAAAAGAAAAAGGTAAACAGAGTAAGCATAGTCAAAACATAGCCAGAGTTCAGTAACCGGATCGGGTAGTCGGCCAGGCCAATATCCAAGAGCCAGCGATATAGGTAGTGGAACAGAAAGCAGGATCTGTAGCCAGAGGGAACTTCAGTCAAGCAGGTCTTCAACTGGAACACAGGAGAAAGTCTCTTGTTATGTTAACACAGGCGAAGGCGAAGAGCAAATGAACTGGAAGTCCTTAAGTAGGCAGGGCTGACGAGTGGATCATCAACAGGTGGATCACTGTGGAGAGATGAAAGCTGGCAATTAGCTACCAACTGAGCTGCCAGCACAGAGAAGGAAGGACTGAGCCCAGCCCTGACACCACCGCCGGTATTAAATGGTGTCATTCCGGATGCCCGCACATGCGCAGAAGAATGTCCAGGCGTAATGACGTTATCGCGACCACGTCGCATAATGATGACACGTAGTCATCAATAGTAAACATAGCGTTGCCCCAAAGGTAATGATGTATACTGCGCATGGGCACAAAAAAGCACTGACACAAGTCAGAGTACAATGTGTTCAAAAGGCAAATCCAGCAATTGGAGCCAAAGTAACATGTCACATCCAGCAAAAGGACAGACACTGGGCATAATATTGCAAAAATAGCTTCACAAGGGTAATAATAAAAGAAAGACAGTTTGTCTACTTGGACGGGGGACAAAAATGATCAATGTCCCTAGAACAGGTAAAAATGTTAGACCAATCAACACACTTTAAATGAAAAATTGAAAACAATTAAACATAAACAGGTGGGGCCCCCTATTGGGCGGGGCCCATGGGCTTGAGCCCAGTCAAGCCCAATGGTAAGTCCGACCCAGACTGTAATTTTGGTGGCTTGGCTGCTTGGCAACTTTTCTTTCCCATTTCTTCTTCTGTTACAGTGTTCAGGTCCCCAGCCCACCACAGCAGGCATCCTTGCTTCCAGGCTTAGTGTCAGCCAGAGACTGGTTTTATCATATAAAGATTCTATCTCACCTTCGGGACTGTATAATTCATTGAATTATACTATTCTAATTATTCGATTCTACAATCCTATGTGTGTATTCATGTATATATACTTCTAATGTTAAAGGGTCATATACATACTTTGGTGATCCAAGTTACATCCGTTCCCGCAACATCCAATTCTGATTGTATGCTATCAACTATTAGCAACAAGTGCAGTGCTGAGAGATTTTTCTTGTTGTAAGTTTGCCTTACTTTGGGATTCTCAGCTGCCCCTTGTTTAACTGCTTTTTATGTTTCTCATATGACCAGTTTTATTGTTACGAATATTTGTGCTGTTACCGCCCCCCCCCCCCCCCCCCCAGCGCTATTACTGTTATCATATACGCTTTATTCCTGCAAGGAATTTCTACTTACATCTAGACTAAACTTCTAGCAAGGGAACAAAAAAATGGCAGATCTCAGCAGCCATGTCAAACACATAACAAATGCCTGACAGTGATCCCCCTTCTACCAATACTAATGAGAATGGACATGATAAAAAATAAATACTTATTTAAAACAATAAAAACAATTTTTTTATAAGCTAGAGGACTTACTTAAAGGGTAACTCCACTTTTGTGGTGAAAAACAAATAGCAATTTAAGAGATTCCCCTGCAACAAAAGTGTAATTTTTAGTGAGATATACTCAATAGAAACACGTCTAAAGGGATGAAGGCCCAGCAGTTTTCCTCATTAGAGCTTTGCAGCTGCTGCAGCTGACTGATAATTATGAAACCACTCCCATTAGACTCACTCAGAACAGGGCACAGAGGAACAAACTGATTTATTCAGAATAACAAAAGGTAGGAATCTGCAACAAAGTTTGTTAAAATCCTTGCAATGTACATAGATCACCCAGGGGGTAATGTTACTCTTTCAATATGAGTCCAAGTCATGTTGGGACATTGAATTTGCCTAAAAGTATTATGATCTAAAGATCACTTCCTGTGGACTAAAGACTACCAAGAAATGCAATTTCTTAGATGATCTAAATTTGCAGTGGCTCATCATTTCTTCCAAACTTACTCTGGAATGGCTGCGCGCTATTAAAGAACAGATACTTAGAATGTCCCTGAAATGGCAAGTAGAAATTAAGTCTGGACAGAATTATTAAAGTGGAAAGAACATGAGAAATACACAGAGCTTGAAACCAAGATGCACACACGTGTACAAGAAATTGAGGAACATATTATTCCGAAAAAAAACTTACAAACTTGAGAGAGATATCTCAGACTGGGAGAGTTCTTCAAAGGTCTAGGGAAACCTTCACCGAGGTCATCCCTTTAGACTCCCAGGACACAACTGATGAGACAGCCGCCCCCACCTTCCCCACTCACAGGATCCCTTTAGGGCCCACCACTAAGGATAAAGAGTCAACTTCAAACCTTACAAGTCCTGGAATAATAAGTCCAACTACAGACAGGAACCTGTCACTGGTGCCTTGAAGGGTGACCATCCCAAGAACAACTGGGAAGGCCCCGAACATCCCTTTGCGGGTCTTCTTGTCATCAAGCCCCAAGATCTAGAACTTCAATGACATCCCATCATCACAGCTTATAAAAGTGATAATGCGCTAATACCAACTTTTGCTGCTAACAGTGTATAGCGTGTACAAATGACCAAAAATACCAATTATGCACACAAATTATGAGGTATCAAGAAGGTTGCAAATAAATACTGTAAGTGCAAAATAGAGCCAATATAAAATGCCAATGCAAAACAATACAAGTGAGATCCCCACACACAGACAAACTAGTTCACAGTAGTGGCTTGGGTGAGAAAAGAATCCTATGATGTGCTGAGAGCTTCCACAGCACTTCACTGTCTGGGACTGACACTTTAGGCCTCTTTCACACGGGTGGATAGAATGGTGCTTTTTGCTGCGGATTTTCTCTTTTTCTACCGCAGCTGAAAGCACACAATGCTTTCCGATGGCCCCATTCACACACTGCGTTTAGCTGCGGTTTTGTTACATGCGGTTCGGTGCAGATAGAAAAAATAGATTTCACTGCGTCCCGGAACGGCTTTGCACAGCTATCCACAAATAACTGCAGGTAATCGTGGTGATGACACAGGAAGTTGATTAGAGGGATGAGGAAAGAGGAGAGTACAGCATGGCGATGGGGGCAAGAGATCTCTCACACAAGGCCATAATAGCCCTTGTCCATGACCGACAAGAACTTTGGGACTCAGAATGTCCAGGATACGCAGACAGGGTAATGAAGAGATTGAAGTGGGAGGAAGTGAATCGATTTCTGACACCGAACTGGGACAATATGTCTGCTAGTGAACAAGATAGCCGAGGTGAGTGCTACATTTGTAATGTATATGTTGACCTTAGTGACCATACAAGCTGAAGATTTACCCCATAAATGACCAGGCCATTATTTGCAATAGAGCACTGCGTCACTAAACATTTTTTCATATATATTTTTGAGGAAAAGATATCTAAACTAGGTGGAGATCTCTATGCGACCGCTACAAAAAAGAGATCAATGAGGAGAAGTCTGCTGAGCGAAGCGGAGCACCCTCCACATGCCAGAGGTCTAACCCCCACTCCAAGGCTTAATCATTTTTAAGGCGTACCACCGAGATGTGTCTGTGAGTATATTTTTTAACTGTATTTGTATTTTTAAGGACCTCCCTTCACTGTGCATTTTTTCAGGCAGTTTTAGCGCAATTCAGTGGAGCGCCTAAATAGCACCTTAATATAAAACTCCTGCACTACCTGAGGGCTTTCACACTGAGGCGATGCGCTGGCGATGCCCTGGCGAGACTGCTCCAAAAAGTCCTGCCAGGAGCATCTTTGGAGTGGTGGTATGTGTAGCGTTCTTTCAACTCTCCTTCTGCGTTAAATACAGCTAGCAATGTGTTTCTGCTCTGCCGAGGTGCATTGCGGTCTATATTAACCCTTTTTTTTCGGCCATTAGCAGGCGTTAAAATACTGCACCGCTAACGGCCGAATACCATACTCAGACGGTATAGTTGCCGCTATCACACATCCCGTCCAGTGTGAAAGGGCCTTCTTAACGCATTGTGGCTGTATAGTTGTGGTGTCCCATTGATATTTAAAGGACAGTAGCGGTGAAGTGCTCCTTCAGCACTCCAAATATGCTGCCCTACCAGTGCACTGCTACTGTGTGAAAGCCTTTGGGCAGCAGCTGCATTTTATGGCCAGTTTGTAAGCGCTATTTTTTGCGCATTAGCGTTAGCAAAACCGCTCCAGTGTGTAAAAACAGCATAGGGTGAAAGGATTCTAAAACCCTTGTTTGAATGTTACCCCAGCTACAGATAGAGGGCTATTCGATAGTGTACACATTACAGTATTCTGCAAAGACGCAAACCATTGTTTGTATTATCTTTTTTACAATTGTAATGTTTTTTCAAACCTAGAACTGTCTCAAGTGTTTCGACAAGAACGAGGCCGAGAAGTGCATCACCAGAAATTAATGACGCAAGTCAATAACCAATTTCAGAGCCATTACCCAATGAAAGTCAAGTCAAGAACCTGTGGTATGTATTTCCAAAATTTCACTACCTCCATCCACAAACAACTCACAACTTACTACTGACAAAACGGGTTTTGGTAAATTTAAATTATCTTGGTGGAACGACAATGGCCTCCGGTTTTGGGCAAAAAAAAAAACACATCAGGCATGGGGGGGGGGGGGGGTGGACTGACAACTCATGGGGCCCCCGGGCAATAGAAGATCATGGGGCCCCCAGGCTTACAGATGGCCACCAAGCCAGGTGGCAGTACGGAGGCGGGGCAGCTAAAATCTCGGGATTTTCACATCAAAAGCATGTAGGTTTTGGACATATCAGGGACAGATGTAAAAAAAAACACACATTCATCTCTGCTTTTGGACACATCAGTCTTTGGAGGTGTCCACAATACTTGGCTTCGGAGGTCTTGCCGCTAATACCGTGACATCAGTTTTTGGAGGCAAAATCAAGTGCCTGTTTTTTTGTTTCATTCTTTTTATTAGAAAGAAGAAGAGACAGTTACATGTATCACAAGACAAGGTAAAGCATTGATACACAAAATCTCATCAATGGCAAGGTAATAACAACACAACTTATCAGAAAACTTAGGAAACATGACCAATAAGTGAGAACAAAGCTAACAAGCAATTAAGCCTGAATCAACTAGCACAAACAACATAAATGTTTTTTCAACATAAAGTGAACAAGGAAAACAAACGAAAACATCCGACAAACAAAGACAAAACTATGGGGGAGTCGCATGTGGGAGAGTAAATTCAAAGATCAAGTGAGGTGCTCAAAGTGATAGCTGGGCATCATGGGAAGGTGAGCTTCAGAAGCAGTCACTGATCTTTGGCCCAGAGTACCCATAGTCGCCATTGACGATCAAAGATGCGTTTAGAACCATACTTATAGGCCAGTAGGCCCTCAAATGCGAAGTTCTGTTTGACTATGTCAATTACCTCTGATAAATTAGGAGAAAGATTAGATTTCCACTTCCTGGCTATTAATAGCCTAGCGGCCAACAAGATGTGGGTAACAATTTTCCGACAGTCTGGAGGGAAAAGGTCAATACCTAAATTAAGGATTTCTAAAGCCGGAGAAGGCTTAGTGAGGATCCCAGTGATATCCGAGGTGACACAGAACACTCTATTCCAGAAACTAGTAAGGTTCTTACACGAGCAAAACACATGTAAAATCTGGCCTACCCCTCCACAACCTCTCCAGCAAAGCGAAGAGTGCGAGGTATAAATTTTAGAAAGCCTATAAGGGGTAAGGTACCACCTCAAAGCTATGTTATGGGTCAGTTCCCAATGGTTAGCACACTTTGAGGCTTGGTAAACAGCTTTGAAAGCTGCCTGCCATTGGTGGGTGGAGTAGGAGTCCCCAAGATCCAGCTCCCATCTCTGATAGGGGGTGGATTTGTGGAAACTAAGTTCATCATGAAGGAGATTGTAGATTAGGGAGGTGCCTTTGGTGGGAGGGGAAGCATCATTAAAAACTTTGTTTACAAAGAGTGATATCAACGGAGGCTAGGGAGGTTAGAAGGTGGGAGATTTGAGGATATAGATAGTGGTCCGTGGCTGGAATATTAAATTCCCTTTGTAGTTTTGTAAATGATTTAGGGGTTGTCCCTTCCATCAAGTGCTGCATAGTCAGGACCCCTCGCCCCTCCCACGAGTGGAGAGACGAGTTGGGAATCAGCAACTTTACGGTTCTCAGCGGTATCGGAACAGAGACTGCCCGACACCGGGGAGGAGTCACGGAACGGAGTGTCCTCCATGCTTCCAAGGAGGCTTGAGTGGGGAGAGGCAAAAGATTTAAAGACCTTGGTTTCCACACATCGGCCAGTAATAGGTGGTGAAGAGAGAAGGTGTAACTGCAGTGTTTTTCAACATCGACCCACATCTTGTCCGCCACAGGCGAAAACCAACTTCTCAGCTGGACCAGTTGAGTAGCAGTCCAGTAATCACGTAAATCGACCATTCCCATGCCTCCAGCGAATCTGTGTTTCATAAGTTGAGCGTGCGAGCACCGAGGTTTCTTTCCATGCCAAACAAAGTCTTTTAGCACCTTGTGTAACCGAAGTAAATGTGATCGCTTAAGAGGCACGAGAAGAGTCCTAAATATGTACAAGATTTGAGGGAGCATGAACATTTTAAAAGTAGCCAAGCGGCCCGTCCAAGAGAGTTCACATTTAGACATAGTCCTAGCATCAGTCGTAAGCTTATCAATCAGAGAGGAATAGTTAATATCAGCTACGCATGTAAGGTCAGCTACTAAGCGAATGCCCAGGTAAGGAATCCCATCAGTGCTCCAAGTGTATGAGTATAAGGATTGAAGTTTTTTCCGAATGGAAGGGTATACACCTAAGTCTAACACCAAGGATTTTGTATAATTGACTTTGTAGTAGGACAGGGCACTGAATGTATGAAGTATGGTATGGGTCGCTGCTAAGGAGCTGTCTGGGTTTGTCAGAAAAATAATTATATCGTCCGCGAATAGATTGATAACATGAGAAGCAGCATGGCCTTTGAAGCCGGTAATGTGTGGGGAACTCCTAATGGCTTCCGCTAATGGTTCAATTAATAAATAAAAAATGGACGGGGACAGGGGGCAGCCCTGTCTAGTCCCATTAGAGATCGCAAAAGGGCTGGAAAGGATATTGGAGGTATACACCTGCGCAGAGGGCGAGGAATACCGTGCCAATATAGCTGATAGGATAGGACCAGAAAAGCCAAATTTATGGAGGGTATGGGCCATGTATTGCCAGTGGATATGGTCGAATGCCTTCTCCAGAGAAAGGAGCAGAGAAGGCACCCGACCCATCTTAGCCTAATGAATTATGCCCAACACTCTCCTGGTGGCATCTGCCGCCTGACGGCCTGACACAAAACCCGTGTGATCTGGTTTAATGAGAGTCGGGAGAATAGGAGACAACCTATGGGCAATAATCTTTGCATATAACTTAAGATCTGTGTTTAAAAGTGAAATAGGCCTGTAGTTGGATGGTTGAGTGGGGTCCTTACCTGGTTTCGGTATTGTTACAATATATGCCTGTAGCATTTCCCTAGGAAAGGGAACAGAGGACATTGCAGCCGTGAAAACCGAGGAGACACTTCCGGTTCCGGCGCCGTATGTGAAGGACAGGGGATCGGAGGCTCCGTGGAACCCGCTCAGTAACCGGCTTACAAAACCCGATCGCTGCTTGTATACTGCCTCACAGAGGTCACCCTACCTCCCCTGTGCCACCGCGGATGGACCGGTTCCTAACCCAGCCGAGACCGAGCTCCGGCAACACCGTAGGTGATCCTTCTCCCCCAGCACAGGCTGTGAGCACAGACAAGATGGCCGCCGCAGCGCGAGTCTCCCCTCACACACAGAACGCTCAGCAGCCTAATCCCCAGAACAGCCCACCAAACACTGAGACCCCGCAAGAGGCTATGGATGTAACATGCAGCACAGGCTTGACTCCCCCCGGGACATATCAACAGCGATCTATATCAAGACTCCTGACTCATTGGACTGTCCTATATTGGACACTACAACCCGGTCTAGCCTATTTTGATTGGATCCTACTCCTCTCTGGCTATGGTCCATGTTTACTGCTGTGATCAGTCCCGGGTCCTTCTTTGATTTCTGGCTCTATTTCAGAAATACATTTGTTCATCTTTATATGATGATTCGCTTCTAACCATAGGATACATTCTCTCGTATATTTGGTGCACTTTGTCTGCCGCATTGAGCTCTCACAAGCCATACGGATATTTACTTAATCCTTGATATAATCGGATGGACAGCAACTGTTCTGATATATGAAATTAGCAATTATATACTACCAGCCCTCTCTCAAACTCGCCCTGAAGAAGCCGCTAGGCGAAACGCGTAGGCGAGATGCAAGCTACCATTGCTGATCTATACTCTGTATACCCTGTTTTTGTATATTTTAGTTTTTGTTTTTGGATTTTATGATATATAATTAAATATTTTTTCTTAAATTTTATGTCCTTGTGATTGCCTGAAAAAGTCCGCCTTTCTACTACTCTATGTAGTATTTCCTATTTTTGATTGAATTATTTCGGATGTTGGCTACATGTGAGTGCTTTTATGTTTCCCCGTTCCCTATATTTTTGAGCTATGGATGTAACAATGGCCAAAAACCTGGAGCCAGACAGCTCTCACGCCAGGATTGCTCAGGCAGTAGCCTCATTACCTGGAGGGCATACAGCAGCTGAGGAAAGAGCTGGGAGAGCACTCACACAGACTGACTGATGTAGAACAACGAGTATCCTCACTGGAGGATGACCAATACAGCATGAACGGGGCATTGGAAAAGTTCATCCAGGACCAGCAACATATGCACGATCGTTTGGAGGACCTTGAGAACCGATCCAGGAGAAAAAATTTAAGAATTATTGGTCTCCCCGAATCCTTTAAGCATGGCTCTCTGATTGACCTCTGCACTACCAATATCCCCGAGGAGCTGGGTATCAATCTCAGATGCACGGTTGAGAGAGCTCACAGAATGGGGGCTCCATCTGATGATCGGAAACGCCCGAGGCCGGTGATTGCTAAATTCCTAAATTACGCAGACCGATCAGATATCCTGCAGAACTTTCGTAAAGCTCGGTCACTGGTACTAGAGGGACACAAACTGTTGATTTTTGCAGACTACTCGGTGGAAGTGTCCCGCAAACGCAAGGAATTTCAACCAATATGTGCGGAACTGTACAAAAGGGGCATTCGCTTCGCATTGGCATACCCTGCGGTACTACGCCTGCAATCCCCGGACGGGGAACAAATCACCCTGCAATCCCTGGACAAGGCTCACGCCTTCCTTAATTCGCTCTCACCTAATCCCAATGCTCCTACTTCTTATGCTGACAAGGTCGGGCAAGGACCTCGGGAACAAAGGAGCCCTAGGAAGGACCCACCCAAACGTCTAAAGTCGTCAATCGCGTCGGATCCAGCGGATGCTAGCTGAATAATCCTTATGTTATTGATTTCAATCCCTTTGCTCTCGGGCTATTGTGCTCATTAGGAGGATCCGTCTCATGGAATATTCCAGTTTTTTGGGGATGGTTTCCAGCTCAATTTTAGGCTCCCCTCACATGGATAACCCATGATTTCCCAGGACAATTGAGTAGTTTTTTTTTTTATTCCTATGTGCTTAATGTCTTGGGTTACAAGTTCACAGTTTGACTTATTTTCACTAAATGTTGTTGACTTAGTTCTTGTTCCTAGTCTCTTTTGCGGGATTATCTCCCTTACTGCAATTTCAACACAGGCTTACCTACTGAGGGCACCCTAGAGGTCATGTGCAATGGGAGGGAAGTTTAGACTCCTCCCATCGCCATGGCTTATCCTTTTGGCTGAGCAGCGCCTAGCGTCATAGTTGCAAGTTGCGCCTAGCGGGCTTACGGATTTCCGGTGGTGAAATTGCATGCGGAAAAAAGTGAAGTCTCATGATGTTTCATTTGTTTTTGTTTTAGTTACTCTATGTTCCCTCTTTTTCTACTTTTACTTTCTTGTACTCTTTTTCCTTAGGAAAAGTTGGTTCCTCCGATCACATGGCCGAAGTCCCCGAGCTAAACACAACAGTGGGACTCTGATTTGGTGTTTCCACTTGACAGGTATTTTTTCACTATGTCATAGTTCCCTTCATCCCTCTTTCCACTATTAAATGCACGCAATTCGGATAACGTCGTGGAATGTTAAGGGACTTCGTTCCCCGGCAAAACGTATGAAGGTCCTCAGGCATTTAAAAAGATTGAAATCTGACATAGCTCTACTGCAGGAATCCCATTTAGCAGAAAGTGATTTTCTTCGTATGAAGAAGCTATGGGTGGGGGAGGTGGTAGGCTCGGCCTCCCAGGGTCGCAAGGCAGGAACGATTATTCTCTTTCACAAGAACTTGACGTATGATCTGGTTTCAGTTGACAAAGATGAGGAAGGTAGATTTGTGTCCGTTCATCTTAAGTTCCCAACGAACGACATTAGGCTGACCAACGTGTACGCTCCGAACTCCCCAGACCAGGCGTACTTTACTGACTTAACGACCAAACTAGTGCGGGACTGTGGCATCCCTCACCTCATTGGGTGAGATTTCAACTCAACTTTCAATGACCAAGAAGACAGAACTAGATCTCACCCTCCCCAAAAAATGAGTAAACAAAACCACCATACCCACCTCTACCATATGGCAGAAGCTCTCAGCCTTGTGGATGTCTGGCGATTGCAACGTCCCCTAGATAAAGATTTTACATTCTACTCCCCAGCTCATCAATCTTTTGCTAGGCTTGATTACTTTCTATCCACCCACTCACTGCTCCACAAACTTGGAGAGACATGCATACACGAAATGGTCATTTCTGACCATGCTCCAATCTTGGTCACCCTTACCAACTTTCAAATCCAGTCGGAGCATAGGCAGTGGAAGTTCCCGGCATATTTAACTCAAAACGAAAACTTTAAACATATGCTGACCGGGGCGTGGTCAGACTATTCCCTCAACAACAATGACCACAAGAACAACCCTAATCTGTTCTGGGAGGCGGGTAAATCCTTCTTGAGAGGCAAGATCATTTCATTTGTGTCGGCTTATAAGAAGGATGCGCAGGCAAAATATCGTGAGGCCAGTAACAGGGTGCAAGCAGCTCAGGCTCGCCTGAATGCTCATAACTCGGCTGAAAACCGCAAGTTGTGGTTGGAAGCTAGAAACCTATTTGACACGTGGGCGGAAAGAGTAGAACAGATGGGGCTATCCTCACTAAAATTGCGCTATCATAAGATTGGAAATAAGGCAGGTAAACTCTTGGCAAACCTCACCAGAGGCACTTATACTCCCACACATATATCCACACTCCAAAATCCAGATGGCTCATTGTCCACCTCCCCTAGAGATGTCAACAAGACGCTGGAAACCTTTTTCACTAATCTTTATGCACAGGAACCGATAGACATGGAAGCTGCCCATAATTGGCTAGACTCTACTGTAATGCCTTTTATGGACCCTGAACACCTAGCTATCCTGAATGCTCCAATTTCGGAAAAAGAAATTATAGATACCATCCGGAATCTTTCTAATGGAAAGTCCCCTGGCCCGGATGGGTATACTCCCGAATTTTACAAAATGTTACGAGAAGACATCGCCCCATCCCTATTGCTATTATATAATACCATTTGGGACGGAGGCCCTTTCCTTCCGACGGGACACCAAGCTACCATTAAACTTATAACCAAGAAAGGTAAAGACCCGAGGGACCCTGGGTCCTATCGTCCCATATCTTTATTGAACGTAGATTCCGAAAAGGCTTTTGATAATGTAAGCTTCCAATGGTTGTTTTTGGTCATGGAAAAATTTGGAATTTCAGGCCCCTTCTATCATTTCATCCAAAATCTTTACTCTGCCCCCTCCGCCACGGTCGTAGCTGCGGGAGTCCAATCAAATCCCATAAGGTTATTTAAAGGCACAAGACAAGGGTGTCCCCTATCCCCCTTACTTTTCAACTTAGCCATCGAACCCTTATCGATATATCTCAATGCCACCTCGTCCATTCATGGAATCCCTTCCTCCCACAGCGACATAAAGGTTGCTCTCTTTGCGGACGACATCTTGATTTTCTCCATTGCCCCCTTGACCGATATCCCCGCCATCCAATCTATTTTTGACTCTTTCCGCAAATGCTCTGGCCTAAGGATAAACTTCGCCAAAAGCGAAATACTCCCTCTCGGCTCTACTACGTCACGCTCCTGGCTTCCCCCTTCCCCTTTTCGAGTCAACGAGAAATATATCACTTATCTGGGCATAAGGATTGGTAGGGAAACTTCTTCTCTTTACTATCTTAACTATCCTCCTCTGATCTCTAAAATTGTAGGTGAATTGGAACTGTGGTCTAACTTGAAGCTTTCGCTCTTCGGGAGAGGAGCGCTTTTTAAGATGGTCAGCTTTGCTCGCCTCCTCTATCCTTTGCAGACGCTGCCTCTATTACTTAAACACAAAGATATTCAAATCCTCAATAAGGCGATAGTTAATTTCATTTGGAAGAAGAGAAAGCCGAGAGTTGCGCTGCACAAGCTGTATCTCCCGAGGAGCGAGGGTGGCATAAATCTTCCAAATATCAGAGCCTACAATTTGGCATATCTACTGAGGATCGGTATAGACTGGATCTTGGAGTCCTCCAAATATTCCAACTTTGAGCTGGAATCGAGTATGGTTAACCCCTACAACCTGGCCGCCCTTCTTCACAGCTCGCTACAACACATCCCAGGCCACATAAAACAAAGCATCTTATTCAGAGACACGATAATCGCCTGGAGGGAGATTAAAAAAAAATTGGGACTATCGCCCTTAGTATCTAACTTTCTTCCAATACACGGTAATCCAATGTTCTCACTGGGTTTACAATTTGAACCTTTCTCCAAATGGAGAGACAAAGGTCTAAGGACCGCTTCTTCCTTCTACACTGGAGCAAACGCTCTTAAATCCTTTACACTAATACAACAGGAATTCGACCTTCCTCCTCATCACTTTATATATGTCATGCAATTTACAAACTTCATCAATAAGATCTGCCCGAAAAAGGACATCAGATTTCAAACATCTTTCATTGATAAGCTTATTGCAAACAACAGGTACTCCATCTCAGATATTTATCGCCCTCTGAATGACAAATTCACGAAACCACTCAGGCACACGTCGATGTCCAACTGGCTGAAAGATCTCCCTTTGCATGTAGACCTGGATAACATCCTTAGCGGTTATCGCCTGACTACTCGTATCACTCCTTGTGAGTCTTGGAGGGAAACACAATTTAAAATCATGCATAGAGCCTACTACCCGTTCTCGATGAATCATCCTACTAGTACAGGACCTGGTTGCCCGTGGTGCTCCTTGCATAAACCTTCCCTATTTCATCGTCTTTGGTAGGCATGTGCATTTCGTTTCGTTCCGAATCGAAATTCGGACGAATTTTCCATTATTCGGACATTCGGATGCATACGAATTCCCGAATTGCTATAATAGCGAAAAATTTCGACCGTTTTCGGAATTCGTTTGTTTTCGACCGAATTTCGAAAAAAAAATTTGGTCGAAATCGAAAAAAATTTTTTTCGAATTCCGAAACGAATACCCGCGGACTAAATTCGATCGGAATTCGAAAAAAAAAAAAAATATTTTCGGATTTAATTCGAAAAAAATTCGATTCGAAAAGAGACTATTTGTTTTCTAATCTGGTTGAAATATTTTCGATTTCGACAGTTTTTTTTCGAAATTCGGTCGAAAACGAACGAATTCGAAAAACGGTCGAAATATTTTCGATTTCGACCGGATTTTTCGAAATTCGGTCGAAAACGAACGAATTCCGAAAACGAATTCAACACATGTAACGAACCTAACATAACGAAATTTATTAAATGACGAATTGAAACGAAACGAAACGAAACAAATTTTTCACTTTTGCACATGCCTAGTCTTTGGTCCTGTCCACAGATTGCTACCTTTTGGTCCTCGATCCTTCAATTTATTCACAGTGTCACAGGCTTCCTCCCCGACAAGGACCCCGTGCTCTTTTTGTTTGGCTTCGCCCCGCGAATCGCTAACCCCTTGTCGCCAGCCACAGGGATTCCTCAAGACACTTTTTACTGGACGCTGCTGACGCTGTTGGTTGCCCGTAGAAACATTTTGTTCCATTGGATATCCCCTGTCCCCCCATCCGTATCTGAGACAATCAAAAATCTTAAGTCACTTCTCTTTCAAGAAAAAATAGACTCCAAGACACAGTCCACGCGGACTTGCAGCAAATTTGACAAAAAATGGTCACTGTTTATAGAAAAATGTCTGACATCCTCGGAAAAGAAAGACTTACAGTCCTGTCCCTTCCTTTTTACGGAAAAGATCTGTTGAAAAATGAGGAATCACTGTCCCCATTTGACCCGGTTTTGGCCATGTGTATATCAATGTATAATGTACTATGTTTGCATAATGTTTTGTGGGGTCGGGTCACTGCGAAGGGATGGTGTGTTCGCGGCCCCTTCCCGGTCTCCCGCCCCATGACTTGTATTATTACATTTCTTTTTGGTCATTTCTCATTCATCCTTTCTCTTTTGTCTGATCGGCTACTTAAGAGATGTCACTACAACACTCTTCCTACCGTTTTCCTCCTTTTCCTCCTTCACCTCTCTCCTTTTTCTTGGTCTCTCCTACTGTACTCACTCATCTCTAGCACATTCTTCTTTTTTTTATTTACCATGTTTTCTGCTTATCCGTTGTACCTTGCACTGTTCTCTCGTATCAAACATTGTCAAAAATGGAGTTATGTGTTCGCATTTCTTCTGTGTAATGCCTTTTGATTTTCTCCTAATAAAACATTTTATAAAAAAAAAAAAACGAGGAGAGACTCGGGATTAAATCAGCTTGAAATTTTTTGTAATAATCACTAGAGAAGCCGTCGGGCCCCGGGGATTTCCCAAGCGGTAGTGACTGGATCGCCCTTGCGATTTCCTGCGGAGTTATAGGCGCATTGAGCACCTGCAACTGTTCAGGAGTTAGCGTAGGGAGTTGCAAAGACGCCAGAAACGAGCAAATATTTGCCAGTTCAGGTTGTTGGGTATCAGGGTCGTCCTTCAGGTTATAAAGGGAGCCATAATAAGATGCAAAAGCGTCTGCAATTTCCTTAGGGTTAATAATTTTCCTCTTCGAGGTGGGGTCTATCAAATGGCTGATTTTAGTCTGTAACTTTTTCGCTTTAAAGCGATTAGCAAGGAATTTGCCAGCCTTGTTGCCAGAAGAGTAATATGATCATTTAAGGGCTTTAAGATATTTGTTGTGGCATTCTATCAGCATCAAACGCAGATCCGAACGCAATTTAGAAAGTGTTACGAAGGAGGATTGGGAGGGATTAATTTTGTTAGAGGCGTCAAGGATTTGAATGTCTCTCAGTAGTTTGTCAAGCCGCAATGACCTCTCTTTCTTAATACGTGAACACATCTGAATAAGTACTCCCCTCATATAAACTTTGTGAGCACACCACACAACATAGGGGTCAGGGACCGATGGAGAATTAAACCTAAAATATTCCTGAAGTAGTTTAGTAATATTGGAGACATTTTGTTCAGAATTAAAAAGCTGTGAGTTGACCCTCCAGACGTACGCCGGGCTGGTTGTGTGTTCCTCCAAAACTGATATAGAGATCGGAGCGTGGTCCGACCACGTAATATCGTGTATGTTGGAGGACGACACGGCCTGCAAAAGCACTTTATCCACTAGGATTATATCAATCCTAGAGTACGAGTTATGGCGCACGGAATGGAAGGTAAAGTCACGTTCTTCAGCATGTTGGCATCCCCAGACATCATAGACATCCTCTTTATGGAAGAGTGGTTGAAGCGCCAGAGGTAAACGTTTGGGTGTTGAGGATAGGTCCAAATGAGGGTCAGTAGTGGCATTGAAGTCCCCACATATCACCAAATGTCCCCGTCTGAAATGTGAAATTTTGCGAAACAGCTTTTGCACAAAACGACGCTGCTGCGTGTTGGGAGCATAAGCGCAGACTATTGTGAAGGGCCTATTATTGAGAACACAAACAAGTATCAAAAATCTGCCCTCAGGATCTCGGTAAGAGTCAAGCAGGTTAAATGCCACAGAGTTTTTAATCGCAATAAGGACTCCTTTCCGTTTCTGTGAAGCGGATGCGGTAAATATGTGGGGAAATTGTTTGTGACGGAGAGCCGGCTGAGCTGATTCGAGGAAATGTGTCTCTTGCACACAAATTAGGTCACTCCCTAGCTTGATTGACTCAGTCAAAAGGGATGCCCTCTTGGCAGGGTGATTAAGGCCCCTTACATTGAAAGACATGATTTTAAGTACCATGGTCACGACAGAGGAAAATGCTAATGTTACCTCCCGATGTCCTAGGCGGGGTAGTAGACAGTAGACGTAAACTCAGAGAAATTTGCAGGGCCACAGATCAGACCTTTGTAGTAGTAATCATCCAAACGACTCTCCTGAGCACCAGACCAGAAGTAGAACACGGAATCTAGAACGAGAAAATAAAAAGAGAAAACACAACAATCAAGATGTAAAAAAAAGAGCGATTCCAGACGGAATCTGGATGCAACTGAGATGCACCAAAGTAGTTGAGGGTTCCTTTCGGGCATAACGTCCTGTCGGACCAGGAAGGTAGAAAACAGTCAGTTCATGTGACACAGGCACAGGTGGTTACTTGGTACGGGACTTCTGCTTGCGTTTGTGGGAGACCGTCTGCCATTCCTTTTGGGTATCAATCCTGGAGGAGAGGACGATTGTGAAGCAGGTTCCTGTTCAGGTAAGATATCCCAGGAACGAATCAGAGCTAGGCCATCATCCAAGGAAGTTATTACCAAGGTGGAGTTGTTGTACGTAACGGTAAGCTTCGTTGGAAAGCCCCAGCGATACACAATCTCATGGTTACGAAGAGCTTTAGTGATGGGCAAGAGCGACTTTCTCTTCTGCAATGCGTATTGTGAGAGATCTGCATACAGCTGAAGACGGGAGAACCGCTCAGAGATTTGAATATTTTTCTGAATGTTAGCCATGAGTTGATTTTTTACATGAAAGAACTGCACTCTCATAATAACGTCTCTTGGAATGTCATCTGATAGATAAGATGGTTTAGGTAAACGATGTATGCGATCAATTACCACTTCAGAGTCGGGAACAGACGGCAGGATCGCACGGATTAGGTCACAAGCATACTGATTAAGATGAGTGTTTAGAACAGTCTCGGGGACCCCCCTTAGTTTCAAGTTGTTAAGCCGTGAGCAGTCTTCAAGATCTGCAATCTTGGCTCTGAGGGTCTCAAGCTCCTCATCGTGATCATTATGCGAGTCTATCATAGAGTTGTGTGATGAAGCAAATTCACCTATTTTAGTTTCAATCTTATCCACTCTACCCACCAGTTCCTGCACTTCAGCGTTAAAGGTATTGACACAATGTGCCATGTCTGCCTGAAGTGATGTGCAGAGGGACAACAGCATGTCTTTCAGTATAGCCTCAGAGACAGGCTGAGAGGTAGTCGGGAAGGAGTTAAATGAATCAGTCAGCTCCTTGGTGGTATCCGCAGAGTTTGAGTTAAGGCTTACCTCTATGGGGGATGAGTTAGCTGACAGCCTGGGTTTTGACTTGTTTGGGCTCTGCATCGATGGGGTGGAAGCTGCTGGAGATCTAGGCTGCATGGCTTTGCTTGCAGGGCTGTGCGAGGAGTCGCTAGAAGAAGCCGGTGAGCAGCCGCCGGCGCCATCTTGGACACGCGGCTGCTCCACAGGGAGGAAGAAGTGGGGGAATTTCTTAACCTCAGTCGGGTCTTTCTTCTTCCTAGCCATCCCGGAGTAGTCTGCTGTGTTGAACCGCTCCACAGGCTGTGGAACGATCGCTCTGGGTGCCGTTAGCCGCTGGTCTTCCCGGTCCTCTGGCAGAGCTGCGAGACTATGCGTCCATCCAGCCGCGCGGTAGCCACGCCCCCCTCAAGTGCCTGTATTTGATTTATTTAAAACAGGTGCTGGAAGCTCTGCCACTACTAAATATTTGGGCAAGCATCAGGTGTGTCAGTTGCTGTCCACAAAGTGTGACCTCTACTTCAAATGCATAATCTGTATATTTTATCTATTTGCAGGCAACTACTAGTAGTAGAGTGCAGTCTAGTGCTACCACTACCACACATCAACCATGCCGTACTCTGCAAGAACCCCCTTCCGAACAATATTTCGATCGTTTACTTGAGGAGATGAGAAACCAGTCACAAAACACAACCTCCAAATATGATGGATTTTTAAACATGTCGGACCCTGATGTGATGTATTTGAGGATGTTGCTTTCTGTACTCATGGAGGTTCCACATGAAAAGCGTACAGAAGTGAGGGGTGATATATATACATATCTAACCTACATCATTTCTGCTTGCAAAGAGCAAGGCCCATATCCTCGTTTTCAGCCATGGGGTCAAGGTTTTAAAACACCTTATGGGTCATTTGCTAAACCATTGCCAAGTCAACAATATCATGAACATAAACATACACCTGCCTTGAACCCATAGGCAGGACCCCCGCCAATGTATACACCTTTCGCATCTCACCATGGTTTGCAAAGGATGCATTTTCAGCTACAGCAAGGTAGTCCACCCTCATCTTCACATTCCGCATCAACAGTTGATGTTGGCAGTGAACCAAGTCACTCTTCCCAGCGTTCCTATCCAGTTTATGAAAACTTGTAGTTATCTTGTAATATGTTATTTATATTTTATTTTTCAGTTTTTGTTAAAGTTATGGTTTTGATACTTTTGAATGGACAAACTATGGCACTTTAAACAGGGGTTGTAAAGGTAAAAAATGTTTTCCTTAAATAGATCAGTCCACCATCACTTACCTCATACTTCAATTTTGCTTAAACGTCCTTAAACGTCCTTAAACCGCAATGCAGGGCTTTCTCCCTGGTGTGGAGAAAGCCTCTTGAGAGGGGAGCGGGCAAGTCAGGACGCTCTCTACTTTGCCCATAGAGAAAGGAGCTGTGTGTTAGTGGGCATCCCAAAACTCTTGCTCGCCCCCTCCATCGTCAAGAGGCTTTCTGCACACCATGGAGAAAGCCTCGCATCACTGTGTGCAGTTACATACAGAAGAACAGGAAGTTACAGACAAAGGAACAGGAAGTGAGGATTTCTCAGAAGAAATAAGGACATTTAAAAAGAAAATTGGAGGATGAAGTAAGTGATGTAGGACTACACTAAGGAAAAGTAAGCTAATTAAGTGATTTTTTTTTTTACCTTTAAACCCCTTTAAGCAAAATAGAGAAAACTAGAAGCACTTAGAAAACTTTTTTAAATTATTCCTGTAAAAAAAAGGATATTCAAGTGGTCCTCAAGCTGCATGTCCCATCATGTCTCTGCCTTTTGGGCGTCGTGCATGTGGCTTTCATAGTCTTGCTGTGCCTCATGGGAATTTTTTTTTTTATTACATTAGAATACTCTATGTTTTTGAGTGTTAATTTTTGGAGACTAATGTTACCTGTTGTACTTGAAAATAAAAAAAAATACAGGATTTTGAAGGTAAAGTTTTATATACATGTAAGCATCAATGTTTTGTATATTTTTTATACCTTTTTTTTGCGAAAGCAAAGATCAAAAATTAATCCGATTTGATTGGACAATATTGACAACTGCTTTACTTAAAGTGAAATATGTAAACTGTTCCAATAAGGTTTATGCAACATGGGTAACACGGGTAGTAACAAGGGTAGTAACAAGGGTAACAAGAGAAGTAAGGAAACAATGCAAAGTCATACTGCCATGGGAACTGTCCATCATCGGTCAGAAAATAGTCAGTAAAGTCTTCAACATTTGTAAAGCGTGATTGCTGGGACGAGTGCCAACACGACCTCCAGTTTCCTCTCTCCTCAGAAACGGTTAACGGGGATTCGGTGGGCACAATATCCTTACCCCTCAAAAAATTATGTAGCACACAACATGCTAAAACAACATTGACCGCATGATCCACTTCAAGGTGCATCGCGGTCAACAATACCCGCCATTTGGCTGTACAAATTCCAAAAGCACATTCCACCATTCTCCTGGCTCTGCTGAGACAATAATTAACCACTTAAGCCCCGGACCAATATGCTGCTAAATGCCCAAAGGCGTTTTTACAATTCGGCACTGCGTCGCTTTAACAGACAATTGCGCGGTCGTGATATGTGGCTCCCAAACAAAATTTGCGTCCTTTTCTTCCCACAAATAGAGCTTTCTTTTTATGGTATCTGATTGTCTCTGCGATTTTTTTTTTTTTGCAATATGAACCTAAAAAGACCGAAATTTTTGGAAAAAAAATTATATTTTCTAATTTTTGTTATAATAAAAATCGAATAAACTAAATTTTAGTCAAACATTTAGGCCAAAATGTATTCAGCCACATGTCTTTAGTAAAAAAAATCGCAATAAAAAAAACTAGCTACCTAGCGGCAATAGCGACACTAATACAGCGATCAGAAAAACGAATGCTTAGTGACGCTGGCAATAGGGGGTGAAAGGGTTAACGGTGATCAAGGGGTTAAACCTTTATTAGGGGGGGTACCCTGGACCTAACACTAATTGCCTATCACACTAACTGTCACACTGACACTAAATGCAGTGATCAGTAAATATATGATCACTGCTATTAGTGACACTTGGGGGGTGATCGGAAGGGGTTAATGTGCCTATGTGTGTGGTGTCAGTGTGCTGTTAGTGTGACTCACTTGTGATGTCTTCTCTCCTCTCGGCGGATTGAAAATACCGCCGAGAGGAGAGCTGACATCACTTCCTCTGCCTGTGTTTACATTACATAGGCAGAGGAAGTGCAGAGCAGGGAGGGAGCTGATTTTCTGGGAGCGATCCGGAGGGGGCGGACAAAAACGAACAGACGCCCCCTCATCCCGGATCGCTCGCACAGCAATACCGACCGCCGCAAGTACCGAGGGAGGGTCCCGATCGGACCCCCGACCCACGTCTAGGCAGGGACATACAGATAAGTCCGTCTGCCTGTAAGTGCCATTCTGCCACCGTATATGTACATGCGGCGGTCGGGAAGTCGTTAAAAATCCTCTTCCTGGAAGTGAGACCATGCCTCGTATAAGGTCTTAGAAGGTGGGTGGATAGGGCAAATGCCTCATCTCCGAGCACTACCAAGGGGAGATCTGGGCCATCAGTATCAGGTAGAGGCCTTGGAAAAGCAGGACAATGGAAAAGTATTTTTTGTAGTTGAAGTAGCAGGAACTGGATTTTGGTGGTTTGATGAGACATATGTGTTTCCCATCCAATGCACCAATTCTGTATCTCAAGTGGTGAAAAAAATACATAAACTGTGTTAAGTCGCAAAATCAACTATGCAATATACTAATTCCTTGTGCAAAACTGGAAATATCTTGTGCAACATGCAGCAACGTGTGCAGGATTAAAATACGGTCCAATGCAATGGAAGAATGCAATAATACTATGTGCAATGCAATAAAGTCCAAAAATTTAAAAAATTGCAATTTAACTGTGCAAAATGCAATAGATTGAAGGTGAAGGGCGGGGCATGAAATGTCCCCACCCCCACCACCTATGGGACTGTGTCATACCAGAAAATAAAATTAAAGTTTAATTAATAAAAAATAAAAAAATTACTTACCTATGATTGGTTGAGCTTTTGTTGACAGTTGCCCCAAACAACGGTCCTCTAACCCTATAAAACGATAAAGGATGCGTCAGCAGTGGGCAGAAGATTGGAGAAGATTTGGAGAAGCACATCTGCACTTACCTGTCATGGAGCAGTTGCTTCACCAGATGAGGGACCGGGCCGCAGCTGAGGATGGTGATAGCTGGATGCGGCAGTGCCTCTCTCTTTCTGGCTCTTCTCCCTTTTTTTCTACTTTTCCCTCTTCTGCTGGTCGTGGACCTTTTTGTTTCGGTCCTGCGGTGCCGTGTCCTTCTTCCTCATTTCTCACCCTGTTATCCCCCCCTGATATACTTTCTCCCCCTGGACCTCCGGTGTCCTATAGTGGACTCTCCTCCGGTGCAGTGAGTGGCGGTTCCTCTGTCTCCCGCCATCAGATGTTGTCATCTCTGCCTGTGTAATCGGCTTCAGGCCCTTCCTTCATCTGCGATGTCGTTCGGCCTTCTACTTCGGCTGGAATCGCTGGCGCGTGCACAGTATATCAAGGCAGATCAACACAGAGGCAGCTTAAGCGTCCTCTCAGGTTCGAATCCCCGCCTGGTCAGGTCTCTAGGGGAAAGATGCAAGACAAGTTATTTAATTTAAATTTTATTGATAATTGTAATAATGATTTAATTAAGGTTTCTAATTGTTCTGCCTCTTTTTTAACCCCTTCTAGTGCTGTTACTTCAGCTGGAATGCCTCAGATGAATTTTGTAGGTCCATCACAGCCAGCCAATCCTGTTGTCATGAGGATGAAGAAAAGAGGGAAGGACGGCCGCACTCCAAGGATTTTCAAACGAAAAAAGTTGTCTTTATTGTAAATCCAAAAACATGTACAGTCACAGCAATCACAGAAAACAGGACAGCCGACGCGTTTCGCACTCGATCAGTGCTTAGTCATGGCTATGGTATGGTGCTAACACAAAAACATTTATACTAAACCCCAAAATACCAAATAAAACATGTGGCTCCCTTCAGCCTATAGCAACTTAAAGTTAATTAGCTATAACACTAACATAAAAAAGGTAACCCTTAAAGAACCTGTGTATGTGTGGATGTGAGGATTGCATGAAAATGGGAAGGGATATATATATATATATATATATATATATATATATATATATATATATATATATATATATATATATATAAAGGTGAATGTGAGAGTGAATGTAGAAAATAGTGAAAAATAAAATAGACTGGTTTTAAGTGTCTATATATTTATATATATATATATATATAGCCGAAATAGTGTTTAAGGTGCCGAAGCAGTCATATGGCCCACAAACCAAAAGAAAAAAAAAATTATAAACACAAAAACAGGAAAAAAAAATAAACACAAAAACAAGAGGAAAAAAATAAAATAAAAAAAAAATAAAAAAAATAAACACAAAAACAAGAGAAAAAAAAAAGGTGAGTCAGTCACTTCTCCGCTGTTATTTATTATTTAAAGATGTTTGCAGTGTTTTGGACCTTACAGATTTATTGCTTGAATCGGATCCATGCCCTGTTGATCCTGTGGATGAGCCTATGGCCATAACATTTAAACTTAGATCCCAGTTTTCCCCACTTGGATCTAGGGGTAGTGAACTAGACATGTTCCAGAGACTTGTTGAAGGAGAGTTGACCCACCTGGCCCGCAGCTGTCACAAGGTTAACCACCCGCCCAATTTGTCTTGCTTGGAACAACAAGCTTTAACATCGTTGAAATCAGACTTTGACATCACAATCAGAAATGCGGACAAAGGGGGGGCGGTAATTGTACTTGACTCATCCACATACAGGGATGAGGCTATTCGTCAACTATCTGATCAATTTACATACCAACGTTTAAAATCTGACCCCACGGCAGCATACACACATGCTATTGTTTCACTATTAGACAGAGGTGTATGCGCCGGGATCTTTTCAGATTCAGATAGTAAGCTTTTTGTTCCGTCCCACCCCATAATGCCAGTTTTTCACCACCTACCCAAAATCCACAAGGGCATGAATCCCCTCATGGGTAGACCCATTGTGGCCGGCATAGGCTCGCTTAACGAGCGACTTGGGGAATGGGTAGACAGTTTATTACAACCCCTTGTATGCGAACTCCCGGGATACCTGAGAGACACCAAACACCTACTATCCAAGCTCAATGGGTTTTCCTGGGAGACACACTTTAGATGGATGAGCTTTGATGTAGCCAGTCTTTATTCAAGCATTCCTCACCATCTAGGTCTGCAAGCAGTTTCTCATTTTTTAAAAGAGTCTGGCAAGTACTCACTAGTTTTACAGGAGTTCATTGTCCTGGCTCTTGAGTACTTGCTTACCCATAACTTCTTCATGTTCGACGGGGTCTATTACCTCCAGAGATGCGGGGCCTCCATGGGAGCTAAGTTCTCACCATCCCTGGCCAATCTGTACATGGGATGGTGGGAAAGGTCCCGCATCTTTGGATGCGATAGCCCCCGCCGAGCCGATACCATCTTATATTGTCGCTACATCGACGATCTGCTTGTCATCACCTCTGATGCATCTGCAGACCTCGACCTATGGCTATACTTCTTGAATGACAACACTTTAAATCTGCGGTTCACCGGTATTTTACAACCTGTGACCATAGACTTTTTAGATGTTAAGCTCACAGGTAACAACGGTCTAGTATCTACAGGCTTATTCAGGAAAAGCACAGCGGGCAATGCTTTACTGCGAGCCGACTCATCCCACCCCCCACACACCATTAAAAGCATCCCCTTTGGACAGTTCCTCCGCCTCAAACGTCTTTGTACCTCATCCACAGATTTCTCTAGAGAAGTCAAGGAGATGGCTTCTAGATTCAGAGCTAGGGGTTACCCAGCTAAAGTGATCAATAACGCCATCCTCAAAGTGGACCGTATCCCCAGAGCTTCATTGCTAACTGATAAAAGCTCCAGGGTCAGGAACACCCGGCTCCTTTCCAACGAGTCTGTCCCCATTTTCTCCACCGCATTTAGTGTGGAATTCTATAAGATCAGACACATCATCACCAAATACCTGCCAGTCCTACTCAATGATGATACGTACCAATCCATTCTATCTAGAGGCATTAGAACAGTGAGCCGCAGAGCTCCCACATTGGGGGGGGGTCCTGTCACCCAGTCTATTTCAAACCAGACACAGCTCCCTAACTTGGTTACACTGCAAGGGTACCTATAGATGTGGCAAGAATGGCTGCAGGTATTGCCCCATTATTGGGACTGGACAAGTGGTGCATTCATGCTCCAACGGAAGGGACTTCAATATTAAACAATTTATTAATTGTAACACAAAGTACCTTGTATATGTCATCACTTGCAGTACCTGTAATGTCCAGTATGTCGGTAGGACCACGAGAAGATTGAGGGACAGACTCAGCGATCATTTATATGACATCGAAAAGGACCATGGGACCAACGTAGCGAGGCACTGGAATGTTATACACCATAAAAACATTTCCAGTTTATCCATACAGGGTATAGAAAGAATTACACGTTCAGCTAGAGGCGGTGATACATTCAGACTCCTGTGCAAACGGGAAGTATTTTGGATTTTTCACCTTAATTCTAGACTGCCTAGGGGACTCAACTTTGAATGGGATGTTTCCCATTTCTATGAGTGAAACCACTATTATATTTTTCCCATATATGTCATGCACTACTTCTAATGTTGTACTTATAGTTCATCTATTTGTTTATTCGTTTATTTTAAGGTGATCAATCAATGAATCTTTATGCATGTTATGCCCATACTATACCACTCAGGCATTACACCACATTGTACTATATTGTATTGTACTGTACCATTATAATACATGCATTTTTCAGACCACTTCTACCTTTTAACGAAATATCGGAAATTATTGTGCGATTTGTCTTGCACATTACATATGCTCCAAACGCACATACATATGCACACATTCCTTTACATTGTCCTCTGTGCCCTCTCTCATTATTTTCCATCTGTTTTCTTCACCTTCCCCTTTTTCTTCATTACATGTTGAAATTATACACACAACACCAGTTGTGATTTATCCCTATATAATATCAGGGTTCTGCGCTCGTGGCTCCATTCGGGCTATGTTAGGCGAATATGTTTATACACGGGACCTTTTTAGATATGCCGACGTATATAATATTCCACTCTCCTGTTTAGATTACAGGTTTCCCTTTTATACTAATTATCGGCATTCTCCCTTTCAGTCCGTGTTCGCCTAACTACAATTCCCCTCCCCTTTCCCTCCCCTCTTCCCCATTCCTTTTCCCTCGTCTCCCTTCCCGTTTTCCAATTAGCCCGTGTGATGTCACTTTTGTATGGAGTCGGTGCGGTCTTTTCTCTTCAGTGAGACTGCCCGATGTTATGCATTGACTATGACATAAGAGTAAATACTAAAAATATTTTCTCATTTGTTTTTTTATATTAAATTTTTTATATATATACACATTATAACATATTACTATAACATTATAGTTACATTCCCCTTTTTTCCTCCCTTCTTATTACCTTGCTATGTTTATACCCATATGCATTAACCACACACACTCATTGAGTGTGATTTTAAAGAGGATTTTCCTCCCCCCCCCCCCCTTTTTTTCTGGGTCTTAAATCTATATGTGTTTTAAAATTACGTTCATTTTTACATGTAGATCCATTAAAACATGCCGATTGCACCCAAGTAGTCTCTGGTACATCCAGAATAACAGTTGCAGTCCAGCCGGACCTTTGAAAAGCGATACACTTGGACGACATAATCGATTGCTCTTCTATGGTTCATTAATATTGCTCATGCCGTCCACTCGCACACATTTGGGTCCTGGCCGTTATATATAGAGGTGCCTTGTAGTAAATCTATCACCTTTTTCATTTTAAAAAAAAGATACTTCTACACTTAGGACATCAATATATCTCTGCATCCTTTTACCATACCCCAACAAGGCCTTTTTTTTTTTATTTATTTTCTTCGTGTTGTTTACTCATTCACTTGATCTTCATCCATTTCACGACCACATGAATATATGAATGAGACACATCTGTATTCATGAACACTTGTTCACTGACACATGTTTTCACGTATACATTACATTACGTATACATTATAGAAACTTTGTTATTTTCGTTTCACAAGTTGACATTAATTCACAAACATGTTCACAATGTGGTCCATATGGGAACATATCCCGGCACATATATTTATTTTTATATTTTATTTTTATTTTTTCTCTTGTTTTTGTGTTTATTTTTTTATTTTATTTAAACAAAAAAAAATCCTCTTGTTTTTGTGTTTATTATTTTTTTTTTTTTATTATTTTTTCCTGTTTTTGTGTTTATAATTTTTTTTTTTCTTCTCTTGTTTTTGTGTTTATAATTTTTTTTTCTCTTGTTTTTGTGTTTATTTATTTATTTATTTTTTAATCTTATTTTTTCCCTCTTGTTTTTGTGTTTATTTTTTTATTTATTTTTTTATTTTATTTTTTTTGCCTGTTTTTGTGTTTATAATTTTTTTTTTTTGTGTTTATAATTTTTTTTATTTTTTTTTATTTTGGTTTGTGGGCCATATGACTGCTTCGGCAACTTAACCGCTTCAATACTAGGCTTTTATACCACCTCCATACCGGGCCTATTCTGACACTTCTCTCCTACATGTAATAATCATCATTCTTTTGCTAGAAAATTACACAGTACCCCCAAACATTATATATGTTTTTTTTAGCAGACACCCTAGGGAATAAAATGATGGTCATTCCAAAGTTTTATCTTGCACGGTATTTACGCAATTATTTTTCAAACGCCTTTTTTTTGTAAAAAAAAATGTTTTATGAATTAAAAAAATAACAAAACACTAAAGTTAGCCCAATTTTTTTGTATTATGTGAAAGATTATGTTACACCGAGTAAATAGAGACCCAACATGTCACGCTTTAATTATGCGCACACTCATGGAATGGCGCCAAACTTCGGTACTTAAAAATCTCCATAGGCAACGCTTTATTTATTTTTTACAGGTTACAGTTTAGATTTACAGAGGAGATCTAGTGCTATAGCGTGGCGATACCTCACATGTGTGGTTTAAACGGCGTTTACATATGTCGGCGGGACTTGCGTGTGCGTTCGCTTCTGCACGCGAGCTATCGGGGACAGGGGCGTTTTAATTTTTTTTTTATCTTTTATTATTTTTTTTTACTTATATTTTATTTATTTTTACACTTTTTTTCATTTTTTTTTTTTTTACACTTTTATTCCTATTACAAGGAATGTAAACATCCCTTGTAATAGGAAATGTGTGTGACAGGTCCTCTTTATGGAGAGATGCGGGGTCAATAAGACCTCACATCTCACCTCAAGGCTGGAAACCATGAGATCGGTGAAAAAAAATTCACCGATCTCATGAATGGTGACTTACAGCCGCAATTGCGGCTTTGTTTACATACGGGGACCCGGGCGTGACGTCATCAGATCGCGCCCGGGTCCTCCGACGGTCATAGAGATGACTGGTGACCATCTGGTCACCAGTCATCTCTATGCTTCCTGCCGCCGCCGACGATTCGTTCTCCGGGCCCCCGAAGGTACAGGTAAGCCCGGAGAAGCACCGGATGGCGGCGGGAGGGGGGGGTGTCCCCTCCCGCGGCCTGTAAGAACGATCAAGCGGTGGAACCGCCGCTATGATCGTTCTTACATTGTGCAGAATCGCCGGCTGAAGAAGAGGATATCTGGATGATGCCTCTGGCTGCAGGCATCATCCAGATATTCGCCTGCAATACCCAGGCCGTCAATTGACGGCCACTTAGGATGGTAAATCCCATCCCAGGCCGTCAATTGTATATGGCTGGGTATTGAAGTGGTTAAACACTATTTCGGCTATATATATATATATAAATATATAGACACTTAAAACCAGTCTATTTTATTTTTCACAATTTTTTACATTCACTCTCACATTCACCTTTATATATATATATATATCCCTTCCCATTTTCATGCAATCCTCACATCCACACATACACAGGTTCTTTAAGGGTTACCTTTTTTATGTTAGTGTTGACTTTCAGCCTGCACACACTTGACACTCTGATTACACGCATTCAGGATGTCTATCACAACTAATTAACTTTAAGTTGCTATAGGCTGAAGGGAGCCACATGTTTTATTTGGTATTTTGGGGTTTAGTATAAATGTTTTTGTGTTAGCACCATACCATAGCCATGACTAAGCACTGATCGAGTGCGAAACGCGTCGGCTGTCCTGGTTTCTGTGATTGCTGTGACTGTACATGTTTTTGGATTTACAATAAAGACAACTTTTTTCGTTTGAAAATCCTTGGAGTGCGGCCGTCCTTCCCTCTTTTCTTCATCCTCATTGCTATTTGCATCGCCAGCACCTTGGTAATCTAATTATCCTTGATCGTCTACAGGTCTCACCTGGAGCGGTGATTTCTTTTCTTTTGTCTTTTTTGGATTTTGCAATCCTGTTGTCATTTCGACTGGTAGTAAACAGATGTCTGGGAGGAAGCGTCTTTGTAAATCTAAAGGTATTATAATACCTTCTAATGTTTTGATGCACGGGTTTTCTGATCATCAATTAAATGCTTCCAGGGGGGCGTGGCTACCGCGCGACTGCATGGACGTGTGATCGCGCTGCTCTGTTCCAGGGAACCGATCCGTTAGCTACAGCGGCGACTGTGTCGCCCATCACTAGCCCCATTCCTGCCTGACAGTCCGGAGACACTGGCAGCATGACCCGCAAGAGGAAAGAAGGGTCCCAGCCCCGAAAGTTGGAGGAATATTACCCGCCAAAAGACCGCGGCCTAAACAAAAATGGCGCCGGCGCCGGCCTGGGGAACGCATCTCCTACCTCCTCCTGCAGCTCCCGATCCACAGCTTCGAGCCCGGGGATGCGTCCAGGCACCACTCAACAATCTCCCGGAGACAGACATCAGCCAGGTGAGCGGAGGACATGAGACCCTGGAGGACACGAGGGAACTGGTGGATCCATTCACTGCCTTCCCTACGTCTGGGAAGGCAGTGTCTGATACAACCCTTAAAGACATGCTTGTCTCCCTCAGGAGCTCCATGCATGCTGACATGTTGCAATGCATGAGGAACTTTAAAGCAGACATAGGCGAGCTGGGAGAGAGAGTTACCCATGTTGAGGAGAAGATGGGTGAATTCGCATCCTCCCATAACTCATTGATTGATGCACATGCTGAACATGATGATGAGATAGCTTGGCTGAGGGCAAAGGTCGCTGACCTTGAGGATAGGTCAAGACGAAATAACGTTAAGATGAGGGGGGTCCCCGAAACTGTGCTCCCCGCCCAGCTACAGCAGTTTGCCAGGGATCTGTTGCAGCAGGTCCTCCCTGATGTTTCTGCAGCGGAACTGCAGATCGACAGGATTCACAGATTGCCTAAGCCAAGCTTCCTGCCTGATAGTGTACCCCAAGATGTTTTGATGAGAATACATTTTTTCCAGGTCAAAGAACAGCTCATGACGTCGTTTAGGAAAGTGCAACAGCTCCTGGAACGATTCGCTGGGCTTCAACTGTTCGCAGACCTGTCGCAATTCACTATGAAGAAACGCAGGTCTCTGGTGACGATCACTAAGGCACTGCGCAACCACAGCATTCCCTACAGATGGGGTTTCCCAGTAAAGCTGACTATCACTCATGATGGGAAAGACACAACAATCACAGGTCTGGAGGAGGGTCTTGCATTGCTCCGATCCCTGGATATCCTCCCTGATCAGGCACCTACAGGCACTTCGCCAGCTCCCAAGATTGACCAGCACTCCCAATGGCAAACAGTAACTAGGAAGAAAAGTGGCAAAAAACGTGCTGCGTGATTTCTCTCCTATGGGATGTAGTGGCTCGTCACATACCTCAAGGTTCCCGCTCCATTAGGAGTACTCAGTTTGTTTTGTTCCTTTTGATCCCCCCTGGTTTGATTATGGGTAGAAGCACTACCCCCTGGTTCTTGCTTATTCAAGCTTTTTTACTGAACTTCATGTTGTTTATTTTTCCTTTGACTTTGACTTTTTTCTTTTCTCTCCTTTTCTGGCCAACGGGCCTTATTCTGTACTGGAATGCCCTGTGTGTACACCCCACTCTCTCTAATGCCCCGGGAAGGCTGTGTCTGGAAAGCTGTTTACGTCACCAGAAGAACTACTCTCCACTGATGAAACCAAGGTACTGTTTTTTATTCTGTTTACGATCCCTGAATGGCGGTTAAGATCATCTCCTTCAATGTGAATGGACTCAACCACCCTGCCAAAAGGGCCTCGGTCTGGAGAGAGGCTCTCAACCTCCAGGCTGATGTCCTATGTATTCAAGAGACCCATTTTTCCACTGACAACCCGCCTCGATTTTCACACAAGCGTTTCCCACACATCTTCTTAGCTTCAACCTCAGCCAAGCGCAAAGGAGTTTTGATAGCTATAAAGGACTCAGTTGCTTTTAGCCTTCAGCAAGTTCTTACAGACCCTGAGGGGAGATACCTTGTTGTAGTGGGAGAAATCAATAACAAACCTTTCACTATCGCTAACTTGTACGCACCTAACTCCCATCAGCTTCGCTTTCTGAAAAAGACATATGCTAAAATTGCTTCGGTGAGGCGGGGGTCCCTGGTGGTCTGTGGGGATCATAACTTGACAATTGACCATACCCTAGACTCCTCCTCCATGGCGAAGAGATCCTTTCCCCAACTCCAGCAGCTGCTTCACTCGGAAGACCTTTTTGACGTTTGGCGGTGCCACCATCCAACTGAACGAGACTACTCCTTCCACTCCGCCAGGCATAACTCCTATTCCAGAATTGACTTTATACTGGTTGATAAGATGCTCCTGCAGGCAGTGTCCTCCTCCGCCATTCACAATATAACGTGGTCGGACCATGCTCCTGTCTCTATCACGGTGGCGGAGGGGCACACTCCTAGTCCTGCATATATTTGGCGAGCCAATTCCCGGGTCTTTCAGTTGCCAACTCATGCTGCCACAATTAGTAAATGTCTGTCGGAATTTTTTGAAAGGAATGTGGGCTCTGTTACTGACCCGGCTACTCTGTGGTGTGCCCATAAGGCGGTGGTTAGAGGGGTAATTCTCCAAATTTGTGCAAGGGAGAAAAGGCAGAGGACACTAAAGTTAAATCAGCTTTTAGATGACATTAAAAACCTAGAGGCCAAAAATAAGACTAATGCGAGTACGGCACTAGGGAAAACACTGTCTCAATGTCGTACGGAACTCAGGCTCCTTCTTATCGAACAGTATGACAAGCATTCACAACGCTTGAAATTGGCCCACTATTCGTCGGGTAATCGAGCGGGAACATTTTTAGCCCAAAGGCTCCGTGCGGCCCGAACTAAATCCAAGATCCCTTTCCTGATTCACCCAACTAATAAACACAAAATTGTAAACCCTAAAGATATAGCGAACTCCTTCGCTGATTATTATTCATCCTTATACAACCTTAGGGATGACCCTGATACTCCCCAACCCTCTAAGGAAAAGATCCAGGAATTTCTGGCAAGTATCAACCTCCCTGCCCTCTCTCAATTACAACTAGATTCCCTGAATGCGCCTATCTCGGAGCCTGAAATTAGGAAAGTTATTAACTCACTCCCTCTGGGGAAATCCCCGGGACCAGATGGTCTTCCGAATGATTATTATAAAGTGTTCCAAGATAATCTGGTCCCAGCTCTACAGGCCTTATATGCCAATGCAGTGTCCTCTGCCTCGTTCCCTCCTGAGATGCTCAAGGCGTACGTGGTTACCATCCCAAAACCAGGTAAAGATCCCACCACTCTATCCAACTTCAGACCAATTTCCCTATTGAACTCTGATGTAAAACTATATGCAAAGATATTAGCACATAGAATCCTGTCTGTTCTTCCCTTTCTTGTTAAGTCCGACCAATCTGGCTTCACTCCGGGGAGGCAGGCGTCGGATGCTACGAGGAGAGTGCTGGGAGTTATGCAATACGCTAGATCCCGTCGGACGCCTTCTCTGCTACTCTCTTTGGATGCGGAGAAGGCGTTCGACAAGATACATTGGGGATACATGGAGAGCACCCTTGAAAAGTTTGGGTTCGCTGGACCGATCCTATCGGCCATGCTCGCCCTCTATTCCTCTCCGTGTGCCCAGGTGTACACTTCAAACCTATTGTCGGACACCTTTTCAATTTCCAATGGCATCCGCCAGGGGTGCCCCCTGTCCCCCTCGATTTTTAATCTTTTGATGGAGCCGTTGGCGGAGAGGATAAGGTCCCACCCGGGTATTGAGGGATTCCAGATACGTGATAGATCGCATGTTATTAATTTGTTTGCGGATGATATCATCCTCTTTCTGACATCCCCTCTAGTGTCCCTACGCCATGCTCACGACACCCTGCAGGTGTTTAGTAAGATCTCGTTCTATAAAGTTAATTTCACCAAGTCAGTTATCCTTGCATTGGGTATTCCCTCCCCCCTAAAATCAAGACTCCAATTGGACTTCCCCTACTCCTGGGCCAAGTCCGACATTTCCTATTTGGGCCTAAAGTTGACTCCTGACCCCAGTGACTTAGCTAACGCCAACTACCCACCTTTAATTGACAAACTAGCTAAAGAAGTTAGCAGACTTGCCAATGTAGAGTTGTCCTGGACAGGGAGACTGTCGGCATTCAAAATGCTACTTCTTCCGCAGATGCTTTATGTATTTAGGACACTCCCCGTCCCTTTGCCAGCCCCATATCTTAAAACCCTGAACACACTTCTCTCCAGATTTATATGGCGCTCCAAGCGACCGAGATGCTCTAAATCTCTGCTGACTAAGCACAGAAGAGCGGGGGGTATGGGTTTGGTGGACATCAGGGACTACTATAGAGCGTCCATTTTGACGCAACTTACGACCTGGATGGACCCTCAGGCCAATTCGGTTTGGAGGTCTGTCGAGCAGGCTCTGGGTCCTTCCACCAACCTAGATCTTTTCCTTCTCGCGGATGTTTGGAGACCATTTAGTCTGCGGGAGCTCCCGGTCACTCTCCAGGCCTCTCTTGCGGCCTGGAGGGCCTTGCGGGAGACTCAGTTTCCTCCTTCTGAATTAATAGAGGTCCCCATTCCGCTGGAGACTCTCTCTCTAGTTATCCCTGACCTCTCCCTGTCTAGATGGAAGGAAAGGGGGATCGGTGTTGTCCAGGATCTTTTCCGGGGCGATGCCCTTCTTCCTTTTAAGTCCCTGGAGGAGAAGTTCCACCTAGGTCCCCCTGATCACTATGTCTATGTCCGCATCTCCCACTTCCTGAACTCAATTGGATCATATCGAATAGTCATAGCTAGGGAAGTGTGGTGTTTCTACCGCACTTCCCCCACGCCGCGTAAGGGAATATCATTCTTTTATAACCTTTTTCAAAATAAGTTGCGCTTTGTTAAATCCCAACCCTTCAGGAAGTGGGAGTCTGACTTAGGAATAATCAGTGGAGCAAAGCGTTCAGCTCGTTGTATTCCTCCTCTAGATGCATCAACCACTGGGAACTATCTCAAAAAATAGTTCTTCGGTGGTACCTCACTCCTTACAGAATAGCTAAGTTTAGGAATCACAGTTCTCCACTATGTTGGAGAAATTGCGGTGGAATAGGCAACTTATTTCATATGCTATGGTCTTGCAAGCACCTGACCAGCTTCTGGAACTCTATTTTCTACTACATCTCCAGGATTATTGGTATTTTGACTCGGCCCAGTCCGAGTTTGGCGATCTTACATGTAGATATAGAGGTGTTCCCCGTTGATTGCAGAGTGGTGGTGACCCATATCCTCTTGGCAGCTAGATCTTTACTTGCACAACAGTGGAAAGCCGACAAAGCCCCAAACGCGTCAGCTGTTCTTCTTATGACCCAGACGCATTATGTTTATGAATCTCTTTTGGCTAGGAGGAGAGGAGTGGGACGTAGATTTGATGCCTTGTGGAAGATCTGGACTGCCTGGTATGATGTTAAAGGATGATATTTGATTTTATTTGATTTTATTCCCGTAAAAGAGGAACAAGCCTTTCTTACTACTCTACTTCTCCTCACCTTAGCCTTCCCATCCCATCCCTTCCCTTCCCCCCTTTCTCTTTCTCTCTCTTCTGTCCTCCTTCCATTTTATTTCTTATAGTTTCTGCACCTTCTTTCTATCATTCTCATCTCCTTTCAATAGAGGAAAGGTGCCTTGAAAGTTTTGCCATTTAATCTGTTCATATTGGCTCCTCGAGTGCATACACTTGATAAGTCTTATATTGCATAGAAGTATAACGGATGACCTGGTTGTGGTCGCACTGTGTGCGCCGTTACTTTGATTTTGCAATATGTATGTTTTGTACCCATGGTGCCATTTGTTTGTTTCTTTTCTCTTGAAAAATTCTTTAATAAAAACCATTTAAAAAAAAAATAATTAAATGCTTCCAGTATTATTGATACAGCTCCTTCTTTGTTGACGGATCCCGTTACCATGGCGCCTGATCATGATCATGCATCTCCTGATTTTGTCGTTTCTCCAAATCCGCGGCCAGCAGGGTCTGCGAATGCCTCGACTGGGTTGGTTTCAGCTCCTGCTGGTGAGTTTAATAATTCTTCTCCAGTCAGGGAATTTTTTTTTTTTCCAAATTTATGTCCATGTTTGCTAATTCTTTTAATTCTGTTAATCAACCACAGTCAACTCCTGCTTCTGTGTGGCTGGATCCTTTGTCTGAGGCTCATATTGAGCCCTGTCTCTACCTCAGTTGCCACTGCAACTGTTATTACTGCTGCTCATGATGTTTTGATTCCTCCTTTGGTCCCAGAATCTTGCTTAAGGGAAGTTTTGACGTGCGATTTGTGTCCTCTGGGGTTTCATTTATCTAGTGCAGTGAAAGAAATTTTTTGGAAAGAAGACTAAGTTTAATTTCTGACTTTGCTTCCGTCCAACCATGAGCTTAAGGTGGTTGAGAAAGATGGTGATCGTAAAGATGATAAAAAACGAAAATTGCCACCACGCTCTTTTAACAACTGGCTGTAGGCGTTTTTACATGTATGCTAGCGTGCTGGGTGAACAGTGCCTTGTTTTGTATTCTGGCTTATTCCAACATATCGAAATTATTTTGGAAGCATACAATTTTTTTTTACGTTTTTCATGGTTTTATTATGACGAAGCATTTCGCCAGAAGTTGCCTGTGCACAAATCTTTGAAGTGGGGTTCAAAAGATATAGATCTGTGGCTCAATCTGTTATTACTTCAGAAGCCATTGGTTAAAGTTAATGGGCCAGATTCACAGAGCGATTACGCCGGCGTTACAGGAGATGCGCGGCGTAAGTCTAATTGTGCGCGTGCGTTTCGATGCACGGCATTCCCAAAACGAGATACGCAAGAAATCTATTTTATTTTGTTCAGCGTAATTTCGTTAGACAGGCGCATCCGTCCGCGCAAAACTGCGCTAGACACACCATTGATTTGCTATTCAAATATGCTAATGAGGGAGTTACGGGGATCCACAAAAGAACGTTGGTGCAGCGCAGGCTACGCGCTGTGCGCAACAGCTAAATGTCCTGTCTAAAATTAGACCATATAAAAGCTGGTATAAAATTAGACAATTTGTCTACATGTCAGATAAAGCAACACTGTTAGTGAGGAGCTGAGCAGTCACACATGTTGCCCAACAAACTGTATGCCAACATGCCAGTGTCATCCATGCTCATAGCTATACTACTGACTTTAGATGAGCAAAGAAGGAGGAGGGCACTGAGGAGGGCACTGAGGAGGGCACGGGATTTTTTGTTTTTTTTTAAAACTTTTTTTTTGCTTATATAAACTTTACAATTTAATCTAATCTAATACAATATTCTTATCTGATACAAGCCCCTCACTCTTCACTCTTCACTCTTCACGGGAGAGGATATATCACACACGCATAGACATCTATGGCATGAGTGATTCTGAGGTGTCTCGCATCTTCAGATACACCCCTCATATGCCATCATGGAATTAACCACAACCCTGCAGGAGGACATCACCAGCCCAACACATGACACTACCCATGACAGCTACATATACAATCAGAGTCCCATCCCCACAGATTTCGAACAGAACATGTATGGGGACAGCGGGCTGGTTGGTGAGTGACATGGGTGGCAGGCATGACTGCCCCCCCCCCCCCCATGATGCACACATCACAAGGGGCACATGCACTACTAACATCCTCCTGTCTTTTCCCTTCAGGGTGACTCTGCATATGCACTGGGACCCCATCTCATGACCCCATCTCATGCCAGCTCACATTATGCATCTTTGCACGTTAAACACACACATTAATCAAGGCACAATGAGAATGCATGCATGCACACCACTGTGGTCCCTAGCACACACACCCCACATCCTCATCACATTGGATTTGCACAAGCCCACCATGCAGGACTTGTGAGCTGCAACGCCATGCCACGGCTCCAATTATGTCACTGTACATTCATACACCATTCACACGGACCTGGGGATCACTTCTCCACCACAAATGAGGGTGACACCCCTTTTCCGGCAGGAATGTCACCCCCACATTCCCAAACAGAACCAAAAAAAAAAATTGACCAGCAAAACTAAAAAATGCCCAGCAAAAATATAATTTAAACAAAATAACAACAAAGAAAACACATAAAAGACAAAAACGACTCTGCAAAACAGTCCCTAAATATCTCAGACACGTCACAAACAAACAAACAAACGCTAATAAACAACAGAACAAAAGCACCTTGCTGTATAGGGAGCGATACAAAGGGATGTACTTTTGCAAAGGAAGTGCGTTTGTCTCTGTCTATTTATGCTGTTTGCGTAGTTCACTAATTTGCCATAGTCCACTTCCAATTTCACTGATTGCGCCGTTCCCGAGTTGTGAGCATACGCACAGAGGTGCTGACCATGGTCTGCTTCAAGCGCGCATGCGCGAGCTGGCCGGCCCTTCATTTGCATGGGGTCACGGCTCATTTCAATGTAACACGCCCTTCCCAATTTGTATTACTCCGCCTTGCGCCTCTGAAATAACGTTGCGCAGGCGCACATTTCTGCGTAAAACTGAGAATAGGGTGATTGCGCCGCTACATTGCGCCAGTCTAACGTAAAGGCGGTGCGCTACGCCGGTCCAATAATGCGCAGATGTACCTGAATCTGGCCCAATGTTTCCAATACCAGTAATATGTATAGGAGAGGTGTAGGAGAGGTGTGTGTATTTTAATTTCAATGATGGCATGTGTAAGTGGCCTAACAGCTGTAAATACAAACATGAGTGTAGTCATTGCGCTGGTTCTCACCCTGCTTCTCGCTGTTTTAAGAACGCTTCTGCTCCTTCGAAGGAGCTTTTTATTAAAAGCCACAACGCCGGTGAACATTCTAAACATGCTACCTTGGCTTCACATGTATCCAGAATGTCAGAGGGCAATCGTCCTGCGTGATGGTTTCTTGTTTGGTTTTCGATAACCTTCTTTTTCTGGAATCGGTTGTCGTGTCTTTCCTAATTTGCCTTCTGTTTCTTCTAATTTGGCTGTTGTTCGTGAGAAATTGAATAAAGAATTGCGAGCTGGTAGAATTGAAGGTCCTTTTTCTACTCCTCCTTTTGTTAATTTTCGGGTTTCTCCGCTTGGTATTATTCCTAAGAAAGAACCAAACTCTTTTAGATTGATACACCATCTCTTATTCCCGTTTAGACTTTCTTTGAACGATGATATTGACCCCTCGTTGTGTTCTGTTCAATATTCTTCTTTTGATGACACTTTGTTAAAAATTAGGAGTGTTGGTGCCTCTGCTTTACTTGCTAAAGCTGATATTCAATCTGCGATTTGGTTACTTCCTATTCATCCATCCGCTTTTGACTCTTTGGGTTTCTGTTTACTTTTCATAAAATTAAGAACATACAGAGTAGTAAACATAATACAGAAGATACATCAGGAAATATTGCGTTGACGATTATAAATGTGAACAATAAATTAAATTTCTTAGGTAGATTTCCCCACCTCCCCTCCCCCCTCCCCCCCAAGCTTCAACTATAAACCTAGTAATCTTTACATGGTAATGTAAACGTGGGAAATAGGGAATGATGGGAGTCAGTAGAGATAGCGAAACCTTTTAAAGCTAGAATCCCTGTTTACTAAGGAATCAACAAACTTTCTATTTTAAGATGAGGAAACAAGACTAAGAATGTATGCAAAAGATACTGAACCGTAGAGAGGATAGATTTCTGGGGGTACCCCTTCCCCCCCGACACCCCTATCGGGAACAACCTGTGTCGAGGAGGGGGGACAGCCCCCTCAACCCAGCCTCTCCTCAATGAGAGAAAAAAAAGGCTGAATCTAAATGATAACCAGAGATACGTCTCTCAGTCAGCTCTTGACTTGTAAACCTAAGAGAAAACAAGGAATTCAATAAGTATATTTAGTTAAATTAAATCAACATTATAAGGGACCAATGGAGAATGTAATATACAGTGAATATCTCCTGTTAAGAAAAAATAGAGAGAAGTGAAGTGAAGAGAGGGGGAGAGAAGAAGAAGAAGGAAAAAAAGGAGAAGGGGGAACGGGAGAAGGGGAAGGGCCCACCCGCCAGAAGAATGCGACAGTCTGAGGTTAAAGCCATAGCTAAACTCTCATGTTGTTGGGGATTCCCATATAATTTAACCAAGGTTCCCAGATTTCAGTGAACTGAGTAAAGGTATCTAACATGGAGTTAATTCTTTTTTCTTGTTCCATAATCCATGCAACCTTTCTTTTCATATGTAAAATGGAAACTGATGGTTTCTTCCAAGCTGCCGCTATAGTGATTCTGGCACCAGTCAGTATGAATAGAATCAGCTGTCTAGTGGCCTTAGAACTCTGTGGGATTAGTCCATTCAATAAGGCTATTGCAGGAGACTGATGGATATTGCAACCAGTAACTCTCCTGATAATTTGAAATACCTTATTCCAGAATCCCCGTATCCTAGGGCATTCCCACCAGGTATGAACCATGGTGCCTATTCCTTGGCAGCCTCTAAAACAAAGGGGTGAGGATGCCGGATACATGGTGGCCAGCTTAAAAGGAACCAAGTACCATCTAGTGAACATTTTTATATTGGCCTCAATGAGAGACACGCTCTTAAAGCCCTTGAGAGATCTGGAATAGTTTCTTTGCCAGTCAACTAAGTCCCAATCCTCCTGCAGTTCTCTTTCCCAAGCTAGCATATGAGGTAGCTTTACGTTATTTGATGCTAGAGATTTGTAGACGATATAGATATTACCTCTCCTATTCTGAGCTTGTTCACATTTGTGTTCGTATGGGGTTAGAAGGCCAGAAATCAATTTGTCATTCCAGAGTTTCTGAGCAAAGGTGTGTATTTGATGTAATCTGAGTCTTTCAGAAGGGGGGGGGGCTAAGATTATCTATAAGGAATTGCTCAGATAGAGGGCCTGTATGTTGAAAGAAACGTCCAATGCGGTACACCCCCTTATCGTGCCACCATTTGAAGGAGTCTCCTTCTGTATTGGGGTAAAAGTATGGGTCAAGAAAGATACTCGACAAAGGTTTGCCTCTAGAAACTAAGAGTGGGTTATTTTTAAGTGAGTCCCATAGGACCAACGCTTGTGATAAAGTGGGGGATAAAATAGGGGGTCTACTTTTAGGAGTGCTCCACATGAGTTCTTCAATTGTTGACGATGGAGAAGCCTGTTCTTCTATTTCTATCCAATCCGGAGGATCATTTTGGAGGTAAACCTCCGATAATTGCGCTAACCTCGCAGATTGATAGTACCAGAACAAGTTTGGCACTCCTAAGCCCCCTTGTTCAGGTAAGTTAAATAGGCTACGGGAGGAAAGACGAGGACCCTTTTTGTTCCAGATGAATTTGGTGATTTTACCTTGAAAGAACTTCAGATGGCTTTTTAATATCGGGATCGGAAGGGATCGAAAAAGATACAGGAGTTTCGGGAGGAGAGTCATTTTGATAGAATTAATTCTGCCAATCCAGCCTATTTTCTGCTCTCCCCATTCGGTTAGGTCCTTCTCAAGTTTCTTGAACATAGGGGGATAATTAGCTAAGTATAAATTCTGATAATTTGGGGTCAGATTGATACCTAAATAATTAATAGACATAGAGTCCCATTTGAAAGCATATCTGTTTTTCAAGTGAGACACTGTGGAATCGGGTAGAGAAATATTAAGGGCCCTAGACTTGGGCATGTTTACCGTGAGGCCCGAGATTTTAGAGAAATCGTCTAGCAGGGAGAGGATTTCCGGGAGGGAGTAAATAGGAGAGGTTATAAAAAGTAGTAAATCATCCGCAAATAATGCGCATTTGTGTTCCTTTTTGTTGCAAAGAACTCCCCTGATATTCGAGTCTTCTCGAATGGCTATGGCCAGAGATTCAATAACGATAGCGAACATCAGGGGAGATAAAGGGCAGCCCTGCCTTGTACCCCTTTGGATTTTTATGGATTCCGAGAATATGCCTTGTGACCGGATTTTAGCTTCAGGGGAAGAATAGAGAGCAGAAATAATTCCTAAAAATTTAGAGCCAAAATCCCAACGTTTCAGTACAGAAAACATGAATGGCCAGGATACTGAATCGAAGGCTTTCTGGAGATCAAAACATAAACCACAGAATAAACCAAACAACTATGGTTGCCTTAACATTAATATGTAAATATGTGCAATCTAAAGTAAAAGTCCATAAATAGTGCAGAAACAAAATGTCCATAAAATGTGAAGAGGGTTAATTCCAAAAGTCCTTGTAAATTTCACTCAAAATAAATACGTGGATACTGTGATCAAAGAGTGAGGATTTCCACCTTCACCAGCTAAAACACCAAAGGTGAGTGTAAAAGATGGCTCCTTACCGCAACCATTTGACCCTTTTCGTTAAGAAAGTGGTCAAATAAGCTGTATGTCTCCACAGATGATTAAGGCCTGGATACTCTTGATTGGATATGTATAACCGTTATAGGGCAAAGAACAACAAGAAAAGCCGCCATAGCGTAATAACGTTTAATTAAAATAACATTAAAACATACAGTGCCGAGTGGCTCCTTACTGTTAGGGGTGCCCCACGTCCCGGCACTGAGGCTGAAGGCTTAGGTCTAAAGAAAAACGTGTCCTTGGCTGGGGAAAACAATCGCGTGCGTTCCACCTCACTGGAGTTGAAAGCCAGCTGGACCGGAAGGTGCTGTGCGTGGTCACGTGCCGCCTCGACGTACGTTTCAATATGTCGTCATCAGGAAGCGCTTCCTGATGACGACATATTGAAACGTACTCGACTTTTCTTGTTGTTCTTTGCCCTATAACGGTTATACATATCCAATCAAGAGTATCCAGGCCTTAATCATCTGTGGAGACATACAGCTTATTTGACCACTTTCTTAACGAAAAGGGTCAATTGGTTGCGGTAAGGAGCCATCTTTTACACTCACCTTTGGTGTTTTAGCTGGTGAAGGTGGAAATCCTCACTCTTTGATCACAGTATCCACGTATTTATTTTGAGTGAAATTTACAAGGACTTTTGGAATTAACCCTCTGCACATTTTATGGACATTTTGTTTCTGCACTATTTATGGACTTTTACTTTAGATTGCACATATTTACATATTAATGTTAAGGCAACCATAGTTGTTTGGTTTATTCTGTGGTTTATGTTTTGATTGTTTGCATATTTAGCGCCCCCTTCTGTTTTCTCTTTACTTATTCACTTTTGAATTTGGGGTGCAGCTTAGCACTATATAATAATATATATTAATTTTTTCACTTTATTTGTTTGGCGCGAGATCCTTACCCTTTCAGTTTCTGGAGATCAAGTGAAAGAAGCATGCCTCCTTGTCTAGTACCTCCAGACCACCCTGAGTACATTAAAGAGATAAGATCAATAGCTCTCCTGATCTGGTCCGGGCCTTGTCTTCCTATGATAAAACCTACTTGATCTTTGGTTATGTATTGATCTAAGAAAGCAGACATTCTATTAGCTAAAATTTTAGTAAGTATTTTAAGGTCATTATTAATGAGCGAAATCGGTCTATAGTTCTCCACTTGGCTAGGATCTTTATCGGGTTTCGGAATCAACGAAATATAGGCCATGTTAAGTTGTTTATCAATTGGGGAGCCCTCAGTCATATAATTGTAAAATCGTGCTAAGTAGGGTCATAGAATGGTTGGAAATGTTTTGTAATAAGACCCCGAGAAGCCATCAGGGCCGGGAGCTGTGTTCAATTTTAAGTTTTTGATCACTGACATAACTTCCTCAGCTGAGATGGGTGCCTCCATCGCCTCCTTGTGAACCCTTGTCAACCTGGGGAGATTCAGGTTGTCCAAATATTCACCTATTTTGTCTGAAGAAAAATTACTATCATTAGCGTAAAGTTTGGAATAGAAGTCGTGGAAGGCCCCCAATGCCCGCTGAGGATTTAAGGTGAGGGAACCGTCTGCCATTTTTATATTAGGTAAGGTCCTTGATTTAAATCTAGGAGACAGTTTACGTGCTAGCAATGGACCTATCTTATCCTTTAAGTGGTAGAACCTGGCTCCTGTCCATTTTAGGTCATTTCCTGAATTTGCTGTAAGTGCCAGGTTTAAGGCGGATTTGGCGGTATCAAGAGCGTGAGTAGGGACTCCAAGAGGGTCTGATTTATGTTTTCTACGTAAATCTAAATAGGTTTCTTCCAATTTTTCTATGGTCAGTTTCTTTTGCCTTCTAAGTTTGGCTGCAATTTGTATTATTTTTCCCCTAATTGTAACTTTATGGGCAGCCCATAAAGTTTCGGGGGATATATCTTTAGTATCGTTAATTTCAAAATATTCCTTTATGGATTGTTCAATTTCTACCATGAGAGTAGGATATTTTAGGATGGACTGGTTAAGCGTCCAATGAGACGCTCTGTGAGAAGTAGCCTCTTTTCTCAAGGTTAACAGTGGTCCAACCAGGGGACGTCCTTTATAGTAGATTTAGTGGCTGTTGGGACATGATGGTTAGATATTAATATATGGTCTATACGAGAGTACGACTTGTGCGGATTAGAATAGTGGGTGTAATCTTTGGTTTTCGGGTTTAGTTCTCTCCAAATATCGGTTAAACGAGATTGATGAAGCATACGTGCTACTTGTGTGCTAGTTTTGGTTGGCCTTATGAGTTTATTATTATTTGGTTTGGATTTATCTAAGCCAGAGTCGAAAGCTAGGTTAGAGTCTCCTCCCATAATAATGATGCCCTCCATGAATGGGTGGAGGACCTCAAGCATTTGAGAAAAAAACTTCTTCTGTCCCCTATTGGGAGCGTAATAGGAAACAAAAGTGTATAATCTCTCATCAAGGGTTCCTTTTACATAAAATAAATCTGCCTTCCGGGTCTCCATATTCTTTTAGTAAATTAAAATTACAAAATTTGGAAAACAAGATCGCCACTCCTTTCGTCTTATTTTCGGCGTTGGATAAAAAGAATACTGGGAAGTGAGAATGCAAGAATGAGGGGGTGTACCGCTCTGGGAAGTGTGTCTCCTGTAGGAGCACTATATCCATATGAAGCTCCTTGTATGCCTGGAGGGCTTTTCGTCTTTTAATAGGAGAGTTCTATTGTTCTATTGTTTAGCAGGTGAGAAGTTCTAAAACACCTCGTCTGGGCAAAGGACCAGTAATTACCTCATGTGGATTCTACCGGAGACAGCCGTCTGTCTCCTAAAAGAGGTCTCTTGAAAAGGGACTCGTTAGTAACACCATTGTATGATGATGTGGGAGGAGGATGTAATTGTATATCTGATTACATCAAGTATTTATTTTGCTGTATATAAGTAACCTGTCTCTCAATAAAGTCATTCTATATCTGGACACCCTTCATGAAGTCTTGGCTCATGCTTGGGGATGGGGAACACTCTAACCATTCAGAAGAATCATCTTGGGAGATGGAAAGAAGGCCACAGTACCCTAACCACTGCAGGTCTTAACAACTGGTGGCAAGCAGCGGGGTTGAATGGGACGCATAAAGACAGCGGGTGAATGGCCCAGCATTACGAGAGACTAAAGAGGACTACGCTAAAGGATCTGCTGGAAGCCAGAGGTCAGGTGGCAAGCAACAAAAAGAAAACTACCCTCATAGCAGAACTAATGGAGGGCGACCAAACCAGCAGTGAATGTCAGCCAGGAGGAAGCAGAGTTCCAACAGAAGGTGATATGGAGGCTAAACCTATATGGGCCAAATCCCACACCAGAGATGGTGACGCAAGTCCTGGAGCAGGTGAGCGCAGAACGCAGAGCACAACAGGCAAGCGTAAACCAAGGAGACACCGCTCCCTCATCCAGATCTATAAATGGAGGGCAGCGGAGAAAGATTAACTATGCTGCGTTTAAAAGTTTTTTGGATGGAGAAATGGAAATTGACGCATACCTACAAGACTTTGAGCGTCAATGCGCTTTGGAGGGTCTGGAATCAGAGCAATGGGCCACGATTCTAAGCAGCAAACTCACGGGCTGTGCAGGGGAGGCATACCGAGCAGTTCCTGATACAGCCATACATGACTACGCCAGGGTAAAGGACATTCTGCTAGCCAGGTATGCCGTGACCCCAGAGACTTACCGGAAAAAGTTTCGGGCATTACGGAAAGGGGGCCGAGACTCCTACACCGAATGGGCTTTTAGGATGTATCGGGCGGCCCAAAACTGGATACAAGGCTGCCAAGCCGCGACGCTAGAGGAGGTGCTACAACTCTTCTTGCTAGAACAATTTTTTGACCACACACCTGCAGACACCAAGGACTGGGTCAGAAACAGAAAGCCGGCCACAATCGAGGAAGCGGCCAAGCTGGCAGACGAGCATCACGAGGGAAGAAAAGGAGAGGCTAGTGGAAACCGCCCCCTGGTAAGGTCCAGCACCCCAACGCCGGGTCCTGTGACCCACCATCGACCGATTGCGGTACCACCCACTACACCACCTAATTTTAACCGGACCGCCATTGGTATGTCACCAATGCAATCGGCCAGGGCACTACAAGATACATTACCCTCAGCGGAGCAGAGGCAATTGGGAGAGGCCATCACCACCACCACCGAGGGCAGCCACTCATCACTATCAGCATGAGCTGCTGGAAGACCACAGCACTGAATCTGAGCAATGGACCAAACTACATGAGGTGAACATAGCACAAGTCGAGGGGGACAACCGGGTGCACCACAGACAATGGGACACAGTAGATGGAAATGAGGCTGAGGCACTACGAGACTCTGGGGCCACCCTCACTCTGGTGAACCTCACACCGTATCTGCGAAGGCGCGCACCAACAGGACTGTTGCAGTAAGAGTGGCAGGAGGTGCCATCCACAAACTACCCACAGCCCAAGTGCAGCTAAATTGGGGCACCGGAGCCAAGCAGATGGAAGTAGGCATTATGTCGGGCCTACCTGTGGAAGTATTGTTGGGGAACGATTTGGGGTGCCTAACTTCACAGCTGCTTACCCCAGATCCCTCGGGAACCTGCCCTGTGACTACCAGGGCGCCAGCACGCCGAGCTGGACAGACGCACTCTGAGGAACCCCAGGTAGGAAACGAAAACCCTGTAGTATGCCCTGACCCTATCCCCTTCTGGGACACTCCACAAGACTTTGGCCAAGCCCAGCAGTCAGATCTCACCTTAGCAGGTTACAGGAAGGCCGTAGGTACCCCTAAGGAAGGTAATGCTCAAGAGAACTTCCACTGGACAAGGGACTGCTATATAGGGTCACAGGGGGAGTGGGAAGTGGGGCAGCCCAAGTTATAAAAAGACAACTAGTTGTACCCCTCAAATACAGGGCAGAGCTTCTAAAGCTCAGCCATGATATCCCACTAGCCGGACATCTGGGTATCAAGAAAACTAAGGATCGCCTTACCCAGAAGTTCTTCTGGCCAGGGATATCAAAAGACTTGCAGACGTACTGCAGGACATGTGACACTTGTCAAAGGATTGGGAAACGGGGGGACCACCCCAAGGCCAAGTTACGGTCCCTACCTATAATAGAGGAACCATTCTCCAGAGTGGCAGTAGACCTGATAGGGCCCCTCAACAAACCCAGCACCTCCGGAAGGCGCTACATCCTCACGGTGGTGGACTATGCCACCAGTTACCCTGAGGCGGTGGCGCTCCCCAACATTGAGGCGGAGACAGTAGCAGAGCTCTAGTCAGGATCTTTTCTTGAGTAGGTTTCCCCAGGGAAATACTCTCAGATCAGGGAACCCAGTTCACGGCAACTGTCACTCAACAGTTATGGCAGAGCTGCGGGGTGAAACCGTTATTTAGCTTCCCCTACCACCCCCAGACCAACAGCCTTTGTGAACGATTCAACAGCACGCTTAAGCAGATGCTCACAGCATTCACAGAGTCCTGTGGTCAATGGGAGAAATTTCTACCCCATCTCCTGTTTGTCTACCGGGAAGTGCCCCAGGCATCGACCGGGTTCTCCCCCTTTGAACTCCTATACGGGAGAAAAGTCCGGGGACCCCTGGACCTCATACGGGAGCACTGGGAGGGCAACACAGGAGAGGAAGGGATCCCGGTTTTGCCGTACGTGCTGGAGTTCCGGGACCGCCTGTGGGCACTGACCGAATCAGTTCGGGAGAGCCTACAGGCAGCCCAGAAATGACAGAAACAATGGTATGACCGGAGAGCACAAGATAGGAACCTGGAAGTAGGGCAAAAAGTATTAGCCCTCGGACCATCCAAAAAGGACAAGCTACAGGCAGCGTGGCAGGGGCTATTCAAAGTGGTGGAACGGATTAGCGACACCACCTATATCGTGGCCAAATGTTCGGATGAAAGGAGCAGACAAGCCTTTCATGTGAACATGTTGAAACCGTACTTCGAGCGCTCTGAGGACGTGGCCACTATCTGTGCCCCGTCCACTGACGCTAGTAAAGGACTTCCCTTACCCGACCGGCTGGCAGCTAACCAAGGTAACCTAGAGCAAGTTGGGTTGGGGGAGAAACTAAATCTCACCCTGAAACCCGAGAACTGCCATGGGGGCATGGCCGAGGTTCAATACCTAGGGCCTAGAGTAGGGTCTGGGAAACAGGGTCCCGCGAAAGTAGAGGCCATAGCCAATTGGCCCCAGCCCCACACCAAGACGCAGGTATTTGTTATCCTAGGCACCACCGGGTATTATAGAAAGTTCGTCCCGGAGTGTAGCACCCTAGCGAAATTCCTCACCGACCTGACCAAAAGGTCCCTACCCAAGCAGGTAGCCTGGTTCTCGGAGTGTGCATTGGCGTTCCAGGGACTTAAGACGGCATGGAGCACCCGGTGGCATACCTCAGTGGCAAGTTATTATCTTGGAAGGTCAGCTATGCCACCATGGAAACAGAATGCCTGGCTCTAGTATGGGCCTTAAAGAAGCTCCAACCGTACCTTTATGGCCGTGCCTTTACCATTCTCACTGACCAAAACCCCCTCATCTGGCTCAACCGAGTCTCTGGAGACAATCCCCGGTTGCTGCGCTGGAGTCTAGCGTTGCTACCTTACATTTTTACACTGCAATACCGCCCGGGCAAGCAGAACGGCAATGCGGATGGACTTTCACGCCAAACCGGCTTGGAAGTATAATTTTGACCCGGACATCCCCTAGCCAACCCAGCAGGGTCTAGGCGGGTATGCCGACCCATGGAACTAAGGGGGAGTATTGTGAAGAAAATAGACTTTATTCTGGATTTTCTCAGACTCTGTTTGTCTTTTAAGAACCCCTAGACCGATCTGGGTGAAATTTGGATATGTTGGTCCCCCAGATCGGGGCTATCAGGAGATATGTAATTGCAGGTATATCTTGTGTGGAAGAGGGGTGTTCTAACGTTGGGAAAACTAGGGTGCTCTCTACCTGGAGGTAATTGGTTTATTCCTTAAACTGATCTCAATATCTCAATGTGTCATGTAAATGATCTTTAGTCTGTCTTTCAAGAAGTGTTCATTGTGTGAAGTTCTATTGTTTAGCAGGTGAGAAGTTCTAAAACACCTCGTCTGGGCAAAGGACCAGTAATTACCTCATGTGGATTCTACCGGAGACAGCTGTCTGTCTCCTAAAAGAGGTCTTTTGAAAGGGGACTCGTTAGTAACACCATTGTATGATGATGTGGGAGGAGGATGTAATTGTATATCTGATTACATCAAGTATTTATTTTGCTGTATATAAGTAACCTGTCTCTCAATAAAGTCATTCTATATCTGGACACCCTTCATGAAGTCTTGGCTCATGCTTGGGGATGGGGAACACTCTAACCATTCAGAAGAATCATCTTGGGAGATGGAAAGAAGGCCGCAGTACCCTAACCACTGCAGGTCTTAACATCTGTTTTTCTCCGTATGAATCCCTCTTATTTTCTTTGTCGTTTTGTTTATGTTTTTTTGGGGCCTTTCGGAATTGTTGCCACGTAAGGTTTCTGATGACTCTGGTCTCTTCTTTCGGGATGTTTTTGTTAGATCTGATTCTATTCAAATTCTGCTTCGTAAGAGTAAGAATGATCGTATGGGTCATGGTCGGTGGATTACTGTGGATTACTTTGCGGGCTAATCCCGGCGCTCGCTATTGCGTTTTCTCTTTACTTAGATGTTTTTTGGGAGTGAGACCTGTTTTTCATAGGCAATTTTTGATTCATGTCACTGGTGCTCCGGTGACTATTTATCAGTTCCAGGCCGTTCTACGTAGATGCCTCAAAGCATTACAGTTGGGACACCTGCGGTTTTCATCTCACTCTTTTCGTATCAGTGCAGCCACTATGGCAGCTATTGTTGGTTTAAATGAATCTGTTAAATTGGTGGTTGGCGATGGAATTGTTATAGATCGTATGTTAGACCTAATTTTCAATTTTGATTTTAGATGCCTGATATAACGTCTGGATAATAGGACACTCTTATATTTTCTGGGCTCAGAAGAGAGCTGAATGGAGAGTCTATGGCAATAACTTAGGTTTACCTCATCGTAATTTTACTTTTATTGGTATGGGCTATGTGGTATGCTTTGGAGCAATTTATGTTCTGTTCTATCTCATTTACATGTTTGTTGGCCCATACCACAGATCATCATTTTCCACTTATATGATAATGATCTTTGAAGACGCAAGATGTTATAGTTGATTTCTCAAATTAAGCTTGATATGTTATGTTATGTTTTGCCTAATACTATTTTGGTCTTTTCTGAAATTATCTCTCGACTAGATTGGTTGCTCTGCCCTGTGAGCAGAAATAATTCACAGGAGACTTAATAGGTCATTGGATAAATTCATGCCTTTGGTTCATTGTATGTCTTTTAGACATGTGAACTTGGAAGGTGGTTCGCCTGGTTTTTATAGACCAGACAATGTGCATTTATCTGACATTGCTCTTCAATTTAGATTTACAAACCTGTGTTGAATTGGCTGTCGCCTTGGTGGGGTGCCAGGCTCCTTAAAATTGGGCCTGGCGTGTGGATGGTATATTTCATGATTGTTTTAGCTTGAGCTTAAATGGCTAAGCTAATTGTATTATTATAAGATATACATATGGTTATATGTTAATAAAATTGATTTAATATACTTAAATTGATTATTTAATTTTGATTTAAGAATTGTTTGATATAATCAATTTATTTACACCTATAAATAAAGGCCACGGCCATTTCATACCACAGGTATATTTTGTAGTATTATTTATTTATTTATCTATTAAAATATTATATTAGTTCTTAAAAGGTTATGACTACAGTCCCATGAAGGTGAAGGGCGGGGCATGAAATGTCCCCGCCCCCACCACCTATGGGACTGTGTCATACCAGAAAATAAAATTAAAGTTTAATTAATAAAAAAAAAAAAAAAATTACTTACCTATGATTGGTTGAGCTTTTGTTGACAGTTGCCCCAAACAACGGTCCTCTAACCCTATAAAACGATAGAGGATGCGTCAGCACTGGGCAGAAGATTGGAGAAGCACATCCCACCCTCCCTCCCTGTCGTGGCCTTTTTTATGAGGTTTTAATTCCTTCTCGTAAGGGGATGGTATATTTCATGATTGTTTTAGCTTGAGCTTAAATGGCTAAGCTAATTGTATTATTATAAGATATATATATATGGTTATATGTTAATAACATTGATTTAATATACTTAAATTGATTATTTAATTTTGATTTAAGAATTTTTTGATATAATCAATTTATTTACACCTATAAATAAAGGCCACGGCCATTTCATACCACAGGTATATTTTGTAGCATTGTTTATTTATTTATCTATTAAAATATTATATTAGTTCTTAAAAGGTTATGACTACAGTTCCATTCTTTCTTCTTTGTGCAATGGATATTCAGATGTGCCAAACAAAAGGTGCTGAGGAATATATATCTCCTCGTCATGCAGAGACACACACTGGTGAAAGTGGCCCCTTACTTTGCGGTAATGAGGTAACCACATATATGTATAAATCAGTAGTGGCAGCTTCTCCCTTATGTTCCTGGACCAGTATGGCTCTGTAAATGTCTTTGTCTCTCGGTGGATGCACCAAGAGGTAATAAAAGAAGAGAAAGTGGGGTTCCAGATAGGGTAGCATGTTTCAACAACATGGTTTTATTAGTAAACAAACTCAGGCTACTCACAAAACAAACAGATTAAAAAGACCTTGCTCCACGAGCGGTGAGCTCATTTGCCAGCATCAGCCTGAGTGCCTTTCCATCCCTACGTGTGGTGTCACGGTCACGTGACTTCATCCCCTGAACAATTTATTATGCACTGGGCACTGGGACACAGATGGTAAAAAAAAAGAATGTGGTATTATCTCTTCCATAATTTAGCCAAAGTTGAAAAAAAGTGCTTGCTTTATATATAATTTGTATGCATAGCTAGAACATCTAATAGGGTTATATCATTGCATGAGATGTGCCCTCACTTCCTGTCTTAGTGTCACCAAAACAGGAAGTGGGGGGATCTAACTTTGGGGAAATAGCTGTCAAGTGTTGCCTTATAATGTCCAAATTAATATTAATATATATATTTATATAATTGCTGGCTATATCCCTACAGGGAGATTCCCTCACTTCCTGTTTGGTGACACTAAGACAGGAAGTGAGGAGAAATCTCCTGCAATGACATAACCCTGTTAGATGTTCTAGTTATGTATAAAAAGTATATATAAAGCAAGCACTTTTTTCCCAATTTTGGGCAAATTATGATTTTTTCCCCATCTGTGTTCCACGGGTTGCAGGAAAAAGATAGCTTGATTCCCCCATTAACAGTGTTGATGGGGGAATCCCTGCTGTGGAGCTATTGCATTATCATAATGGGGGGTTGGAAAACTGCCCTTGCCAGTAGAACACAGTTATTATTCCTAGTGGCTCCAAGAGCTGTTAGCGATAATTGTATGTAAAATCTGACACGCTGGTTGTACTCAAGTTGATTGATTAATTAACCACTTAAGACCCGGACCAATACGCTGGCAAATGACCCAAGGGGTTTTTGCGATTCGGCACTGCGTCGCTTTAACAGACAATTGCGCGGTCGTGCGACGTGGCTCCCAAACAAAATTCGCGTCCTTTTTTTCCACAAATAGAGCTTTCTTTTGGTGGTATTTGATCGCCTCTGCGATTTTTATTTTTTGCACTATATACAAAAATAGAGCGACATTTTTGAAAAAAAATCAATATTTTTTACTTTTTGTTATAATAAAAAAACAATAAACTAAATTTTAGTCAAACATTTAGGCCAAAATTTATTTATCCACATGTCTTTAGTAAAAAAAAAATCGCATTAAAAAAAAATTAGCTACCTAGCGGGAACAGCGACACTAATACAGCGATCAGAAAAATGATCGCTTAGTGATGCTGGCAATAGGGAGTGAAAGGGTTAACTAGGGCAGTGATCAAGGGTTAAAACTTTATTGGGGGGGTGGGGGGGGCTACCCTGACACTAACACTGACTGACTGTCACACTGTCATGTATGATTACTGCATTCAGTGACACTGTGACAGGGGGGAGGGGGGGGCGATCGCGGGGGTTAAATGTGTTTGTGTCTGTGTGTAAGTGTGCTGTTGGTGCAGACTTACTTGTTGTGTTGTGATCTCTCCTCAGCGGCGCTTGAAACAAACGCCGAGGGAGAGATCACGTCGCTTCCTCCTTCCTGTGTTTACACAGGAGGAGGAAGTGACAGGGCGGGCGGGCGCGCGCATTGGCTGGGAGCGATCCGGAGGGGGCGGGTGAAAACGGATAGCCGCCCCCACTTGTCGGATCGCTCCTGCAGCCGCGCGGACCGCCGCATGTACGGGGGGGGTCCGATCGGACCCCCGATCCCCCCCAAGGCACCAACGTATATATACGTTGATGTGCCTGTCGGTGCCATTCTGCCGACGTAAATGTACATGTGGCGGTCCTTAAGTGGTTAACTTGGTTACATTCAGCCTGTCCATACATAGTTTGAATCCCGGCCAGTCTTTGCTAAACAGACCGAGATTCGAACCATCTATGGCCGACCTTATTTGCACTCTAGCTTCACAGGGGCCGATGCAGTTTTTCTCAGCAGGGGATTTGTCTGAGGTTTCCTTGCTGAGCAGAGCGGGCATCTGACAGATCTGTGTACACTCATGCTGTCCGGTTACACCCAACCGTCCCCTGATCCGGCAAGATGGAGGAGAATGGAGGTCCTTCCATCTTTTTTTTTTGCCAGATCAGATCAGATTGGAGGTAGATAAGTGGATACAGACAAATTTCCGAGCCATAGAGAACAATGAGTGGTTCGATCAGGTTGCCTCAAAAACGGACAGGCGGACCCGATCGGACCACTCAAGTGAAAGGGGCCTGAAAAGCAATCCACGTGGATTGCTTTTCAGAGCATTGGCTAGTTAGGCGAACCTGGACTAATAACAATCACTGTATTGCTACCCATATTGCTGTCCTTATAACATGGTGACATAAGCTGACATCTATGCTACACATGTGTAAAGTGCTTTAACTCTGCTAAAAGGACAGCAATAGGTCTGGTAATACAGTGATTGATATTATCAGGGGAGCACAGGCTGTGCACTCTACATGTCTTCTAGCAGCGTCAGCGAAACTTAATTTTTTCACTTTTCAACTTTTCACTTAACTCGATCTCGATCTGCTGAAGCTTTCTTTTCAGAGGAATTCTGTCCCTCCCACCAACACAGGAAACACAAGGCTCTTCAATGATGGACAGTGCACCATGTATCTATTGGCTAAGGAGGCAACAGGAGGCAGAGCAGCTCGCCGCCTGCTGCCTCCTCAGCCAATGAGCAACTGAAAGGCTGTTAAGTCCCTCCCTCATACCATCTCCCGAGTACCAGCCCTGCCAGCTTACTATGCTTAGCCTACGGCGCCTCTCTCCTGCAGACCTGCACTATTTCTCCTCTGGCTCCTCACTCCTACACACTTCCTGGTTGCAACCGGGCCTCGGGCCCCTCCAGATGTCGGACCCGGTACATGTGTATCGGCTGTACATCCCTGATGGCGGCCCTGAACACATAAGAAGTTTAAAATAAGAAGTCTCCAAATTCAGCATCCCACATCATTTTGCATCCAGTCACCGCAGGGATCCTTCACTATTTCATGTATTGATGATACAGTCTATATCAAATTCCTTACCCAAGGGGAGAGGTTTGTAAAACTCTGCACACAAAAAACGTATTGGATATTCAAACTTAACAGCCTATGGCCAGAAGGCCTTTTTGAAAATTTGGAAACCAACACCATCCTTTAGACCAGCCCTTCCTCCTTATCCTCCCACCCTCATCATCCATCACCCTCATCCCTTCTACTTCTCTCTACTCACCCAGCTTTCTTAATTATCAAACCATTTTTCATACAACATGTTCCAACATGCATTTTTTACATTCTTTTCTATTTTATAGATATACTGATATCCCTTTGCATATCATATTCTCACATATATCCTCCCCTATGGTTCATACTGGATATACCATATTTATCGGCGTATAACACGCACAGGGATATAACGCGCACCCTAACTTTAAGGCCTCGTACACACGATCGAATTTATCCGCTGAAAACGGTCCGATGGACCGTTTCAGCAGACATCTCCGATCGTGTGTATGGGCTAGCGGACAGATTTGTCCACCCGACAGATTTCAAAGCATGCTTTGAAATCTATCCGGTGGAAATCTGTCCACCCGACATGTCTGCTGGTTAGTACACTTACCAGCAGACATGTCGCCCCGCTCCGCCGCCGCACCACCGCCGAATGGATTCGGCGCATGCGCGGAAGTGTTTTACTTCCTGGTGCGGTGACGTGGCGGCGTCAACGTCACCGACACGTCAGCGCGCTCTCTACTGGCGGGGATTTTGGTTTGCTCGTGTGTACACGCGAGCAAACCAAAATCCCAGCAGACAGATTTGTTCAAATCTGTCGGACGGACAGATTTGAACAAATCTGTCCGCTCGTGTGTATGGGGCCAGAGAGGGAAGTTTCAGAAAAAAACATTCCACAGCCCACTGCATATAACACGCAGGCACAGTTTACCCTCTATTTTCAGGGTAAAAAAGTGAGCGTTATACGCCAATAAATACAGTAATTATGATTTCAAGCTAGATTTTGATACATACATTTCTTTAGCAGTTGTTTGGGTCCCCACTGCTCCTACATATGACATTGATGATGATGTATTTATGTTTACCACTTCAGTATGTGCTTTCTTATATAAGCTTTGGAAAAAAAATATATTGTATTTGACTATTTTTATCATCCACTCCCCTGGTCTATTCCATAATCCATCATATTTACATGTGCCAGTTTGGCAATATTACATGACAGTGACCAGTTTAAGAAAAGGCTTCCTACTCAATAGATCAATGGTCCCATTTATACAATTATTAAAATTCAAGTTATATCGAGCACTGGGAACTGAGGAAAATTATCACTTTACAATGATATTTAGCTCTGTTCAATTTGGCCAATTTCTATTCTATGCAATCCTCTTTATGCTGGACATAGGTGTGTGCAGCCTATTGCATTAAAGTGTGCACCCCAAAACACAAACAGACATGAATGTGTGTGTATGTGTATATACAGTGTCTTCTCTATACATATTCACCTTATCTGTCATAATGTTATGGCTAATTGGTGTACAATGCAAACATTGTCTGCAGCCATACAGTCATAGCACCTGTGATTTACACCACTGGCACACACAGGGCTGCTGTTAGAAATAATGGGGCCCCATACAAATTTGCTTAATGGGGCACATCTGGATTACTCTTCAGAGAGCATTTGGCAGGCGATTTTTTGTTTTCTGTTATAATATTTTGTAAACAAGTAAGTTTTCTCCTTCACTGATGGGCACTGATGAGGTGGCACTGATGGGCACTGATAAAGCGGCACTGGTGGGCACTAATGAAGCAGCACTGATGAGGTGAGCAATGATGATGAGGCACTGATAGGCAGCACTGATATGCAGTACTGATGAGCACTGATAGGCGGCACTAATATGCAGCACTGATAGACACTGATGTACACTGATAGGTGTCACTGATGGGCACTGGTGGGTGGCACTGATAAGCAATGATGGGCACTGATGGGCAATGATAAATGGAACTGATAGGCAGCACTGATGTGGAGGCACTGACAGGCATTACTGATGGTATCCCTGGTGGGCACGGGTTGGTATCCCAGGTGGGCTTGGGTTGAGCCTACGGGCTCTTTACTGAGATCAGAGATGTGGCATGCCAGAGTGACACACTGCCGTGCCGTGCTGCACACTCTCAGGGGCGTGCACGAGCGCTCATCCTGCTAGACATCATATAATGCCCAGTCAGGATAATGAAACCACCACCTGGTCGTCATCTTGCTATATGCCAGATGGGATGTGGTTAATGACAATCAACCTATTGTACTTAGTAAAAACTAGCAATATTATTTTGTCAAAAATAGTTTTTATCCAAATCAATTCAAGGGAGGATTGAGGACCACCCATTGTTAAATATATTAAATTTCTGGAGTGAATACCAAGGTGTATATTGACTTTCCATTGTGTAGGTCATATACATAGGTAAGTGGTTTGTAAAGCAGGTGGTGGCAAACACAGATTTGTGAAAGATGGAGACAATTTGCAATTATTTGGATTAAATCCATTTTTGGCAAAACAATACTGCTATCAATTCCTTTAATAATCTGGACTTTTTGGGTGATAAATAGACATTTGAAATAATTACATGGACACTATTTCCTGATATATAATACATTTTATTGATGGCACTAGCACTAGCATTACACAATAACAGTCATGTAATAGTATAATGATTGTTTGATTATATTGATTGTTTTTATTTGTTGTGTTGCATCCTTATATATCCACAATTCTGACATTTCTCTCCTACATGTAAAAATCATATAATTTGTTTGCTATAAAATTACATAGAACCCCCAAACATTATATATTTTTTTTTAGCAGAAACCCTAGAGAATACAATGGCGGTATCTCACACAGTATTTGCGCAGCAATTTTTCAAAGGCATTTTTTTGGGGGAAAAAAATGTTTCATGCTTTAAAAAAAAGTTAAAGTTAGCCCAATTTGTTTGCATAATGTGAAAGATGAAGTTACGCCAAGTAAATAAATATCTAAGACCCTGTACACATGATCAGACATGTCCGAGGAAACATGTCCGACGGACCGTTTCCATTGGACAAGGCTGAATTGTCTGTTGGTCTGATGTGCGTACACACCATCGGACCAAAATCCCCTCGGACCAGAACACGGTGACGTAGAACACAACGACGTGATGAAAAAACAAAGTTCAATGCTTCCAAGCATGCGTTGAATTGATTCTGCGCATGCGGGGGATTTTGGTCCGATGGTTTGTGTACTAACCATCGAACCTGTCCAGCGGACATGTTTTCAAGCATATTTGGAAATTTTTGTCCGCTGGAAAACAGTCCGATATGCCGTACACACGATCGAACATGTCCGCTGAAACTGGTCTGCGGACCAGTTTCAGTGGACATGTTCGATCGTGTGTACGCGGCCTTACATGTCACGTTTCAAAATTGCTCACGCTGGTGGAATGGCGCCAAACTTCAGTACTTTCAAATACCCATAGGGGAGGCTTTACATTTTTTTACTGTTTACATGTTTTGAGTTACAGAGAAGATCTAGGACTAGAATTATTTCTCTTGCTCTAAAGTTTGTGACAACACCTCGCATGTGTGGTTTGAACACCATTTTCATATCTGGGCGGGACTTACATATGCATTCACTTCTGCGTGCGAGCACACGGGGACAGGGGCACTTTATTTTTTTGTATTATTATTATTATTGTTAATTCTACATAAAACATTTTAGTTTGACACGGCGCCGTTTGTTTGAATGCAGAGGCCGGGCGTGAAGTCATAACATTGCGCCCGGCCTCCGACGATCATAGAGACTCCGGCAACCATCTGGTTCATCAGAAATTTCTATGGTAAACATCCGGGGCCGGCAGATCTGCTATCCGACTCACCGATCGCAGTGGTGAGTCGGTAGAAGCACCGGAGTGTGGTGGGGGGGGACATTCCCTCTCGCTACTCGAAATAACGATCAAGCTGCAGGCATCATTTAGATATCCCCGCACAAAGCCCAAGACGTCATATGATGGCCAGCTGTCGGCAAGTGGATATATTCATTTTAGTGGATGAGGGTAAAGCATTTTGAGTATATTGATTGTTTAAGTTAGTTTAGTAGTGATTCTTGATGTCACCTGTTTGATAAAATGAGAGTATGACCTCCTTCCCTCCCACCTAGAGTAACCTACACTAAACCTAAACACTGTGGGCCAGATTCAGATACATCAGCGCATCTTTATGTATGCGTAGCGTATATTTTGTTCACTATGTCGGCGTAGCGTGAAGACGCCAGATGATATTCAGAAAGCCAATGCGCCCGACGATGCGGCGGTGTAACGTAAACTGTTCGGCGTAAGCCGTCGTAATTCAAAGTAGGAAGGAAGTGGGTGTGATCCATGTTAATGATGCGTGGCCCCATGCAAATGAAGGGCCGAACGAACGGCGCATGCGCTATGACATGGACGTCAGTTCTACACCCTTCTGCGCATGCGCACACCTCCGCACGTCGTAACCCCTAAGATACGCCGGTCCAGTGTATAAAAGCGCCCGTCGAACGGAAATTGCCTCCATCTTTTTTGAGCCATGCCTGCAAAGGAGAGGAGAAAGAGGAATTTCAGCCCTGAAGAGAGGGCAATTAATATTGAGGACATCTCAAAATATGGTGCATGCCTCCATGGGGCACAGAGTGGGCAGACGAGCAAGCAGAGGAAGGAGGAGATCCTGCAGCAAATCACTGCCCAGGTCAATTCATTATCACATGAGGTCCGGACCCCAAAGGACATTGCAAAGAAAATAAATGACCTGCGTCGCCTGGTCAAGGAAAAGCTGGCCAACATGAGTAGGCATGCCAGGGGCACAGGAGGTGGACCAGCCCGCAAGATCACCCTCACTCCTGAAGAGCAGGTCATTGCCCAGTCCCTGGAGAGGGAGCAGGTGGAGGGAGTTCCAGGCTATGAATCCTTGGATCCGGCCTTGAGGACAGGTAAGTGTGTTTTATCTCCTATCCAGGGTATAGCATGTTGGGGGGGGGGTAAGGAAACATGTGACAAGTGTGTGGGTCCACCAACATGTGAATGTTTTGTGTCATACACAGATGGCTAGGAGGGAGCTGTCCCCTCATCGGCTGAAGGCCAACCCACAACCTCTAGGGAGCACTCTGCCCACACCTCTCCTCTGGAGGAAGTGGAGGAGGAGCACTTTGCTCTTGAGGATGGGGTCTACTTTCTGGAGGAGATCCATATGCCAGGACCCTCACAAACAACCTTCCCCATCAGGGATATCCCCTCAAGGGCCTCCTCCCCCATCAGGAATATCCCCTCATCCTCCCCCTCCATCAGGGCAAGTCCCTCAAGGGTCTTCCCATACACACGGCCTCAAACCTCTCCTGCCCCAAGGAAGGCTACTAGGTAGACCAGGGGTGATCCAGCTGCCTTGGAAGAGAATTTAGCGAGGGACCAGGCCCGGCAGTCCCGCCATCTCCTCCCGATATGCGATTGACGCAGCGTTGCTGCTCTCTAGTCCTGCATGTTGGACTTGGGCTAATCCAATGTGATGTGGATGTGGTGTGTGTGATCTAGGGACCACAGTGGTGTGCATGCGTGCATTGTCTGTGTGCCATGATGAATGTGTGTGGTTAACGATCAAAGATTCGTATCACGAGGACCCTCCTGACTGCTCTTACTTCAGCAGACGAGGTCGCCTCTGGCAGGGGGGGGGCAGTGTGGTTGGGGGGTCAGGTCATCACGTAGGTCAATCTGCAGGCCTTTTCTCATGGCAAAGTTGTGCAGAATGCAAAATGCACCAATGATCTGACACACAAAGTTTGGGGAATACAACAGGGCCCCCCCAGACTTATCCAGGCATCGGAAACGGGACTTCAGGATGCCAAATGTTTGCTCCACCACTGCACGGGTTTTGATGTGTGCTTCATTGTATCTTCTTTCTCCTCTGGTGTCGGGATCCCGGAATGGAGTCATGAGATGGGGTCCAAGTGCATATGCCGAGTCACCTGGAAGGGAAAAGACAGGAGGATGTTAGCCATGCATGTGCCCCTCGTGATGTCTGCATCATGGGGTCGGACAGTCATGCCTGACTCCCATGTCACTCACCAAGCAACCAGCTGTCCCTGTACACGTTCTGTTCAAATTGTGCTGGAATGGTGCTGTGACGGTATATGTAGCTATCATGGCAGGACCCGGGGTGTTTGGCACAGATGTGCCATATGAGGCATTGGGCATCGGCTATCACCTCTACGTTGATGGAATGCCAATGCTTACGATTGCGGTATAGGTGCTCTGTGGCACGGGGAAGCTGTAGTGCCACATGTGTGCAATCAATGGCCCCGATGGTGCGTGGGAATCCTGCAATCCTGTAGAAATCCAGCATTGCCTTCTGACGCAGATGCTTAGTGGTGGGTCTGATGATGTGGTGGGACATGTGTCTGAGGATTGCGGGGACAACCTGGTGCACACATCTGCTCATGGTGGATTGTGACAGCCCAGCCACAACTCCACTTGTACGCTGAAAAGATCCACTGGCAAGGAAATGCAGTGTTGCCAGTACCTTGACCAGTGGCTGCACTGCTTGTACGCGGTGTGTCTGGCTGGTGATGTCATCCTGCAGGGCTGTGGTAATTTCTAGGATGGCATCAGGGCTGAATCTGAAGATGCGATACACCTCCGAATCACCCATGCCAAAGAGGCTAATGCGCGTTCGGAAAATCCTCTCCTGTGCCCTCCTACGTGCCCGTAGTCGCAGTAGTGCTATGACCACGGCTGCCCCTGGCATGTTGGCACACAGATGTGTGTTGTCCTGCAAGTGTGGTTGCTCAAATCATCCGTTACGGTGCTGCTGTAGCTGCTCTCCAGCTGACCTGTGCATGTCTGCTGCAAAGTTACCCCTGCTTTATGAGGGGTAATTTTAGGCCAGACGTACAGCTTAAGCGCACCGCGCAGAGCCAGCGCCGGCGCTGACAAGTTACGCAGGTCAGACGAATCAAATTTTCTGGCGTATGTGGTTTTCTGGGTACGGTGCACAGATAGAATGGCGCATCTTGACACTTACGCGGCGCATCTATAGACACGCTGGCATAAATGCTTTCTGAATCTGGCCCTAAATCTACATTAAACCACTACATTTTCATACATACCTATAGTGGTTTTTATTATACAACAAAGCTTACCCTATAATGCTTCCCTTATGCTTAACCATATACACTGTTGCTCTTTGATGCTCCCATATTGGGAATGATGACTGTCATCTTCCCTTTGATTTTGGAGTTTAATGAATATGCCATTTATGTTTACAAAATGCAGTACAAAAAGTATGTATGGAAACCCCAAGAGTAATTACACCCGATTTTAAAAACATTTAGGCCCAGATTCACAGAGCGATTACGCCTGTGCAACAGGAGATTCGCGTGCGTAAGTCTAAATGTGCGCGTGCGTTTCGTTGTGCGGCATCCCCAGAACGAGATACGCAAAAAATCCCGCGTAATTTCATTAGACTGGCGCATCCGTCCTCGCAAAAGTGCGATAGACACACCATTGATTTGCTAGTCAAATATGCTAATGAGGGACTTACGGGGATCCACAAAATAACGTTGGGGCAGCGCAGGCGACGCAGTGTGCGCAACAGCAAAATGTCCTGTCTAAAATTAGAGCATATAAAAGCTGGTCTAAAAAAAGAAAAAAAGTCTACTTGTTAGATAAAGCAACACTGTTAGTGAGCAGCTCAGCAGTCACACGTGTTGCTCAACAATCTGTATGCCAACATGCCAGGGGCATCGTCGCGCATAGCTATACTACTGACTTTAGATGAACAAAGAAGGAGGAGGGCACGGAGGATGGCACGGAGGATGGCACGGGAGAGGATATACCGTACCCGCATAGACCTGTTTGGCATGAGTGATTCTGAGGTGTATCGCATCTTCAGATTCACCCCTCATGCCATCCTGGAATTAACCACAACCTTGCAGGAGGACATCACCAGCCCAACACACCGCTCACATGCAGTGCAGCCACTGGTCAAGGTCCTGGCAACACTCCATTTCCTTGCCAGTGGCTCTTTTCAGCGTACAAGCGTGGAGTGGTGGCTGGGATGTCACAGTCCTCCATGAGCAGATGTGTGCACCAGGTTGTCCCTGCAATACTCAGATGCATGGCTAACCAAATCATCAAACCCACCACTGAAGACCTGCGGCTGAAGGCAATGACAGATTTCTACAGAATTGCCAGATTCCCACGCACCATCGGGGCCATTGATTGCACACATGTGGCACTCCAGCCCCCCCAGGAGACAGAGCACATGTACCGCAATCGGAAGCATTGGCATTCCATCAATGTACAGGTGATAGTCGATGCCCAAGGCCTCATATGGCACGTCCGTGCCAAACACCCAGGGTCCAGCCATGACAGCTACATATACAATCAATGCCACATCCGAATGGAATTCGATCAGAACGTGTATGGGGACACCTGGCTGGTTGGTGAGTGACATGGGTGGCAAGCATGACTATCCCCTCCCATGATGCACATCACAAGGGGCACATGCATGACTAACATCCTCCTGTCTTTTCCCTTCCAGGTGACTCTGCATATCCACTGGGACCCCATCTCATGACTCCTATCCGGAACCCCCAAACTCCAGGAGAGGAAAGATACAATCAAGCACATGCCCAAACACGAGCAGTGGTGGAGCGCACCTTTGGCATCCTAAAGTCACGTTTCCGATGCCTGGATAAGTCTGGGGGTACCCTCTTGTACTCCCCAAACTTTGTGTGCCAGAGCATCAGTGCATGTTGCATGCTGCACAACTTTGCAGAAAGAAAGGGCCTGCAGATTGACCTACGTGATGACCTGACCCCTAAACCAGACAATCCCCCCCTAACCGAGGTTAACCCGTCTTCTGAGGGAAGAGCAGCCAGGAGACAGCTCACATTGGGCATCTTTGCACGTTAAACATACACATTAATCACGGCACAATGAGAATGCATGCATGCACACCACTGTGGTCCCTAGCACACACACCCCACATCCACATCAAATTGGATTGGCACCAGTCCACCATGCTGGACTTGTGAGCAGCAACGCCACGCCAAGGCTCCAATTATGTCACTGTACATTCATACACCATTCACACGGACCTGGGGATCACTTCTCCCTGGTCCTGGTGAACCCTTCTCCACCAAAATTGAGGGTGACACCCCTTTTCCGGCAGGAATGTCACCCCCACATTCACACAGCATTTACAACCCAAAAAAAAAACAACAAAAAAATGACCTGCAAAATCAAAAAATTACCAGCAAAAAAAAAAAAAAAAAGACAAAAAAAAATAAAAAATACAGCAGGAAAAGAAACAAAAAGAAATATATCAATCAAACAAACAGTCTCTCAAACACTTATCAAAAACCACTTTCAAAAATCTACTAACAACCACTTGATCACACAGAACACTAATCTGACAACTACAAAACACACCGCAACGAACAACAAGAACAAAAGCACTTTGTTAAATGGGAAGGGACAAAGGGATGTACTTTTGCAATGCAAGTGCGTTTGTGTGTGTCTATTTATGCTGTTTGCGTAGTTCACAACTTTGCCCTAGTCCATTTCCAATTTCACTGATTGCGCCGCTACCGAGTTGTGAGCATGCGCACATCGGAGCTGACATGGTCTCGTTCAAGCGCGCATGCGCGAGCCGGCCGGCCCTTCATTTGCATGGGGTCACGGCTCATTTCAATGTAACACGCCCACATCCTTCCCCATTTGTATTACTCCTCCTTACGCCTCTGGAAAAACGTTACGTATGCACAATTTCCTGCGCAAAAGCTACGAGAATAGGGTGATTACGCGGCAAAATTGCGCAAGTCTAACGTAAAGGCGGTGCGCTACGCCGGTCCAATAATGCGCAGATGTACGTGAATCTGGGCCTTAGTTTTTATTGTATACAAAAATCATGGTCATGGTCCATGTATTATAAAAAAAAACATTACATATCCTGTGTACAAGGTCAATGAACGGTATCAACAGATCATCACTAGGATTTCTACGCAGAATGCCAAAAGTATGTTGAGATAAGGTTGAAGCATTTCACATAAATACTAGGGCTGTGACTGATTAAAATGTTTGTGTTCGATTAATTATTTTTTCTTTTAATCGATTAATCGACTAATTTCGATTAATTAACGTACAGATACAACAACTTTTAGCTGATCTCCTTGCATTGCAACTCTGCATTAGTCAGTGGTAAATGTGGTGCGGGCAGTTAGGGGGCAGATGTGTATATTACAGCATCTACCCCCATGCTGTAATATACACACCTGCCCCCATACTTTAATATACACACATCTGCCCCCATGCTTTAATATACACGCATCTGCCCCCATGCTGTAATATACACACATCTGCCCCCATGCTGTAATATACACACATCTGCCCCCATGCTGTAATATACACACATCTGCCCCCATGCTTTAATATACACATCTGCCCCCATGCTTTAATATACACATCTGCCTCCCATACTGCAAGAATATACACATCTGTATATTCTTGCAGAATAGGGGCATTGTATGGGGGCAGATGTGTATATTAAAGCATGGGGGAAGATGTGTATATTAAAGCATCTGCCCCTATGCTGTAATATACACATATGCCCCCATGCTTTAGTATACACATCTGCCCCCATGCTGTAATATACACATCTGCCCCCATGCTTTAATATACACATCTGCCCCCATACTGCAAGAATATACACATCTGCCCCTATGTGTACATTACAGCATGGGGGCAGATGTGTATATTAAAGCATGGGGGCAGATGTGTATATTACAGCATCTGCCCCCATGCTTTAACATACACATCTGCCCCCATGCTTTAACATACACATCTGCCCCCATGCTTTAATATACACATCTGCCCCCATGCTTTTATATACACATCTGCCCCCATGCTTTACTATACACACCTGCCCCCATGCTTTACTATACACATCTGCCCCCATGCTTTAATAACATCTGCCCCCATGCTTTAATATACAGGATGGTTGTCCTCTCTTACCTTCATCAGGCAGGCAGACCCGTCTACAGAGAAGCTGATGGACACGTGCTAGGGAAGATGATACAAGCAGGCGAGCAGGTGATGATGACGTCAGCACGCCGCTACTTGGCTGCCGCCGGGTGGACCAAGATAGCCGCGGCTCCGGAGCTAGGCCAAAGCCACAGCCTTTCCTATGGGCGAGACCGCAGAGCTCACTCCGTGGATGGTCGATCAAAATAATTTTAGTAGATCAAAGAAATTAATGATTAATCAAACAATTAATTGTTAATTTCCACAGCCCTAATATATACTGCTTCCTCAGGACCTCTTTGACCTCTCTTGTATCAACATAAGAAAATATGTACAATTAAAAGTAAAAACAAAACATTCAAATTAGTGTCATAAATAACTATAATCAGCAAGAACAATAATCAAGGGCTTGGGTTTATTTTGGTTTAGGAATGATTAAAAAAAAAAAAAATTGCTATGAAATAAAAATGCAAATTAAAAGATGTATTTACAAAAAAAAAAAAATAGGAAATACAAATCATGCCCCTCAGATGTTTGCTACTATTTTTCCAAGATTAAACCTGCAATGTTCAGAAGAGACATATTTTGTTAAAAATGGGCTGTACATTCATACACCATCTACTATTTCCTTTTTTATAAATTTTAAGCCCTAAATTAACTTTTTTTTGTGGTAACTATGGATTTTAGTTCTTGTTTTTTTTGTTGTTTTTTAGGCACCCTAAATGTTAAGTTTGCATTTGCACTTTTTCCAATTTACCATATGTCTTTCCAGTATAAAATGTCAATGCTTTAAGTGGTAATTTTTCAATCCTACTTATTACCAGCAGCTGAATAAGACATGTTGTACTGCACCTTCTGTATTCACTTTAACTATATAAAAGTAAAAGTTTGCAATAAGATATATTGAACTTTAGAGAGTTGGAAACACAACTGCATAAAACCCTGCTATTAATTTAAAGCAGTTTTCTCTGGACAAATATGTCACTGACATCACATTAATAAAAAATGGCTTAGCACACTAGTAGCAATTGCTATTCTCCTTCTTTTATAAGACATTTGTTCTAATGCAGTCTGCAGATGAGTATTTCAATTTATTATGTCTAATATTTGGGAAAATGTATCTAAAGTTTAGATAAAACTTTAGAAAAAAGAAATACTGCCATAAGGTCATGGAGGAAGGTCAGTCTGTGAACCTCACAAGTATTAGAGAGCAGTAGCCAAATAAAAGTATGATAGTATTTTTTTTTTTTTTTAAATGTACAGACACTTATTAAACTAAAAGCATAAAAGAAACACAGAGAACAGTTGGAAGTTTCAGATACTTTTTGCAAAAGAGGAAGTGTTCCATTTTCATAAATATTGAATTTTTAATTTACATGTTTACTAAAGATGGCTGTCTTTTTGCAGTATGGCCCAAATTAGAAATCTGGGTAATTTTAATAAAACATAAATAAAATAAATATATATGGTCATTATCTTAGGGGTAGTGTTTATTGGTTTTAAACTTACAAGCAGGTCAAAGTTTGCATGTGTGTGCTTCTGAGCTGTACTTGTTTGTATTCACTTTGACTTTAATGGGGAAAAAGGCAGTTCAGGTACAGCAGAATACAGTACACCCTTCCATAAGATCTTATTCACGTTTCAAACACTGGATTTCACATTCTTCAAAAGTGCTTTAGAAATACAAAAAATAAGATCTTCTGAGGTTCATTTACGCATTAGCGCTTTTATTTCTCCATTAGGAATAAACTTTTGGTTCGGGTTGAATGTAGGTTTGAGCTGAACCTAGGTTGTTTACAGTTCAGCAACCTGCTAAACAAACTGCCAAAATTTGTAAACAAATAGGCCAGAGATGATTTATTTAGCAACAGTAGCACTAGTGACAATAAAGGTGTGGTAAAGGTAAATGTTTTTTCACCTTTATGCACCCTATCCAATGGTACCGCCCCCCCAACCCCCATTTTACTTACCTCACCCCGTTGATTGGCTAGGCTGGATGGATTGATAGCAGCACAGCCATTGGCTGGGGCTGCTGTCAATCACATCCAATGATGCAGTGCGCCGGGGGCGGGGCCGATCGATACAGTCGGTGGCTATGCCCACCGCTGTATCACTGGAGCACGCCCGCAAAAGCTTTCCACCATGCAAGCTCGCTCGCATGAAGGTGGAAAGCTCTTGCGAGGAGGAGCCGAGACAGCCGCCGAGGTACCCTAGAAGACAGGGTTCGTGGACACTTTGTGCAAAACGAGCTGCACAGTGGAGGTAAATATAACATGTTTGTTTTTTTACAAAAAAAAAAAAATACTTTAGTGTTCTTTTATAAAAAGGAATTGAACAAGAAGGGTTGAGGAAAATCCTCCTCCCAACTTTGTTCAATTCCTTTTTATATACGATTCATTTTAGGATTTTGAGTATTTATCAATCATATTTGGGAAACATTTTTCCACCTACTCCCCTATTTTCTTTAGTGTTCTTTTAAATGACAGATTCTTAACTGGCTTCTATTATCCCAGTACTTAACAGTACTTAACTGTACTTTTGCATTTAAAAATAAATAAAATAAATTGTTAAAATTGAATGTAAACCCCATTTTTTTTTTAATTTAGGCTTGCAACTTGTACAGTATTTGATTTTGTGTCATCTGTGCCCACTCTTGCCTTGAAGAGTTAATCCAGCTCTGAGCAATCCTCTTATATTTTTTCAGTAAGATAAAAATGGACACACCGAGAGTCAGTTCTTCCCCCTTGCTGTGAGTGACAGTTGATTTACATATCTCATGCAGGAGCCTGGAAGAGACATTATTTGTACTTCAGATCCCCTCCTCCTTTCTTATCCAGCTCTCCCAGGATTGGCTGCTCCACACCTCAGCATGATTGGGTATGCTGGAGTCATGTGGTGACTTTTATGGGTTTTGACTTGGATGCTAGTGATCATAGGAGAAGTTTAGTGTAAGAAATACACAGGAGAAAATGCATGTTGAGAAGGGGAGTGTAGAGGTGGGCTGGGAGTCTACTGACATCACAACTCCACCCACTGAGCTCCAAACAACAGACCCAATCTGCAGTTTTTCAGGTCTCATAACAGACAGAGGGGAGACATTTGACAGGTAAGGATACATGCAGGAGGCATGTTTATTCTTATAGATAATCACTATGGCAGTAGTTTAGAAAGGATGAGAGTGGGTTTACATCCACTTTAACTGTGCTATCATCCAAAATGAGAGAAAAAGGAAGCTCACCTTCTATTCTGATATACATTAGATACAATGTAGATTGTAAAATATGATTTGCATTATATCATAGTTACATTGTAGGCGAGGTTGAAATAAGAAACAGGTCTATCGAGTCCAACCTATGTGTGTATTACCTTGTATATCCCTGTATGTTGTGGTCGTTCAGGTGTTTATCTAAATCAAGACCGCTTGTTCCAGCCATTACATGCTGCTGGGACCACAGCGACACACACACTGTGAAGGACACCAGGTACTTGTCTATATCAATGAATATGGAAAACTCTCTATTCTAATGTCGCCGGCCATTGCCATTTTATTTTATCTTTTAAAAGATTTTTAATTATTCATGTATTTGATTACAAAATTATGCATCATAACAGTAAACAAAATAATAACATATTTCCTAAATAACATATGGTTAAAAGAAAAAAAGTTACTTCCATCTATAGATTCATATCTAATGTATAATGGTAACAAGTCAACACGATTATATCAGTCTCAAAATATCACCCATTGCTTACCCAAAATGGGTTCAAGCTGTAAACAAAGGTTGGTTATTAAACTTTTGTAGTGAATAAGTTAGAGGTTATTCCTGAACTCCAGATTGAGTTTGAGGGTTATTTTTTAGTAGATAAAATTGACCAATAAAGGTTACAGGTTTTTAAATAATTAGACGCTTTAGGGTGATCCATCCAAACTTGCCATTTTCTTTTATAGCTATTCATATAATCATTTTTATAAGCTAACATCAGCTCATATTGTGCTTGTATATTCAATCTGTTGTATCCAAGGATAGGGGAGAAGCAGAGCTACCCAGACTTAGGGGTCCCTGTAACTAGAATCCCTGGGTTATAGGTGGGTTGTTTCTCATCCCTATCATAGGTCATTCAGCGTAAACGTTTTAATAAGTCATTCAAAGAGATCCTTGGAGATTGAGGATTATGATTTTCTGTATTTAGTTTGCCATTGTTGAGTTACTTTACCAGGTAGGGATTTTCCTGACTTGCTATCTTCCCCACTTGGAAGTAATCCCCATAGACATAGGGTCTTCAGGCCCTCCTCCATTTTATGAATAGTGTTCATACACTACGAGTGCTTGCTCGTTCGATTAGAATCTTCGTGGGGAATCCCCATCTATACTGTATCTTGTGGTTCCAGGGTACTTTAGTTATTAAATTCTGTTTTTTTTTTAATCGCTGCTTGTGAAAGGACAGAGTATAGTACAATTCCTGCGTGTGTATTGCATTAACTGATATTTCACTTGAAAAAAAGTGTATTTTGGCAATTACATCTCTAGGTAATATTTCCGGCAAATATGAGGGCTTAGGCAATCTGTTTGCTTGATCAATTGCCAATTCCTGTTGTGGGACAGTAGGTAGTAGTGTGGTTATCATTCCTTTGAAGAATTTCTTCAGATCTTAAGGTTTTACATTTTCTGGAATGCCCTGAAACTTAATGTTGTTCCTTCTAACCCTATATTCCAGGTCTGTTACCTTTAATTTAAGATTTTTTAATTTAAGATTTTTTAATTCCTCCTCCACTTAAAAATTAGCCTTGTGTGCGTCAGTGAAGTCACACAGTTTGTTTTCCATATAGTTCACTGCGTGAAGTTAATGATGTCTTGCTGCAGAGTTCCCCTTTTAAAGACATTACTATTTTGTTATATATACGTTGAGTCTGAAACAGACTGCCCTGTGGTAGGAATAGCATTCGATTTTGCATCATAGGGATTTTCACACAGTGTAATGTCATGGCCATGAGAAGTTTCACTCACATTTCCTTCGATGTAAAGCTTTCTTTTCTATTTAGGTGGACAAATAATGTCATTGTGGCAATCTTCATTTTCACTGAAATCCATCTCTGCTTGTGTAGTTTCATTCTCCTCAGCTTGTATATCTGTACTGCTTGTGCTGTTCTGTGAGGAGAATCTGGCACCATTTTCTTTCTCCTGAGTTCCGGCCGAAAGCCGGTATTCACTCAGTTTGCAGGGCGTATCTCCTTTTTTTTCCCATAGTGACTGTTTTTTTTCCCCACTCTACTTCCAAGTCTGCCTTGTGTGTCCAGGGCAGCTTTTGACCTCGGATTTGTACCTTGATCATTCTACTACTTTGCCCCTTTTGTACTCAGCTGCCAAATTGGAGCAGACCCCGGCTTGGATCTTGAGCATTGTTCTTCTGATTAACCCTTCTGTACTTCGTTAGGTGGACTTGACGTCAGCTCGGATCTCAGACTAAGGCTTGCACGGTGCTCCGCACCCCTGGCACCAATGCCACTTGGTGTCCACCAAGTCTCTGTCTCCATCTCCAGGGGCTTCAAGGACCTGAGGTTCAAGGGAGGCTTCCCCACTATTTCTCTCATGAAACTATGATCACCTATAGATCTTGGTCTCTTTGATGCAGGTAGACATTTTGTGACCCACATAGTGATTTGATCATAATACACAATACTTCAAGAGACTTGGGTAAGCAACATTGTCATCAGATTGAATGTGCACAAGTATGTATAAAATGATCATGAATATAAAAATATACTTCTTATAGGAGTATATAAAGGATTGTGCATATACATTATGTGATTTTAAATTTAATTTTGATGTATATATATTTTTTTCTCAATAGAAGGCTTGTACCTCTAATGGACATCATTCCCTGAAGAAGCCTGAACTATGGGCGAAACATGTTGGGAACTCCATTCTACAGTGCTTTATCCATGAAATTGTATTGAAACATACTTGCCAATTTTTTCAAATGTTTTTTTTTTATTTTGTCTTTAAATAAAACTTTTCATGTCATATTTTGAGATCACTGGACCTTAACAATCCCATTAAGTTCCTTTGTATCCATTCAATTCACATCCTTGCCACTCTTACATTAAAGAACCCTGTAAGTACTTTCTTCTAATTTTAATGAGTGGCCACGTGTCTTGTTAAACTCCCTTCTGTTGAAAAGTTTTATCCCTATTGTGGTGTCACTAGTACGGTATTTGTAAATTGAAATCATATCCCCTCTCAAGCGTCTCTTCTCCAGAGAGAACAAGTTCAGTGCTTGCAACCTTTCTTCATAACTCGGGATGAGCCCCATGTTTGAGTACGTAAGTTAGACTCGAACATTGGCTGTTCACCTGTTCGAAAAGCTGCGGAACACCCTTTAAAAGTCTATGGGAGAAATCTAAAGTTCTAATTTTAAAGGTGAATATGCAAGTTATTGTCATAAAAAGGTTTGGGGACCTGGGCCCTGTCCCAGGGGACATGTATCAATGCTAAAAAAGTTTTAACAACAGCATTTTTTTGGGGAGCAGTGATTTTAATAATGCTTGAAGTGAAACAATAAACATGTAATATTCCTTTAAATTTCATACCTGAGGGGTGTCTATAGTATGCCTGTAAAGTAGAACATGTTTCCCGTATTTATAACAGTTTCTGCACAAAATGACATTTCTAAAGGAAAAAAAGTTATTTAAAACTACTCGCGGCTATAATGTATTGCCAGGCAATACAGATAAAATTTATTGAAAGTCATTGAAAAAAAAAAAGCATGGGAGTCCCCCCAAATTCCATTACCAGGCCCTTCAGGTCTGGTATAGATATTAAGGGGAACCCTGCGCCAAATGAAAAAAAAAGCGTGGGGTTCCCCCAAAAATACATACCAGACCCTTATCCGAGCATGCAACCTGGCAGACTGCCTGGTGGTTGTGGGGGTCTGCGGGCAGGGGGCTTATCGGAATCTGGAAGCCCCCTTTAACAAAGGGGACCCCCAGATCCCCCAGATTTCAGGTGGAAAAAGTCTAAACCTTTTGGAACTTTTTCCACCTTAGTGAAAAGAAAAACAATCAAATAAAAACAACAACAACTCCAGTGGCTAAAATGGCTTCCTACCAACTCTAGTCTTAAACAAAATGGGCCAGATTCAGATACAATTAGATTATCGTAGCGTTTCCCAAATACACTACGCCGCCGTATTTTACCTGGCTCTACGTGGAATCCAGGTAGATTTTGTCCAGTAAACGACGGCGGCGTAGTGTATTTCTCCCGGCGCAATCCCTCTACGCGATTAGGGGGCGTGAAGCATTTAAAATAGGCGCGGTCCCGTGGCGATCGAACTGCGCATGCTCCGTTCAGAAATTTCCCGCCGTGCATTGTGCGAAATCACGTCGTTACGTCATTTTTTCTTGAGTAGCGACGTTTACGGAGATTCCTATTCCCGAACGAGTTACGTAAAAAAAAATATATATATTTTAAATTCAACGCGGGAACGACGGCCATACTTAACATGGGCTACGCACCGTTAGACCAGCAAAAAGCTGGTCTAACAGTACGTAGAAAAAAATAGACGAAAGCGATTGCGAAGACCGCTCGTATCTTCGTGGATCGCCGTAAAAACTCATTTGCATATCCCGACGCATGAAAGCGACGCGAACTCCTCCCAGCGGCCGCAAAAATATCGCAGCGTAGATCCGAAGGCTTACGAAGACGTAAGCCTCTCGGATCGAAGCCCGAAGCCGCCGTATCATGGTTTGAGGATTCAAACTAGTGATACAGCGTGCAAAATTTGAAATTACTCCTGTCTAACACCAGTTAGACAGGCGTAATTGCTCTGTGAATCTGGGCCATTGTATTCAGCTGCTAATTGAGGACATAGTCAATGACCACCTAGTCAGCAGCTACTTGAAGGCATATCCAATTTTTCCACCTGAACAAAACAAAAAATAAAATAAATGACTAAACAAATACCAATAAACAATAATAAACAAAAATTAATAAACAATTAAAAAATAATAATACAAAAATTACAAACAATTTAAAATAATAATACAAAAATTAAGGTTAAAAAAAAATAAAGTAAAAAAATATATAATACAAAAAATACAAAAGAAAAAATTTAAAGAAATAAATGTAAAAATAAGAATATATTAAAAAATAATAAAATAATAAAAAAAAATTGAAACAACAAAAAAAAAATGACAACACAAAAAATTAACAATATAAAGGCCTATATATATATCAAGGTCCTCTATAACATTCCCAACATGAAGGGCAAATCTCTAAAACCCACATCTAAACCTTCTTCACAGCTAAGAAACAATAACCAGAAAAATCCTACCATCCATGCAGCTCACTAAGGGCTGCTAACATTGTTTCACCCCAGTGCTTTATTTGAATGCTCCATTCATGAGTATTATGGCAAAAATATATTGTCTGATGGCGCAAGGGGAGGTGGATAATAGAACTACCTTGGCAAGTGGTCTAGATATCAGAATGAGTATTCATGAAAACAAAATATATGATAAGTTCATAAGTCCACAGAGAATCCAAGTTGGCACTTTAACGGCAGCAATCCCTGAAGAGCAGAAGCATACTCTGTAGATAGGTAGACAAAGAAAGAACAAGGATGTGCCCAATCTAAGTGCAGTAACGTATTTAATCGATAAAATGAGATACAAAAGGAGAACGGCCAAATGGCTACTCACGCATTAAAAGTGGATAATAGGCATATATGAGACCGTGGATGTAGTCATCGTCCGGTGTATGAGGGGTGTCCGCACATGGTGGTGAGGTGCTGTAGATGGAAGACAGCAAGTGGGACAGCCTGGAGGAGCTTGTTAGGAGCGCCGTGTACGGCGGCGTGCGTCTCACGATGGAACGCAAGCACAGGTCGGTCTCACCGGAAGTGACGTGGCGTGACGTGGCGTGGCTAAAAACATTTTGTTTTTAGCCACGCCACGTCACGCCACGTCACTTCCGGTGAGACCGACCTGTGCTTGCGTTCCATCGTGAGACGCACGCCGCCGTACACGGCGCTCCTAACAAGCTCCTCCAGGCTGTCCCACTTGCTGTCTTCCATCTACAGCACCTCACCACCATGTGCGGACACCCCTCATACACCGGACGATGACTACATCCACGGTCTCATATATGCCTATTATCCACTTTTAATGTGTGAGTAGCCATTTGGCCGTTCTCCTTTTGTATCTTATTTTATCGATTAAATACGTTACTGCACTTAGATTGGGCGCATCCTTGTTCTTTCTTTGTCTATGAGTATTATGGCCCCTATGCTCTGGATTGCTACCCCATTTCACAGAATAAACTTCATAATGCTTGGGGTCATTTTAGGGTATTGCTATCTTCTTTTGATATCACTATTTGACGCCCAGCTTTATTTGTTGATGTGACCCCCCCTTTTACACAAAAAAAAAACATTTAAGGGCCGGTCTCCCTGCCCTTCTCTGAGCATATGGCAATGGAGACTTACATTGCTGCATAATATTATTATGATTGAAATTAACAAACTTTACACTTTCATCGTCTGAGGAGTCACCAGAAGTTTCCTTTGTTTCAACTCCTGAATCAGTTTCAAGAGCAGTTACCACACCTTTATTTAAATCTCCAACATTGATTCCTATCATAGCAATATCACTTGCATCAACAATAGCATACAGTTTTTCTGCATGTTGCTTCACCTCTTTATTTGATGTGCACTGATCATGTGCGGAGGGTACCTCCACATTCCTTCCTAAGCAGTATTATAATACACTCATTCTCCGACTCTCTATGATTCAAAGAGGCAATGCAACTCTCTCTCTGTTTACAATTTTCCTCTAACATATTAACTTTCTGTTCCAATACACATTTCTCAGTCACTAATTGTTCAATTTGATCACGTTCAACCATAATTAATATATTCTTGGTTATACTTTCTATCTTTCCTAATAATTCTGTCCTATCTTTATACCAATTCTTTTTGTTCCACGATGCCTTTGATTTTCAATAACATGCATACAACATTGGCCATTCTCTCCTTCTTGCCTTTTTTCCGAAGACTTTTTATATTTTGCGGCATCATTATGATTGAAACAGATTTCTGACTCTCCCATCAATCTACAAGTTGTCATGCATCAATTAAATACAACTTATGAGGCTGCAGGAAGCTGATTTCCAGAATGGCATGTAGTGGCTTTTGCAGAGGAAGTACGAGACATCTGTTGTGAGTGAGGTGATCGTTTCCACTTGTTCAGATTACTTCCATCCACCCTACAGCCGCTGAGATTGAGGTGATCGGCTTACCCGTGTTCATCTCCCCGTCGTACGACCTATTCCAGCCTAGAGTGTGTTTCATTTCCAGGCCCACATAGCCTGCGTTCTGGTAAGCAGGCTTGTACTTCTGGTGAAGGGGCATGTGTGATATTGGTGTCACCATAGGCTTTTTTTCATGTTTCTGCTATTATGGACTCACTTTTGTTTGACACATATCAGGACTTTCTTTTCCTTTTTGCTACCATTCAGTTGTTGAAAATTGGACTCCTAAATTATCTAATATAAAACTATATGATTTATATTCACACTCATGCACTTAGTGTGGTATTTATATTGTTTATATTTAAGATATTTTCCACAGTTTTTTATTTACATGTTGGTTTAAAGTGCAGTTTCCATATTTGTATTATGATTATTACATTGTTTCAAGAGGTCATTGAATTGGTGTGTTAAAGCATTCTTTTGTATAGTATTGAATTGAACACAGGCATTTTTTTTAAGAAACTCCTCAAGGATCTCCATTGATATGCTAATTTTGCAACTAGCTACACTGAAAACCTATTTATCTTGTTTGAACAGTTGCTTAGACAATGCACACAGACAAACAAACAGACACAGATAATGCTGTTTAAAGTTAACTTTTACCTGTAGTTCTCCAACACAATTCAGAACACACTAACCAATGCTCTTCCAAATCAGGAGACCTGCACAAACTTAATCAATGTTATTATTATCTCCTTATTACCACTGATTTTAAGCCCCCTTAGATCGCAGGCCACATTGATCTTCTATTGCAACAGAGAGCTATTTCATGCTCACATGTGGAGAAAAAAAATAAAAAAATAAAATAAAATAAAAAAATAAATAAAATAAAAAAATTAACCGTAAAAACATTCTCCCACTTTCTCCTCAAAGATGTGTGGTTTATTCTGTTAACCCCTTAAGGACCGCTGCATGTACATATACGTCGGCAGAATGGCACGTACAGGCACATTGGCGTACCTGTACGTCCCTGCCTAGACGTAGGTCGGGGGTCCGATCAGACCCCCCCGGTACTTGCGGCGGTCCGGTTTGCTGCGGGAGCGATCCAGGATGAGGGGGCAGCTGTTCGGTTTTGTCCCCCTCCTCCGGATCGCTCCCAGCCAATGCGAGTCCTCCCCGCCCTGCACTTCCTCTGACTGTATAATGTAAACACAAGCAGAGGAAGTGATGTCAGCTCTCCTCTCGGCGGTATTTTCAATCCGCCGAGAGGAGAGAAGACATCACAAGTGAGTCACACCAACACTACACTGACACCAGTACACATAGGCACATTTAACCCCTTCTGATCACCCCCCCAGCCCCCTGTCACAGTGTCACTGAATGCAGTGATCATATATTTACTGATCACTGCATTTAGTGTCAGTGTGACAGTTAGTGTGACAGGCAGTTAGTGTTAGGTCCAGGGTAGCCCCGTACCCCCCCTAATAAAGTTTTAACCACTTTATTACCGTCCTAGTTAACCCTTTCACCCCCTATTGCCAGTGTCACTAAGCGATCATTTTTCTGATCGCTGTATTAGTATCACTGTTGCCGCTAGGTAGCTAGTTTTTTTTTATTGCGATTTTTTTTACTAAAGACATGTGGCTGAATACATTTTGGCCTAAATGTTTGACTAAAATTTCGTTTCGTATTCGATTTTTCTTATAACAAAAAGTAAAAAATATAGTTTTTATTTTAAAAATGTCGCTCTATTTTTGTTTATAGCGCAAAAAATAAAAATCGCAGAGCCAATCAAATACCATCAAAAGAAAGCTCTATTTGTGGGAAGAAAAGGACGCAAATTTTGTTTGGGAGACACGTCACACGACCTGGGCATTTAGCTGCATATTGGTCCAGGGCTTAAGTGGTTAATCTGCAGGCTACATCAGATAACCAGGGGTGATCAACCCCTCACTTATCAGTACTCTTGACTGGCTACAGGCCTAACGCACATTAACAATACAATAAACGTTTAACACATATACATATATACTAGCCAAAAATCTCAACAGATTTTGCACGTCCGCTCACTGATGATGATATTTCATAGAACTTTCAGGACTATCCAAGCAGGGCTTCCAAATTTGCGAACCAGCGCAAATCTTTGTCCACATTAGACAGTTCTGGGTGTAGTTGAGGACTCATTAGCTTTTAGGGACTCAAGACAAAAGTACATGGATTCTGTGTGGAACTTAATTCCACACACCTTCTGGAATGCCAATTGAAGTAAAACTTGCAATATTATACACTATATTGCAACCTATATAGCTAGTGCATATATGTATTAATTGTATATCCCTATAATTGATAGACTATCGAGAGAATGCTAGGTCTAGTGATATAACGTTAGCTATGAAGACAGACACGCATGCTTAGTAAACAATATCTTATTTATTTCCCAAGAAAATAGGAATATCACACACTAAATAGCAGGTATTTATAGAGCTTATAACAACAATAAAACCGTACAGATACTTAACATATCCTCTAGGTAGACTCCTCGTTGGCTGAAGATGTTAAAGAGGACTTTCTGGTTACAACAACCCCTTTTTAAAGAACCTCAATCATACCTCGTACAAACCCCCCTCCCCCCATTGCCAGCCCCACTTGGTTTTGGACAAATCAGAGCAGTCCTCTTTAATAAATGATATTGCTGACTGTCCTGCTGTACTTGGCCTCTGGGGCAGTATTGCCCATATCATCTACAATAGCTTGCTGGTCTTTGATCATTGCCACTACTTATTTTGGCAGTTACAATTCTCTTTGAAGCTTGTTTGTGGAGTGGTTAATCAAGGAATATCATAGACAGATTGGAGCCGCTAGTGTCATGTAATGTTAGAGGCTTAATTGAGTACATTCCAACTTGGGAGCCAAATGACGGTCCTACAGAGCGTGAGAATATCTTTATTATTTAAAAACCATGGTAGCCTGGCTGATCTTTGGGGAATAGGAAAAGATATGTAGAAAATCCAGAAATATGACATCAGATCATGTTGCCTTCCAATAACTGCAAAGAATAAGATAATGCACCATTAAGTGTAATGCTCCCATCGCTGGGGTTAATACAAAACCAAAATAGTATTCATAAAAGAAATAGGGATAGATGTCCTAAAACAATCCCTTATCCCCAAGAGATGTACGGTACATGGACAGTATGGGATGAATCCTCAGCCCAATCTAGACCTCACATTAAACACAATACCAACCTCATACATATACAGACTCCCAGTACAGTACAAATCACAGACAACCATCCCCCATTGATAGCATCAATCTACAGGGTCATAAGTATATTCATCTGTCTTTTCATAAATACCCCATATCCCTAGGAAATCACCATGGCTAGTTAGGAAGTAGGGATGAGCCATACACCCCTGGGTTCGGTTCGCACCAGAACCTGCGAACAGACCAAAAGTTTGTGTGAACTTTAGAACCCTGTTAAAGTCTATGGGACTCGAACGTTTGAAATCTAAAGTACTAATTTAAAGGCTAATATGCAAGTTATTGTCCTAAAAAGTGTTTGGGGACCCGGGTCCTGCCCCAGGGGACATGTATCAATGCAAAAAAAGTTTTAAAAAACTGCCGTTTTTTCAGGAGCAGTGATTTTAATAATGCTTAAAGTGAAACAATAAAATTGAAATATTCCTTTAAATTTCGTACCTAGGGGGGTGTATAGTATGCCTGTAAAGTAGCGCTTGTTTCCTGTGCTTAGAACTGTCCAATCACAAAATGTAATTTCTGAAGGAAAAAAGTCATTTAAAATCACTCACCTTCGGGTCTGGTATGGATATTAAGGGGAACCCTGCATCAAATAAAAAAAAAAATTATGTGGGGTTCCCCCCAAATATCCATTCCAGACCCTTCAGGTCTGGTATGGATTTTAAGGGGAACTCCACCCCAAATTAAAAAAAAAATGCCGTGGACCCCCCATTTTTATGAATGACAATTCATTATAGCCGCAAGTGATTTTAAATTACAGAAATTACACTTTGTGCAGGGACAGTTCTAAGCATGAGAAACAAGCGCTACTTTACAGGCATACTATACACCCCCTCTTAGGTACGAAATTTAAAGGAATATTTCACTTTTATTGTTTCACTTAAAAAAAATATTAAATTCACTGCTGCCAAAAAAAACTGCAGTTTTGAAAACTTTTTTTTGCATGAATACATGTCCCCTGGGGCAGGATCCAGGTCCCCAAACACTTTTTATTACAATAACTTGCATATTAGCCTTTAAAATTAGCACCTTAGATTTCAAACGTTCGAGTTCCATAGACTTTACCAGGGTTATAAAGTTCACAAGAACTTGCCGCGAACACCCCAAATAGTTCGCTGTTCGGCGAACAGGCAATGTTCGAGTCGAACATGAGTTCTACTCGAACTCGAAGCTCATCCCTACGCTGGTAAACTCGAGTTCAGAGGCATTTGGGCATTTTTTTTTAACTGCCCCTGAACACATTTAATGTTATCCTATATATATGTGTCCATGCACACATTCACGTTTTTTTGCGTTTTAAAGCAGTTGGGTTTAGGCTCGTTTTTTCAGATGCAAAAAAATGGGTTCAGAGGCTTTTGGCATTTCGCGTTTTCGCGTTTCAGACGCAAATTACGGCAAAACGCAGCTAGTCGCGGTACCGGCATTTTGCCGCGATTTTGTTTATAGGCGTTTTTAAAGGTGACCTATTTTTGGGGGCGTGGCCAGCTGCGGACCAGGATGGATGCCTGAAGCCTTAGCTCCGCTCCGTGGCCTGGACTATCGCAACACAATCGGCTGATTCTCTCCCCTCCTCTCGTCTCACGGCGAAGGGAGATAGCAAGGACACCCCGGGGCATGCCTGGACGGCGTCAGATCCCGCCGGTACCGCGCCGTCTAATGGATTACTATCCCCCAGCCGCGGTGATGCAGGCAGACCAAGATAGCGCCGGCTCCTATGTCGGACGACACGCGATTACACGCAGCCCAGCCATCACCTGTAGTCCTTCGTCCCAAGTCTCACAGAGCCTGTCTGACAACAGCGTCAGGGACAACATGGACACTCTGCCTCCACCGGACCGAGATGCGGAAGCCCATCACGCAGATAGAGGTAAGAGGCTGGCTACTTCCCCTGTCTGCTCACCTGACAAGCAGCCCCTGGCCAAAAAGCTGACATGGTCTGCAGTTGTGGCTGGAACAAACACCACTCAGCAGACTCCCTCCCTAGCTGCCATTCCAGTCACAGAAAACACTGTCACAGAAGTCATGCTTAAATCCATGCTTCTCACTCTACAACAGGATCTACATAGAGAATTGCAATTCTCTATGTCCCAAATGCATGACAGGATTGACTGTCTAGAGCAGGCATGTCCAAAGTCCGGCCCGCGGGCCAATCGCGGCCCGCGGGCCGGTTTTGGGCGGCCCGCCTGGTTCTCAGGTGTGCCGCGCTATCAGGGGAGATAAGGGCTGTCGTATGAGCCCGATCTCCTGATCCCCATCGGCACTGTAAGAAGCTTCATCAGCCTCAAAAGTAAAAGTAAATGCAGGGGATTGTGCTGTGCTCTCTGCTTCCCCCTAGAGTGCAGTACCCGACTGAACAAGGAAACTGAAAGGTACTGTGCTAGAAACCCAGATTTGTTTTAAAAGGGCTTCATACATGTGAGTGTCTGTGTGCCTGTATGTTTGTGTGTGTCTGTATATGTGTGTGTGCCTGTATGTGTGTATGAGTGTGTGTGTGCCTGTATGTGTGTGAGTGTGTGTGCCTGTATGTGCCTGCCTGTATGTGTGTGTGCCTGCCTGTATGTGTGTGTGCCTGCCTGTATGTGTGCCTGTATGTATGTGTGTGCCTGTATGTGTAAGTGTGTGCCTGTATGTGTAAGTGTGTGTGTGTGTGTGCCTAATTCTTGTTGGACAGTGTATTAGTGATCCAACAAACACAATTTTAATGGTTCAAAGAATGTCGGGCAAAATGGTCGGCCCTTACGCATGTTCACTTTATCAAATCTGGCCCTCTTTGAAAAAAGTTTGGACACCCCTGGTCTAGAGGAAAGGGCGGAAGTCTTGGAAGAAAACCTGCAAGACTTTTCTAAAGCCCATAATGAAGTCCTAGATGTGCAGGAACACCATACGGATGAAATCTGTCGTATTAAAATGAAATTAGCAGATTTGGAAGACCGCGCCACACCCAATAACATTAAGTTCAGGGGTATCCCAGAATCGATCAAACCTAACGAGCTCACCCCCTACCTGCAACAGCTTATTACTTCTTTACTCCCACGCATTAATGTCCGTGAGGCCCTGATAGACCGCGCACACAGAATTGCGAAACCTGCACACCTCCCAGATGATGTTCCCAGGGATGTCTTGGCTCGGATTCACTACTTCCATGTTAAGGAACAAACCCTCTACGCTGCCAGATCTTCAAAACCTCTACCGGCACCCTACTCCAACATCAAATTGTTCACTGACCTCTCTTCTGCTACTATGGAAATGCGCAGAGCTTTCGCCCCAATCACATCTATTCTACAACAGAAGAAAATAACTTACAAATGGGGATTTCCAACCAAATTACTGGTGACTCATCAGCAGCAGTTTGTTCCTATTCTCACCCCGAAAGATGGATACAAAAAGCTGACGAATTGGGGCCTACTCCCTCTCCCGCCCCACGACACCGGACAAAGCAGCCCTACTCGCAATTCTCCGGCAGCCCAGAATAGGCTGTCAAATAATCTTCAGAAACAGTAAGATTGGGTCAGCCTTTAATTTCTCTCTACTATAGTCCGGCCTGGAACATGCTCGTTCTTATTTTTCTCCCACCCCCCAGGTTAAAGTGTGCTAGGCACACAGGTTTGTTCTATTTGTTGCTCATTACTGTTTTACTTTAGCACCGCATATCTTTTGTTTTTGCTAAAATTGCTTTAGTTCTCTGATAAGTGTATTGTGTACTTTGTGTATTGTGTATTATTTTATTTTTTATTTATTTAATTTTATTTATTTTTGACCGTAGTGAGTGGATATAGTCTCTCTCTCCTCTGTTGCATTGCCCGAGTCATTTAGCACCATGGCCCTTACGATCACTTCTCTAAATGTCAAAGGCCTGAACTCGCCCTTCAAACGTAACCTTCTCTGGAAAGAGGCCTTGTCATAACACGCGCAGGTTCTTTGTGTGCAGGAGACTCACTTCTCCAAACAGAAACAACCTGTATGTAAACATAGAAAATTTCCACATTGTTTTTTTGCTAACGCCCAGGAAAAGAAAAGGGGGGTGATGATTGCCGTAAGCTCATCGGTACACTTTTCCTTACATCACAGTGAGGTAGATCAGGATGGTAGATATCTGATTCTCTCCGCAACAATTGATTACTGCCCACTTACCATTGTCAATGTGTATGCCCCAAACACCGGACAAAAAAAATTCTATGCGGCCCTCTTCGCTAAATTGGCTCCCTATAGATCCTCCCCCCTATTGTTATGTGGAGATTTCAATGAAGTTGTTGATTCTACTCTCGACACCTCTAATCCCTCAAGATCTAGGCCCTCTGCACTGTCTGCCCTACTCCAGAGAGAAGATCTCTATGACTCATGGCGATGCCTGCATGGCTCAGAAAGAGACTATACCTTTTTCTCCCCCCCTCATCAGTCTTATTCTCGGATTGATTTATTCATTTCTGACAAACATCTATTTCAAAACATTACTCATTCTCACATTGGCACGATATCATGGTCTGACCATGCGCCTATCACAATTAAGTTGACATCCCTTTCCCAAACTTCTAAGCACACGATCTGGAGGCTTAACTCCTCCCTCCTCAACAATCCTACCTTTGAGGCTCAAATCAGATCCGAGATTGAGACATATTTCAAGTCTAATGTTGATTCTGTAACGGACCATGCTGTTACTTGGAATGCCCACAAGGCTTGCCTGCGAGGTGTATTTATTAAACTTGGAGCCCACTCAAAAAATTGCACTCCTCTATCACAGACTCCCTTCTTAATCAAATACGTACCCTAGAAAAACAAAATAAGCAATCCGCCTCTGAAGAGACTTACTCAAAACTTAAAACTCTCAGATCTCAACTCGACGATCACCTTAGAAAAAACGTTGATTATTATATTAAGCGCCTCAAATTACAAACCTACACTACAGCCAACAAACCTGGCGCCTACATGGCCAGACAATTTAAGCAACAACTCTCTAACAAACGGATTCCATTTCTTACTAACTCCCAGGGAAAACACCTTAATAACCCATTAGACATCGCCAATGAGTTTGGAAATTTGTATTCTAAGCTCTACAACCTCACGGAAAGCGAACAGCTCCCCCCTCCCACCCAAGCAGACATCTCCAGTTTTTTAAATTCCATCTCCTTGCCCTCTATTTCTACAGAACAACTTGATTTTCTTGCACAACCTTTCTCACCAGGTGAGGTCCATAATCTCATTAAACAACTACCCTTACATAAAGCTCCGGGATCTGATGGATTCCCGAATGAGTATTACAAACATTTCGCTGAATTACTCCTCCCCCATCTCTGTAACACATACAATCAATTTGCAACTTCAGGCTCTGTTCCAAAGGAAGCACTTGATGCATTAGTGGTCACCATTCCTAAACCAGGGAAATCACCTGATATCCCTGCCAACTACTGCCCAATATCCCTCCTAAACACAGATACAAAATTATGCGCAACTTCTAGCCCAATGTCTCGCAACGGTCATCCCCCTGATTATACACCCAGACCAAGTCGGCTTTGTGCCGGGTCGTCAAGCGTCGGATGGCACCAGAAGATTCATCGACCTAATTCAATGGGTAGAACATTATTGAACGCCTCTCTTCCTTTCCTTGGATGCAGAGAAGGCGTTCGATAGGGTCTATTGGCCCTACATGGAATCGGTCCTCCGCAAATTTGGCATTTCGGGAAACTTTTTGTCAGCGATATTAAGCTTATACTCTTATCCGACAGCCCATGTCTGGACCTCAGGTGTTATATCTAGTCCATTTAAGATCACCAATGGGACCAGACAGGGTTGTCCTCTATCACCACTCATTTTCGCCATGGTAATGGAACCGTTAGCACAGGCCATCAGATCCAACCCGCTAATAACCGGCATACAAATTGGAGATGTTGTTGATCACAAAATTGGTTTATATGCTGATGACGTTATTATAGCCCTAACAAACCCTACGTCTTCCCTCCCTGCTGTCAAACGCATTTTAGATTCTTTCAGCTCAATATCCCTCTATAAACTGAATCACGGTAAATCCCTTATGCTTAATTTAGGCCTAGATCACTTGCAAACCCAACAAATCTCAAACAATGTTTCCTTTGCCTGGGCACCCAACGCCTTTTTTCCCTATTTAGGCATCCATCTAACGTTTCCAAGTAATATTCTGCTGAGAACAAATTTTGAAAACCTTGTAGGCAAACTCTTGGGGCTGGAAGAATCGCTCAAGCGAAAATGTTCCTTCTCCCGCATGTCTTGTATTTATTTCGAACGATTCCTCTTCCAATGACACGTACTTATCTAGGGAAAATTCAAGGTATTATTAATAACTTAATTTGGCAACAAAAAAGACCCAGGGTAAAGAAAGCTGTTCTCTTGACCCCAACTCAACAGGGAGGACTGGGAGCTCCAAATGTTCTAGCCTACTACCGAGCAACCTTATTGGATCAATTAAAGACCTGGTGGTCGGAGCACCGTTTTACAACTTGGAAACAAATAGAAGCCACTGCACTCTCTGCGAACCCTAGACATGTACTTGCTGCTACCTGGCTTACCCTTAAACCGAAGCCTAACTTTCTCACCTCCATCACTGCTTCTGTCAGAGCCTGGTCAGCTATTTCTCAATTGGAATCTGGCTTGTCATTGGCCACCCTCCCATTGCTGCCCTCTGAATCGCTTGCCCTTCTGGCACCGGACCTACCTATCAGAAACTGGATAAAGGCAGGTATCGACACCGTAGGTGCGCTCTTTTCATCCTCGGGTATACATCCTTTCTCCTATTTACAACAGAAGTACGGATTATCCTCTAAGACGTTCTTTGTTTATCTCCGAATAAGATCCCTTCTCACTAAACTTTGTTGGTCGTCCGAAGTCTCTTCTTCGCAAGCCTTGCTAAGGTACTTTGACTCGAAGGACACTAATGTTAGGGGTATCTCCCTATTGTATAAGCTTATTACCACGCCAAACTCGGACATACTCTCATCATCTATCCAATACTGGTCTTCTTATGTCCCTCAACCACCTCCAACGGACTTATGGGTCAAAGCCCTTCTCACCCCTCTACGATTATCTCACTGTGTTACTCACTGGGAATCTCTACAGAAGTTGTTTCATAAATGGTACTTCACCCCTGAACGTTTGGTGAGGATTTATCTGGCCTCCTCCCCGAAATGCTGGAGAGGATGTGGTAATATTGGATCCCTTCCCCACATCTGGTGGGACTGCCCGCTCATTTAGAAATTCTGGGATGAAGTAGGAAGTTTGATCTCCTCCCTGTGTGACATTTCTCTACCAATCTCCCCTCTGGATCTCCTCCTGGGTCTCTCTATTCCTTTGTGGCCCAGTCACCTCCGTACGTTGGTAACTCATGTTTTAATAGCAGCTCGTCTGGCAATTGCAAAAAAATGGAAATCAATCCAGCCACCCCTTCTAAACGATGTCATTCGTCTACTCAACATACACTTCCTGATGGAATTTTCTTTTGCTAAGGCCAATCTCTCTATGAACTCCTTTCACACGCTATGGGAAAAATGGATTGCTGATAACAGAAGTGTGCCCCTTTGTTAATGTCTCACTTGGCCCTACACCTTCAACTATTCTCATGGATTACTCTCACTCTATACCAAGGAGCCTTTTACTTCCCTCCCCGCCCAATCCATTTTATCTCCACTCCACTCTTCATCATCGGTCATCCTTTAAATATATCCCCACGAGTGCTTAAATCAATGTTATTTGTGTTTCTTTTTCCTTTTGCTAAAATATGGCATTATTATATAGGTACACCTTGCTGTAAGTTTAATACTTTTTTGTGTATTGTGCCAGGGTATGCCCAATTGGCAATGTTATGTACACACTCTTCTTTACTTATAATCAATAAATACCTTAAATAGAAAAAAAAAAGGTGACCTATTTTTTTACATTAGAAATCTCAAAAATGATGGCAAATGATGAAAAAACATAAACAACTGTAATTGCGTGCATTGCATTGTGGACAATCCACAACTTGTGGCAGGTGACGTTGCCAGGTGATGTGACAGGTGGACAATCCACAACTTGTGGCAGGTGACATGGCCAGGTGATGTGGCAAGTGGACAATCCACAACTTGTGGCAGGTGAAGTGGCCAGTTGACGTGACAGGTGACGTGGCAAGTGGACAATCCACAACTTGTGGCAGGTGACGTGGCCAGGTGATGTGAACAGGTGACATGGCAAGTGGACAATCCACAACTTGTGGCAGGTGACGTGGCCAGGTGATGTGGCAAGTGGACAATCAAATTTCGAATTTTTCAATTTTCGTATTAAACAAATTTCGAATTTCGAATTTCTCAAATTTCGAATTTTGAAATTTTCTAAATTTCAAATTTTTCAATTTTCGAAATTTAGAATTTCGAATTTTTAAGTTTTTGAAATTTTGAAATTCTAATTTTTCAAATTTCGAATTTTCAAACTTTCGAATTTTTCAAATTCGGAAATACAAAAATTGAAAAAAATCGAAATTCGAAAATTAAAAATTCGAAAAATTGGAAATTTGAAAATTCGAAAAAAATTGGAATGTGAAAATTCGAAAAATTCGAAATTTGAAAATTTGAAAAATTCGAAATTTGAAAATTCGAAAAATTAGAAATTTGAATATTAGAAATTTGAAAATTCGAAATGTGAAAATTCGAAAAATTCGAAATTTGAAAATTTGAAAAATTCGAAAAATTCGAAATTTGAAAATTCGAAAAATTCGAAAATTGGAAATTTGAAAATTGGAAATTTGAAAAATTCGAAATTTGAACAATTCGAATTTCCAAATTTCGAAAATTAAAAAATTAAAAATTAAAAATTTCGAAAATTGAAAAATTAGAAATTCAAAATTTCGAAAATTGGAAATTAGAAATTTTTCAATTTTTGAATTACAAATTTTTCAATTTTCGTACTGCAGAATTTGAAAAATTCGAAATTTGAAAAATTCGAAAATTTTAAAAATTTCTCTGGAAAAGTACGCAGCTGGACATACATATTGGTAAACTAGCCAACTGAAAATCTCTGTGCCATCAACGGATGGGTCCAATAGTGATGAGCTCTGCCAACGGATCTCTCCCGTAGTTTGCGACGGCATTGAAGCCTCAGCAAGAGCAACGTATGGACAATTTCTTGGCATATATTCAATATGGGATCCATTTAAAAAAAGAAGAATCAAATGAAAGTATGCAAGTCTGCATATGAAAGTCTGCTGCTGCTGCTCTCTCTGTTCAAAATGGCAGAGATAGTTAATAATATATAAAATTTGCTCCCAAAAGGAAATTAAACAAATTTGACATGTATGTTGACATACAAAAGTATGTAAGGAAATTGAATATAAAAAAATACATGTTAAATCAGCCAATGAGAGATGGACAAACAATTCTCCCCGGGAGAGTCCAATCGAGTAATTTAAGGAATAAATCCCTATTTAACCCTCAACTCCATAATAACCAACATGTGGAAGTATTCAACAAACTGGTGGTAAAGGACTTAGAAAAATTAAAAATAAAGAAAGCAATGGATCCCAAAATCATCCATAAAGGGCTGAAAGACCTAGAGATGAATAAGGAAGTAATCATACGTCCAGCCGATAAGGGGGGAGCCATTGTTGTTTTATCGAAAGATTACTATTATGAAGAATTGGGTAATCAATTGAAAGATGGAAATACATATATTAAACTTGGAGGGAATCCAACATCTGAATATAAAAATGAATTACTTGCACTGATCCAAAAGGGCAAAACGAAAGGGATTTTGTCTAAACGGGAGGCAAAATACCTTGTTCCCGAGGAATGCAGGATTCCTATCATTTATACTATCCCAAAAGTTCATAAAGACCCGTTGAGACCGCCAGGTAGGCCGATCATCAATGGGATACAGTCGATCAATGCACGTCTTGGGGAGTATGTGGATAAATTTGTCCAACCTCTAGTCCCCCATACGAAGGCCTTTCTTAGGGATACAAAACATCTGATCCAAATACTTGATAGTATTGCGATCTATACTAACAAACCAGACCAGCTGGTGCTATACAGGCGTTTTATAGATGACTGCATACTGATCTGGGAGGGGGATGAATTATCCCTTATAGAGTTTTTTTAATAAACTCAATATGAATGAGAAGAACATTAAACTATCCCATGAAATCAGTAATAACGCCATTCAGTTCTTAGATCTAGAAATTAATAGGTTTTGGATATATGTATGTGTAATTTTAATGTATATGTATACATATATATTTTTATTCATAGTATCTGTATGTTTTAATTCTATTATGAGCGATCCACTTCATATTATTTAATGAATCGGTATATATATATATATATTTATACTATCATAGTATGCAGTACCCATTTTTCACCATCGGGGAAGCGAGTGGACGCTCTCCCTATTACGTTTGTAAAGAAATTCTACAAAGTATATATATTTTTTTACTATGTGATTCTAACATTGAGTAAGGATTGTTATGTTATTAAAGTTGTTTGTGACAGTTTTTTAACGGTTGAATACCACTGTCATAATTTCTCAGCCGCAAATGATATTGAATATAAAAAAATACATGTTAAATCAGCCAATGAGAGATGGACAAACAATTCTCCCCGGGAGAGTCCAATCGAGTAATTTAAGGAATAAATCCCTATTTAACCCTCAACTCCATAATAACCAACATGTGGAAGTATTCAACAAACTGGTGGTAAAGGACTTAGAAAAATTAAAAATAAAGAAAGCAATGGATCCCAAAATCATCCATAAAGGGCTGAAAGACCTAGAGATGAATAAGGAAGTAATCATACGTCCAGCCGATAAGGGGGGAGCCATTGTTGTTTTATCGAAAGATTACTATTATGAAGAATTGGGTAATCAATTGAAAGATGGAAATACATATATTAAACTTGGAGGGAATCCAACATCTGAATATAAAAATGAATTACTTGCACTGATCCAAAAGGGCAAAACGAAAGGGATTTTGTCTAAACGGGAGGCAAAATACCTTGTTCCCGAGGAATGCAGGATTCCTATCATTTATACTATCCCAAAAGTTCATAAAGACCCGTTGAGACCGCCAGGTAGGCCGATCATCAATGGGATACAGTCGATCAATGCACGTCTTGGGGAGTATGTGGATAAATTTGTCCAACCTCTAGTCCCCCATACGAAGGCCTTTCTTAGGGATACAAAACATCTGATCCAAATACTTGATAGTATTGCGATCTATACTAACAAACCAGACCAGCTGGTGCTATACAGGCGTTTTATAGATGACTGCATACTGATCTGGGAGGGGGATGAATTATCCCTTATAGAGTTTTTTAATAAACTCAAAATGAATGAGAAGAACATTAAACTATCCCATGAAATCAGTAATAACGCCATTCAGTTCTTAGATCTAGAAATTAATAGGTTTTGGATATATGTATGTGTAATTTTAATGTATATGTATACATATATATTTTTATTCATAGTATCTGTATGTTTTAATTCTATTATGAGCGATCCACTTCATATTATTTAATGAATCGGTATATATATATATATTTATACTATCATAGTATGCAGTACCCATTTTTCACCATCGGGGAAGCGAGTGGACGCTCTCCCTATTACGTTTGTAAAGAAATTCTACAAAGTATATATATTTTTTTACTATGTGATTCTAACATTGAGTAAGGATTGTTATGTTATTAAAGTTGTTTGTGACAGTTTTTTAACGGTTGAATACCACTGTCATAATTTCTCAGCCGCAAATGATATTGAATATAAAAAAATACATGTTAAATCAGCCAATGAGAGATGGACAAACAATTCTCCCCGGGAGAGTCCAATCGAGTAATTTAAGGAATAAATCCCTATTTAACCCTCAACTCCATAATAACCAACATGTGGAAGTATTCAACAAACTGGTGGTAAAGGACTTAGAAAAATTAAAAATAAAGAAAGCAATGGATCCCAAAATCATCCATAAAGGGCTGAAAGACCTAGAGATGAATAAGGAAGTAATCATACGTCCAGCCGATAAGGGGGGAGCCATTGTTGTTTTATCGAAAGATTACTATTATGAAGAATTGGGTAATCAATTGAAAGATGGAAATACATATATTAAACTTGGAGGGAATCCAACATCTGAATATAAAAATGAATTACTTGCACTGATCCAAAAGGGCAAAACGAAAGGGATTTTGTCTAAACGGGAGGCAAAATACCTTGTTCCTGAGGAATGCAGGATTCCTATCATTTATATTATCCCAAAAGTTCATAAAGACCCGTTGAGACCGCCAGGTAGGCCGATCATCAACGGGATACAGTCGATCAATGCACGTCTTGGGGAGTATGTGGATAAATTTGTCCAACCTCTAGTCCCCCATACGAAGGCCTTTCTTAGGGATACAAAACATCTGATCCAAATACTTGATAGTATAGTGCTGGATCAACTTAAGAGGTATTGGATAGCTACAGCGGATGTAGCATCCCTATATACCAATATCAACCATGAGGATGCAATTAAAGCTACGAAATGGGCTAGGATATGTTTTAGTCAGCTTCTACCTAAACAACAGAAATTTGTACTTAGAAGTCTAGCCTATGGATTACAGCATAGCTATTTTTGGCACCAGTCAGAATACTACAGGCAATTAAACGGTATTGGAATGGGCGCAAAATATGCGCCTAGTGTGGCCAATATTTTTATGGCTGAATGGGAGGAACATGCGATCTATACTAACAAACCAGACCAGCTGGTGCTATACAGGCGTTTTATAGATGACTGCATACTGATCTGGGAGGGGGATGAATTATCCCTTATAGAGTTTTTTAATAAACTCAATATGAATGAGAAGAACATTAAACTATCCCATGAAATCAGTAATAACGCCATTCAGTTCTTAGATCTAGAAATTAATATTGAAAATCATAAGATCTCCACTAAAACCTATTTTAAACCGGTTGACAGGAATAGCTATATTCCTGTCGACAGTTGCCACTATGAACCCTGGCTTATCAATATCCCCAAAGGCCAACTTATACGTATTCGTAGGAACTGCACTGATCCAAATGTGTTTTTGGAACAAGCACAACAAATGGGAAGGAGATTTGTAAAGAAAGGATATAATGAGGAATTCAATCAGAACCATATTCAAAAAATATCTAACACCCCAAGGAGTTCCCTGATACAGGATAAACCGAGACTAACAATAATGAGAGATGATCTTCCTATTATCACCAATTACACAGTACAACACAAACAGATGAAGTTAATTTTCCAGAAGCATTGGCACATTCTCCAGGCAGACCGACAACTACAGGGTATTTTACCCAATCGTCCGAGAGTGATATATCGCCGTGCTCCCACTCTCAGAGACTTAGTAGCAAAAAATGTCCCCAATCCACCTAGTAGGAATAATTCTCTAACCTTTTTTCAGGGGAAAGGTTTTTTCCCCTGCAAAAGATGTTTTGCTTGTAAAAATACGAACTTTAATGGACAAAAATGTTCGAATTTTTAATCCAATGTTACTAAAAAGCAATATCAAATTGATGATTTGATCACCTGCCGAACAGAAGGGGCAGTCTATATGTTAGAATGTCCATGTTCTCTCCAATACATAGGTAGGACCAAAAGACCGCTCTGGAAGCGCTTAAGAGAACATGTACAGAATATTATAAAAGGGTTCAGAAAACACAGCGTATCGCGTCATTTTAAACTATGTCACAACAAAAATCCCCATGAACTAAAGTTCTGGGCTATTCAAAAGTTTAATCCCCATTGGAGAGGTAGCCACAAGGTTAGGGAATTGAGCAAATCAGAATTTCGATGGATCTATGAAATTAAATCTTTGGAGCCGAACGGCCTAAACATTGATTTCGATTTAAATTGTTTTATTTCAGACCATTAATTCTGTATTTTTATTTGGATAATTTTTAATATTATGGACACAGAATAGGTTTTGGATATATGTATGTGTAATTTTAATGTATATGTATACATATATATTTTTATTCATAGTATCTGTATGTTTTAATTCCTATTATCACCAATTACACAGTACAACACAAACAGATGGAGTTAATTTTCCAGAAGCATTGGCACATTCTCCAGGCAGACCGACAACTACAGGGTATTTTACCCAATCGTCCGAGAGTGATATATCGCCGTGCTCCCACTCTCAGAGACTTAGTAGCAAAAAATGTCCCCAATCCACATAGCAGGAATAATTCTCTAACCTTTTTTCAGGGGAAAGGTTTTTTCCCCTGCAAAATATGTTTTGCTTGTAAAAATACGAACTTTAATGGACAAAAATGTTCGAATTTTGTATCCAATGTTACTAAAAAGCAATATCAAATTGATGATTTGATCACCTGTCGAACAGAAGGGGCAGTCTATATGTTAGAATGTCCATGTTCTCTCCAATACATAGGTAGGACCAAAAGACAGCTCTGGAAGCGCTTAAGAGAACATGTACAAAATATTATAAAAGGGTTCAGAAAACACAGCGTATCGCGGTATTTTAAACTATGTCACAACAAAAATCCCCATGAACTAAAGTTCTGGGCTATTCAAAAGTTTAATCCCCATTGGAGAGGTAGCCACAAGGTTAGGGAATTGAGCAAATCAGAATCTCGATGGATCTATGAAATTAAATCTTTGGAGCCGAACGGCCTAAACATTGATTTTGATTTAAATTGTTTTATTTCAGACCATTAATTCTGTATTTTTATTTGGATAATTTTTAATATTATGGACACAGAATAGGTTTTGGATATATGTATGTGTAATTTTAATGTATATGTATACATAAATATTTTTATTCATAGTATCTGTATGTTTTAATTCTATTATGAGCGATCCACTTCATATTATTTAATGAATCGGTATATATATATATTTATACTATCATAGTATGCAGTACCCATTTTTCACCATCGGGGAAGCGAGTGGACGCTCTCCTAATTACGTTTGTAAAGAAATTCTACAAAGTATATATATTTTTTTACTATGTGATTCTAACATTGAGTAAGGATTGTTATGTTATTAAAGTTGTTTGTGACAGTTTTTTAACGGTTGAATACCACTGTCATAATTTCTCAGCCGCAAATGATGTTGATTGCTTTAAGTTCCCTCCGTTGCTTACTCTTCCGGGTTGATTGAGATAAATGGCCCGCATGATGCGCTCCACCGCCATATCCCATGAGTAAGTCACGTGTCCGTGACGCAACGCGTAGGGTGGAGCCATACGTACGGAACCAACGAAGGTCTCATACGATACTCAGCAAATTACTGAGCGGCTTTTGTCTTAAGGGGAATCCGTGAGTGTGACTCATCACGTACCTTGTGTATACAGCTTACCATACAATATTACACCATGGTATGTTTTCTCTCATTTCTTCGTTACATGTTCTGCGAACCATGTGAGGATTGACTTCATCTGCATGAGCTAGGAGGTTTGATGAACTGACTAATACGTATTCATAGTTGCTGTACATATTTTTTGGAAAACCTATTTTTTGAAAAACTTAGTTTGGAATCACGGAGTATGTACATTGGATTTAAAGTTGGACCCTTTCAGTATTTATCACTGTTTTATGCGGCACGCATATTTTGTCACTTAGGTGTGGACCTGCCCACAGCAGGATTCACTGAGCAATTCACACTGCTTGATTGTCAGTTACTGATTGTTAACCCTATATATTGTTCACTGCACGGTTCACATATATTAGTTGTAAATTGTAGCGTATCTTAAAATTGTCTCATTAAAAATCTATAGCTTTCAGAGCTTTGGGAGGGTCTACAATGTCTGTGCTATAAACGCTGATAGCCGCAAACGAGGTAAAACGCGGCAAAATGTGGCAAAACGCCGCGAAATTCGCGTCAAAAACGGGCGTTTTAAACAACGGTTTTTGCTTTTGAAAACGTGAGTTCAGATGTGTTTGCATTTGCTTCTCGTGTGCATGGGGCCTTAGGAAGTCATCACTGCACTACCAAGAATAAAGTCCAATAAAAAAAGTGAATTTCCACTTATGTAATGTTAACCACGCACATTATTTTCATCAGATTCATGTATTGTAGATACAAATACTGTATATACAGTATCTCACAAAAGTGAGTACACCCCTCACATTTTTGTAAATATATTATTATATATTTTCATGTGACAACACTGAATAAATTACACTTTGCTACAATGTACAGCTTGTATAATAGTGTAAATTTGCTGCCCCCTCAAAATAACGCAACCCGCAGCCATTATTGTGTAAACCGCTGGCAACAAAAGTGAGTGCACCCATAAGTGTACATTTCCAAATTGGGCCCAAGTAGCCATTTTCCCTCCCCGGTGTCATGTGACTTGTTAGTGTTACAAGGTCTCAGGTGTAAATGGTGAGCAGGTATGTTAAATTTGGTGTTATCGCTCTCATTCTCTCATACTGGTCACTGGAAGTGCAACATGCCAAAGAACTCTCTGAGAATCAGAAAAAAATAATTGTTGCTCTACATAAAGATGGCCTAGGCTATAATAAGATTGCCAAGACCCTGAAAAACTGAGATGTAGCATTGTGGCCAAGACCATACAGCAGTTTAACAGGACAGGTTCCACTCAGAAAAGGCCTCGCCTTGGTGGACCAAAGCAGTTGCGTATCTAAGCAGTAAGCACATGCTCAGCATCAAATACAAAGGTTGTCTTTGGGAAATAGATGTATGAGTGCTTCCAGCATTGCTGCAGAGGTTGAAGGGGTGGGGGGGTCAGTCTGTCAGTGCTCAGACCATACACTGTACACTGCATCAAATTGGTTTGCATGGCTGTTGTCCCAGAAGGAAGCCTCTTCTAAGGATGATGCACACAAAAGCCTGCCACAGTTTGCTGAAGGCAAGCAGACTAAGGACTAGTGTTGAGCAGAATATGCCATATTCGATTTCGCGATATATCTCGAATATATAGTCGAATATTCGAGATATATTCGCTAAATGCGAAAAGTCGCGATATTTTTGGGAAATGAAATGATTGCAAAATATCGCTATTGCGAATGCGAATGCGAATGCGAATTGCGAATGCGAATGAAATTTCGAGAAATGCGGAAGGAGCACTCTGATTGGCTCAGAATATTCGTGATATTTTATAATACAAAATAATTGCGAAATTTCGAGAAATGCGGAATGGAGCACTCTGATTGGCTCAGAATATTCGTGATATATTACAATACAAAATAATTGCGAATATTCGGCAAATGCGGAAGAAGCACTCTGATTGGCTCAGAATATTCGTGATATTTTATAATACAAAATAATTGCGAAATTTCGAGAAATGCAGAATGGAGCACTCTGATTGGCTCAGAATATTCGTGATATATTACAATACAAAATAATTGCGAATATTCGGCAAATGCGGAAGGAGCACTCTGATTGGCTCAGAATATTCGTGATATATTACAATACAAAATAATTGCGAATATTCGGCAAATGCGGAAGGAGCACTCTGATTGGCTCAGAATATTCGTGATATTTTATAATACAAAATAATTGCGAAATTTCGAGAAATGCGGAATGGAGCACTCTGATTGGCTCAGAATATTCGTGATATTTTATAATACAAAATAATTGCGAAGTTTCGAGAAATGCGGAATGGAGCACTCTGATTGGCTCAGAATATTCGTGATATATTACAATACAAAATAATTGCGAATATTCGGCAAATGCGGAAGGAGCACTCTGATTGGCTCAGAATATTCTTGATATTTTATCGTAATTTCGCAAAAATGCTAATTAACTTTTGTTGCCAGCTGGTTATACATTAATGGCTATGTGTTGAGTTATTTTGAGGGAACAGCAAGTTTACACTGTTATACAAGCTGTATACTCACTACTGTAGATTGTAAAAAAGTGTAATTTATTCAGAGTAAATATTCACAAATATGTGAGGAGTGTACCTACTTTTGTGAGATACTGTATGTTGGTGCAGTAAAATATCCAGCCAGACCATGGAGCATGTAGCAGCAAAACTTAGGGCCGCCCCCTATATAGACCCACAAAGGTGGCAATAACATGCTGGCGTCTGATGTCATTTGGCACCAAAACCAACATATGATGTCACTTCGGGCACTGGCGCCAGTCTACTATGCATACCCACCCAGCCAAGGTGGCCACAAACTGACAAGCCTTGGACCAAGCCGGCTACAAGCAGTGGATGGGAGCAAAAGGACAGACCTGCCCAACAGGGGGAAATACAATTACCGAACAGCTTAGCAAGTCAATTTCAAACTTGCAGCTCAATTGCTTGCTTTATGGGATGCTATGCAAGTTTATTAGCTCCTAGTTTCTTTTAATGTGGTTAGAGTTCTCTGGAAAATATGTGAAAAAAGTGGTAATACTGCGCTGTCTATGTGAATGATCTAGAAAAAATGCTAGCAACTTAAAATGTGAGATACCCACAAAAAAATACAACTAAACAAGAAAAAGCTGTGCAAATATAAACACTACAATGTAGAACTCCCATAACAGTCCTGTGTAGAATGAGTGAAAGTCCCGTATTGCACGTGATGAATAAAATAAATTAAAAAATCCATTAATCAAGTGCGGAAAATGTTATGCATCTGATGGAAACTGATAGCAGAAACAATTATTCTTTCCTCCAGATAGATGGTGACATCAAATGCAAAAAACCTCAGAAACAGTGCATGGATAGATAAACACCTCCACCTTTCAATCACACCGCCCCTTACCAGAGGGGAAGATCCCAACTAGAGGTCTTCTGACAGCAGATGGCTTAATCCCCAGCCAGGGGTTAACGTGGCAGGACATCCAAAAGCCGAGACTTCTCCAACAGTGGACCAATGATCCGTGTTGAAATAAAACCTTCAGCCTGCAGACACAACTTTACTTTAGCTCTGAGTCTGACTGCACCCCAGGTGAGTCTAAATTGCAAAATCCAAACTGGAGTCCAGTGTGATTGAAAGGTGGAGGTGTTTATCTATCCATGCACTGTTTCTGAGTTTTTTTGCATTTGATGTCACCATCTATCTGGAGGAAAGAATAATTGTTTCTGCTATCAGTTTCCATCAGATGCATAACATTTTCCGCACTTGATTAATGGATTTTTTAATTTATTTTATTCATCACGTGCAATACGGGACTTTCACTCATTCTACACAGGACTGTTATGGGAGTTCTACATTGTAGTGTTTATATTTGCGCAGCTTTTTCTTGTTTAGTTCTCTGGAAAATAGACTGGCTGTAGCTTGGAAGAACTTTATTTCTGGAAGGACTGTTACAGCACAAGAAGCACTTTGTATACGTATGTTTGCATCATACAGTATAAACACAGGATTTGAGGTGAGGTTATATGAGGAAAATACATGAGCATGTGGGTTTATATGTATTTTCTATATGTAATATACTGTATTTCTAGAATATCAGAGGGGAATATCCACGTACACACGATCAGAAATTCCGACAAGAAATGCTTGATGTGAGCTTTTGGTCAGAAATTCCGACCGTGTGTAGGCTCCATCGGACATTTTCTGTCAGAATTTCTGACAGAAATGCTCGGCATCATTGAACTTAATTTTTCTCGGGTCGTCGTAGTGTTGTACATTACCGCGTTCTCGACGTTCTGAATTTCAGAAAACATTAGTGTGATAGTGTGTATGCAACACAAGTTTGAGCCAAAATTCAGTCGGAAAAAAATCCACGGTTTTGTTGTCGGAAATTCCGATAGTGTGTATGCGGCATTAGAATTCCTTGGTGCAGTCTCACAATAATTACATAGAAATAAATTAAAACAAAAACATTAAAAAACCAAAAACAAATGCAGCCACCACATTTTGATTGGATTGGTAAACTGCAATTTAATATGTTTTTGCACATTAGACCTAAAGTGCAAGTTCTTTTATTTTACTCCATCGGACATTTTCTGTCGGAATTTCTGACAGAAATACTCGGCATCATTGAACTTAATTTTTCTCGGGTCGTCGTAGTGTTGTACATTACCGCGTTCTCGACGTTCTGAATTTCAGAAAACATTAGTGTGATAGTGTGTATGCAACACAAGTTTGAGCCAAAATTCAGTCGGAAAAAAATCCACGGTTTTGTTGTCGGAAATTCCGATAGTGTGTATGCGGCATTAGAATTCCTTGGTGCAGTCTCACAATAATTACATAGAAATAAATTAAAACAAAAACATTAAAAAACACAAAACAAATGCAGCCACCACATTTTGATTGGATTGGTAAACTGCAATTTAATATGTTTTTGCACATTAGACCTAAAGTGCAAGTTCTTTTATTTTACTCCATCGGACATTTTCTGTCGGAATTTCTGACAGAAATGCTCGGCATCATTGAACTTAATTTTTCTCGGGTCGTCGTAGTGTTGTACATTACCGTGTTTTCGACGTTCTGAATTTCAGAAAACATTAGTGTGATAGTGTGTATGCAACACAAGTTTGAGCCAAAATTCAGTCGGAAAAAAATCCACGGTTTTGTTGTCGGAAATTCCGATAGTGTGTATGCGGCATTAGAATTCCTTGGTGCAGTCTCACAATAATTACATAGAAATAAATTAAAACAAAAACATTAAAAAACACAAAACAAATGCAGCCACCACATTTTGATTGGATTGGTAAACTGCAATTTAATATGTTTTTGCACATTAGACCTAAAGTGCAAGTTCTTTTATTTTACTCCATCGGACATTTTCTGTCGGAATTTCTGACAGAAATGCTCGGCATCATTGAACTTAATTTTTCTCGGGTCGTCGTAGTGTTGTACATTACCGTGTTTTCGACGTTCTGAATTTCAGAAAACATTAGTGTGATAGTGTGTATGCAACACAAGTTTGAGCCAAAATTCAGTCGGAAAAAAATCCACGGTTTTGTTGTCGGAAATTCCGATAGTGTGTATGCGGCATTAGAATTCCTTGGTGCAGTCTCACAATAATTACATAGAAATAAATTAAAACAAAAACATTAAAAAACACAAAACAAATGCAGCCACCACATTTTGATTGGATTGGTAAACTGCAATTTAATATGTTTTTGCACATTAGACCTAAAGTGCAAGTTCTTTTATTTTACTGCACCTTTTTCTATCATGTAAGTTACATACAGAGCATTTTATGCAAAGCAAGGAATATGTTATTGAATACAATGGACCAACTTGGCAGAAATGCAAAAGCTATCTAAACAAAGAGTCCCTACAAATTCTATTATTATTTTCACCACGTTTACATTCACACGCTGTATCTTGTTTAAAACATAAAGCATGAACCATGCAGAGTGTCAATGGGTTTTCAGGTACACAGCTGAAATTGTATGCATTCATGGCACTTAGGGATGTCAATAAAACAAAAACAAGCCTTGATGATTTGTAACTGCAGCTACATAAAACTGTAAAAAAAAAAAACAGCTGGAGAACCGCTGTTGTGATCGGTGGAAGACAATATAAAACTATAAGGACATAGAATGCTACCTATAATCAAATAATCATGTTTGAGCAAAACTGGCACTTTATTCATATTAAGTCTTGATTCAATTTACCCAATTAAACTTCAATGTTTCCCAAACCAAGTGAAGTCTTTTTGACCATCTACTGAAATGTAATCAGGGCAATACAACTTCTTCACAAGCTCAGCTTGGTTCCTTTTTTAAGAAATCTTGGAGCCATAAAATGTATGTACATGCTGAGAACTAGTAATAAAATTGAATAAACAGTAAATTACTAATGCGCTACCAACGTGTTCAACAGTAATTAATAATACATAAAGTGCTAAAGTGAAAGGTGCAAACAGCAGCCAAACTTCTGTAGTATTGCCAATACCCATAAATTGTGTAAGATAATGAAGTAGCGCTAACATAAATATAACAATAAAAAAATATATGGATGAATTGCAGTGTAACAAGTGAAATGTTAGGTGCATTCAAAGTAAACTGGTAATAAAACATAAAAAAAAAGATATTATAAAAATAACAATAACAATCTTGAATCTATAAACAATATAGCTATTAAACAATGATATAGCCCATGTGTGAAGTGCATCCAACAATGAACTGGAGTTCTGGCCAATAAAGTTCTTAATTTAAAAAAGGTTCACCTCCAAAACAAGCAAAACGGAGATGAGAGGGAAAGGGAGAGGTAAGGGAGTCCAAATTACAAATGTAAGGTAGGAAGTGTAAAATATCCTTCTATGGATCCTCCCTCAGTAATGCTAGCCTCTCACCTTAAGGAAAGACCCCAATAGGTCAAATGATGCATCAAGAAATACCAGTCAACGAGCATGGTTGTTGTATCCTCCTCCAGATATCAGAGCTAGGGATCTCTGCTGCTGTTCATCCGGTTTATCCAATCTTTCCTCCATTGCGGATGTTGTCTCCAGAAACATGAAGTCAAAGGCAAGCAAAAAGACACTACATAGTGTTTTTATTAGGCTTACCATACTAGTAATGGAATTACATATTCATCTAGGAGCTGGAATTAGGTAGAGATCTTTCGAAAGAGTAATATAAACTTCTATTCATGCAAAATATATTTCTGACTAAAACTCTTGCCTAATATAGATCATTTGTTTTAATCACTAGCCGACCAGCCGCTGCAGTTTTCCGGCGGCAGGTTGGCTCGGCTGTGCGAAATTGCGTAATATAATGTGAGTTTGCATTTCAGCCACTAGGGGCATGCTCCCTGCTTGCACCAGGTGCCGCGCACCTGCCCGGCGGGCAAGGCCACCGCAGGGCACCCGTGATCACTCGTTACAGAGCGTGAACCGGGAGCTCTGTGTATAAACACAGAGCTCCCGGTCCTGTCAGGGGGAGAAATCACTGATCGCATATTCATACAATGCATGAACAGCGATATGTCATTTCCCCTAGTCAGTTCCACCCCCCTTCAGTTAGAACACACCTAGGGAACATAAATAACCCTTTCCTCGCTTCCTAGTGTTAACCCCTTTTCTGCCAGTGAAATTTTTACAGTAATCAATGCATTTTTTATAGCACTGATCGCTATAGAAATGCCAATGGTCCCAAAAATGTGTCAAAAGTGTCCGCCATAAGGTCACAGTACTGATAAAAATCGCAGATCACTGCCATTGCTAGTAAAAAAAAAAAATATTAATAAAAATGTCATAAAACTACCCCCTATTTTGTAGACGCTATGGGCGAGATTCAGAGAGCGATTACGCCGGCGTAACAGGAGATGTGCGGCGTAAGTCTAATTGTGTGCGTGCGTTTCGATGCACGGCATCCCCAAAACGATATACGCAAGAAATCTACTTTTTTTTGTTCAGCGTAATTTCGTTAGACAGTCTGCGCAAAACTGCGCTAGGCACACCATTGATTTGCTATTCAAATATGCTAATGAGGGAGTTATGGGGATCCACAAAAGAACGTTGGTGCAGCGCAGGCTATGCGCTGTGCGCAACAGCTAAATGTCCTGTCTAAAATTAGACCATATAAAAGCTGGTATAAAATTAGACAATTTGTCTACATTTCAGATAAAGCAACAATGTTAGTGAGGAGCTGAGCAGTCACACATGTTGCCCAACAAACTGTATGCCAACATGCCAGTGTCATCCATGCTCATAGCTATACTACTGACTTTAGATGAGCAAAGAAGGAGGAGGGCACTGAGGAGGACACTGAGGAGGGCACATGATTTTTATTTTATTTTTCTAAAAAAAAATTTGGCTTATATAAACTTTTCAATTTAATCTAATCTAATACAATATTCTTAGCTGATACAAGCCCCTCAATCTTCACCCTTCACTCTTCACGGGAGAGGATATATCACACACGCATAGACATCTATGGCATGAGTGATTCTGAGGTGTCTCGCATCTTCAGATTCACCCCTCATGCCATCATGGAATTAACCACAACCCTGCAGGAGGACATCACCAGCCCAACACATGACACTACCCATGACACCCATGACAGCTACATATACAATCAGAGCCCCATCCCCACAGATTGCGAACAGAACATGTATGGGGACAGCTGGCTGGTTGGTGAGTGACATGGGTGGCAGGCATGACTGCCCCCCCCCCATGATGCACACATCACAAGGGGCACATGCACTACTAACATCCTCCTGTCGTTTCCCTTCAAGGTGACTCTGCATATGCACTGGGACCCCATCTCATGACCCCATCTCATGCCAGCTCACATTATGCATCTTTGCACGTTAAACACACACATTAATCATGGCACAATGAGAATGCATGCACACCACTGTGGTCCCTAGCACACACACCCCACATCCTCATCACATTGGATTGGCACCAGTCCACCATGCAGGACTTGTGAGCAGCAACGTTACGCCAAGGCTCCAATTATGTCACTGTACATTCATACACCATTCACACGGACCTGGGGATCACTTTTCCCTGGTCCTGGGGAACCCTTCTCCACCAAGATTGAGGGTGACACCCCTTTTCCCGCAGGAATGTCACCCCCACATTCCCAAATCATACACAAACAGAAACAAAAATAAATAAATTGACCAGCAAAAATAAAAAATGGCCATCAAAAATATAATTTAAACAAAATAACAACAAAGAAAACACATAAAAGACAAAAATAACTCTCAAAGACACGTCACAAACAAACAAACAAACAAACAAACGCTAATAAACAACAGAACAAAAGCACCTTGCTGTATAGGGAGGGATACAAAGGGATGTACTTTTGCAAAGGAAGTGCGTTTGTCTCTATCTATTTATGCTGTCTGCGTAGTTCACTAAGTTGCCCTGGTCCACTTCCAATTTCACTGATTGCGCCGTTCCCGAGTTGTGAGCATGCGCACAGATGTGCTGACCATGGTCTGCTTCAAGCGCGCATGCGCGAGCCGGCCGGCCCTTCATTTGAATGGGGTCACGGCTCATTTCAATGTAACACGCCCACGTCCTTCCCAATTTGTATTACTCCGCCTTGCGCCTCTGAAATAATGTTGCGCAGGCGCAAATTTCTGCGTAAAACCGACGAGAATAGGGTGATTGCGCCGCTACATTGCGCCAGTCTAACGTAAAGGCGGTGCGCTACGCCGGTCCAATAATGCGCAGATGTACCTGAATCTGGCCCTATAACTTCTGCGCAAAGCAATCAATAAACGCTTATTGCGATTTTTTAATGAAAAATATGTAGAAGAATATGTATCGGCCTAAACTGAGGAAAAAAATCATTTTTATATATATATTTTTGGGGGATATTTATTATAGCAAAAAGTAAAAAATATTCATTTTTTTTTCAAAATTGTCACTCTATTTTTATTTATAGCGCAAAAAATAAAAACCACAGAGGTGATCAAATACCACCAAAAGAAAGCTCTATTTGTGGGGAAAAAAGGACACCAATTTTGTTTGGGAGCCATTTTAGATGACCGCGCAATTGTCAGTTAAAGCGACGCAGTGCCGAATCGCAAAAAGTGGCCTGGTCATTGACCAGCAACATGGTCCGGGGCTGAAGTGGTTTACCACTTGCCGCCCGCCAATTGCAGATTGACATTGGCAAAGTGGTTTCAATATCCAGACTGGACGTTATAATACGTCCTCAGGATATTGAGCCGCTGCGCGCCCCCGGGGAAGCGCATCGTGGCGATCGTTGTTGCAGGATGTCAGTCTGACGATGGAGACTCTTTATCATGTGGTCAACCGTGTCCAATCATGGCTGATCCCGATGTAAACAGGAAAAAAAGGTAATCAGCTTTTCCTCACTCGCGTCTGTCAGACGCGAGTAAAGGAGAGCCGATCGGCTGCTCCTCTGACGAGGGGTTTGTGCTGAATGATTATCAGCACACCCCCCCCCCCCCGAGGATTCCCACATTGGACCACCAGGGATGCCACTAGACCACCCGGGATGCCCATTATAGGTATGCCACCCTAGACCACCAGGGATAAAAATTTACAAAAAATGGATTCCAATCAGTGCCCACAATGGATGCCAATCAGTACCCACAATGGACATCACTGATTGGCAGGCATTGTTTGGCACTGATTGGCATCCATTAGTACAACATACATTAGTGCCACATATAAGTGCCCATCTATGCCCATCCATGCCGCCTATCAGTGCCCATCCATGCCGCCTATCAGTTCCCATCCATGCCGCCTATCCATGCCCATCAATGCCGCCTATCCGTGCCCATCCATGCTGCCTATCCGTGCCTATCCATGCCGCCTATCCGTGCCCATCCGTGCCGCCTATCAGTGCCGCATATTAGTGCCCATCATCAGTGCCCATCAATGCCATCACATCAGTGCCACCTCATCGGTGCCCATCATTGCGCCTTATCAGTGCCCGTCAGTTCAGTACCATCAGTGCCCATCAGTAAAGAAGAAAACGTACTTATTTTGTTTTATAACAGAAACAAAATAGCGCAAAAAATAAAAAACGCAGAGATGATCAAATACCACCAAAAGAAAGCTCTATTTGTGGGAAAAAAAAGGACGCCAATTTTGTTTGGGAGCCACGTCACACGACAGCGCAATTGTCAGTTAAAGCAACGCAGTGCCGAATCACAAAAAGTGCTCTGGTCATTGGGCAGCAATATGGTCCGGGGGTTTAGTGGTTAAGCAAGAGAAAGTCATGGTGGATACACAAATTAGTAGTTTTGACGCCAGGTGGACTGAACAAAGATTTTGGTCTGTTTGTTTTTTAAGTGACTATTTATTATCAGATCTGTATGGGATAATATAGGAAAACAATAGTTGTCAGGAGTTAGGGTTGTGTGTTTTACCCTATATAGAGTTTGTAAGAGTATGGGGATGTTTAGGTATATGTATGTCCTTAATATTAGTTAGTTTTGTATTTTATTTTATATGTACTGTATTTATTGGCACATAACACTCACTTTTTTACCCTGAAAATAGAGGGCAAACTGTTCCTGCGTGTTATACGCAGGGGGCAGTGGAACGTTTTTTCCCTGAAACTTTCCTCTTAAAGTTAGGGTGTGTGTTATACGCTGATAAGTACAGTATTTTATTGTTTTTCATTACATATATCTTTTGTATTGATATGTAATATAATATAATTACTGCTGTAAATTTCTGATACGTCCTGAATCTGCACTACCAGACTACTATATATCATTAGAGTTTAAGAGGATTGGCCCAATTTTAGACATGTGCATGACGAAAAAATGTGTTTAGTTTTGTTTAGATTTCTTAATCCAGTTATTTAGTTTCCTTGGCCTAGATTCACAAAGCGATTACGCCTGTGTAAATGTTGTTAGACTGGAGTAATTTCGACTTACGGGCGTTTTTACGCTAGTCGAAATCCTCAAACCATGAAAAGACACCTGCGGGCTTCATTTCGACTGTATTACGTGTTAGTACGCCTTCAGATCTACGCTGCCAGAAAATTGCGGCCACTGGGCGGACTTCCTGTTGTTTTTCGCCGTCAGGGTATGCTAATGAGCTTTTGCCTGCAATCCACAAAATTTCGCACTTTCAACGCAATCTCTTACGGCACCTTTAGTCATCTTTTTTTTCCGTTTCACTATACCTGCTTTTTGCTGGTCTAATATTAGACAGCCCATGTTAAGTATGGCCGTCGTTCCCGCGTCGAATTTCAACGTTTTCCGATGTCTTTTATTATTTTTAACGTAAGTCGTCCGGGAATAGGAATGTTCGTAAACGCCGCTACTCAAACAACGAATGACGTCACGACGTGATTTCGCGCAATGCACGGCGGGAAATTCCTGAACAGAGCATGCGCAGTTCGATCGTCGCGGGGACGCGCTTAATTTAAATGCTTCACGCCCCCTAATCACGTATTTCGATTGCGCGGCGGAAAAAAAATACGACACAATAGCGTACGCGCAAAAAAACTACCTGAATTCGGTGTAGAGTCTGGTGAAATACGGCAGCGTACCGTATTTCGATTACGCAGCGGAATATTACGTCTTTGTGAATCTGCCCCACAGTGTTTGATTTTAGAAACGTGTTTACAGTTCAAATTCGACTGGAATTTGATGTAAAATTAAATTAGAGTTTTCATTTTAATTTTGGAAATTCAAACAAATTAAATTTTGTTAAATGTTGTTATTTGCAGCGTTTGGTAAACACATTTATACTGTAATTCAGATATTCAAATAAGGAAGGGGAGGGGATGCTGTACTCTGTCCTTTCCCCTTTGCTGCCAGGACAGGACAGAGTACAGCATCCTCTTCCTTCCGGTTGCAAGGCACTATGGGAATTGTAGTAAAGAAGTAGTACAGAGTGAATGGCCACAAGCAGATGCCATTGAAAGCTTGATCCATTGAGCAAACACAGGAGCCAGAATCAGCATTAGTCTTGTAGGGAGACTTTTTAAACACCCTGGGCCTTTTATGACCGCTTCATCCGTGGGCACACCATCTGGTAAGGAGATTACCATACCATATCACTCGGGTGTATAAGTGGTGGAAGTTATACACCTACGCATTGTCCGCTGGTGTTTGGTGGTGATATAAAAGTTAAGAAGATTTTTGACTCACCCACCGATTGAATTGTTCACATTTGGGACTTTATCTATGGAAATAATATCTCACGGAATTATTCCTTTTTTTCATCTGTTTGCATTGTATTTAACATTTTTATTTTCATATTTATTTATGCACTTAATTTGCTCAAATATATCCTCCAGTTTACTCCCTTGGGAGAGGGAAATTACTTGTTATCCACACACCTGGGTCGCAACATTCAGATTACTAAATATTGTTTTTGCGCCGTATCTTATTTATTTTTTAACAATGCACACAGCTTGTCTAAGTGACAATTGGATGTTTAACCTCCCTGGCGGTATGATTCTTTAAGATTTTAGGTGCTAAAAGCGGTACCATTATTTGCAAGGGAATTTGGCGTTTTATACTGTAGGCTTGTAATTCTTAGGAATGACTCACTTAAATCTATCCAAACAAGAGTCTAATAGGCATCCCGGGTATGATTTTTTTTTTTTTTTAATTAAAAATTATAATATAATAAATAATTATAAAAAATTATCACAAATGATAATATAATTATAGTAAAAATTATTCAATAATGTAATCAAATCAAAATCACTGAAATTTGCTCAGTTGCAGAATTTTTGCTGTCATTTTTTTTTTTTTTATGACGAATTTCCCCATAAATCGCTATCGCTAAATTCTGCAAGTGATTCTGATTTATTATCGCAGTTTTTTAGCTGCTCTAATACAATTTTTGCCATAAAGGGACACTTTTGGTTGCTATGGGCAATCTACAGTTTGCAGGGAGAAAGAACAGTTTTTATTATATAAAAGGACATGTAGTGTACACGGCAGACCACTAGGGACATGGGGGGTGTGTATTTTTTACATACAGTACTGTAATCTATAAGATTACAGTGTACTGTATGTATAGTGTTTGTTTACATTTTTGAATTTGGCGCCGTTCCCCCCCCTACGTCGCGACGCTCGCAGGCAAGGGAATCGGCGGAACACACAGAATCAGGCGGACATCTGGCCGCCGAGTACTGCGGGGATTCATCGCTGGATCGCAGAGAAAAGGTAAGAAAACTTTTTTCTGCATCCAGCGAGGTAAACGCGTGTGTGGCACGGGGTTACCGATCGTAGCTTGAAAATCTCACCCCGTGCCACACACGTGAATACCGCCAGGGAGGTTAAAAAAAAGACTGTTGAAGTGGGATATAAATACATTGGGCCAGATTCACAGAGCGATTACGCCGGCGTAACAGGAGATGCGCGGCGTAAGTCTAATTGTGCGCGTGCGTTTTGATGCACAGCATTCCCAAAACGAGATACGCAAGAAATCTACTTTTTTTTGTCCAGCGTAATTTCAATAGACAGGTGCATCCGTCCACGAAAAACTGCGCTAGACACACCATTGATTTGCTATTCAAATATGCTAATGAGGGACTTACGGGGATCCACAAAAGAACGTTGGTGCAGTGCAGGCTACGCGCTCTGCGCAACAGCTAAATGTCCTGTCTAAAATTAGACCATATAAAAGCTGGTATAAAATTAGACAATTCGTCTACATGTCAGATAAAGCAACACTGTTAGTGAGGAGCTGAGCAGTCACACGTGTTGCCCAACAAACTGTATGCCAACATGCCAGTGGCATCCATGCTCATAGCTATACTACTGACTTTAGATGAGTAAAGAAGGAGGAGGGCACTGAGGAGGGCACTAAGGAGGGCACGGGATTTTTTATTTTTTTGGAAAACTTTTTTTGGCTTATATAAACTTTAAAATGTAATCTAATCTAATACAATATTCTTATCTGATACAAGCCCCTCACTCTTCACTCTTCACGGGAGAGGATATATCACACACGCATAGACATCTATGGCATGAGTGATTCTGAGGTGTCTCGCATCTTCAGATTCACCCCTCATGCCATCATGGAATTAACCACAACCCTGCAGGAGGACATCACCAGCCCAACACATGACACTACCCATGACACTAATGACAGCTACATATACAATCAGAGCCCCATCCCCACAGATTTCGAACAGAACATGTATGGGGACAGCTGGCTGGTTGGTGAGTGACATGGGTGGCAGGCATGTCTGCCCCCCCCATGATGCACACATCACAAGGGGCACATGCACTACTAACATCCTCCTGTCTTTTCCCTTCAAGGTGACTCTGCATATGCACTAGGACCCCATCTCATGACCCCATCTCATGCCAGCTCACATTATGCATCTTTGCACGTTAAACACACACATTAATCATGGCACAATGAGAATGCATGCATGCACACCACTGTGGTCCCTAGCACACACACCCCACATCCTCATCTAATTGGATTGGCACCAGTCCACCATGCAGGACTTGTGAGCAGCAACGCCACGCCAAGGCTCCAATTATGTCACTGTACATCCATACACCATTCACACGGACCTGGGGATCACTTCTCCCTGGTCCTGGGGAACCCTTCTCCACCAAAATTGAGGGTGACACCCCTTTTCTGGCAGGAATGTCACCCCACATGCAAACAGCATTCACAACCCAAAAAAAAATGCCCAGCAAAAACAAAAATTTTCCAGCACAAAAAAAAAATGGCCAAAAAAAAAACCGAGCCAAAAAAAGGGGAAAAACAAATTAATGCCATTGACGTGAGCCACGCCTGGGGCGCCCACGGCCACGGCCCCGGCTCCTCAGGGGAGACTCATGGGGGAGGGGGTAAACCGGGGAAGGAGGAGCAGCCCCTGGTCTCTGCCCACCTGGCGGCCTGCCCTTCAAGGCCATGGCAATTCTGTCTAGGCCAGCACTTAAAGTGGATGTAAACCCCCACAATGTAGAGTATAAGATTTCCTATCATATGTGCCCAGTCTTGCCACACAGAGTTAATCCAGCGCTGAGTAATCCTCTTTTAAAGTTCAGTGCAAATTAACAGAATTCCAGAGAAAAACTTGCCAAATTATAAAGTCCGGATCTCTGTTATTGCTTTCAGTAACAGGTTATTTACATATCGAGCTTGGACATGTTTATCATAACAAGAGGTGATCCAAAGTTCATTGTATATTACTAGGATGTGTTATGATGTTATATCACCTCATGTTATGATAAACAAAACATAACATATGATAAACATGTCCTAGCTATATTTGTAAATAACCTCTCACTCAAAGCAAGAAGAGAGATTCCGGACGTTTTGCTTTAGGCAGGGTTTTATCTGGAAGGCTGTTCGTTTTCACTGAACATAAAAGAGGATTACTCAGCGCTGGATTAACTCTGTGTGGCAAGACTGGGCACAAATGATATGAAATATTATACTCTACATTGTGACATCAAAAAAATCCACTTTAATGATGCCGTATTGGCCTGGATAGCCTGGGTGAGGGCGTTCACATCCTGCCCAACGCCTGCTGTTGTAGTCTGCAGGTCGTTTAGGCAGTTTGTAAGAGCCCGGGAGTGGCAGTCCAGGTTCCCAAGCGTATCCTTTATGGAGGACAGGCTCTTCTTCATCCGCCCCAAAGTCTGGCTGACCTCTCCCAGATGGCGGGTCTGAAGGAACTGGTCCTTTCTTAGAGTGGCGGGCAGGAGATCGGCCACCCCCTGGTCTTCTGGGTCGCCTTCCTGCCTCCAGCTGATGCTTGTGGCCGGGGAGAAGGGGAGCCCCTTCGGAGGGGAGCCCTGTTGGGGGAGGAGAGGGGGGGCTACCCCTTATGGAGGGCTGGCTGCTGCCAGCCAGAGGGGAAGAGTCCTCCAAAAACAAAAGTCCAGTGCCTGACATGGACTCCTCCTCCTCCTCAAACTCCTCCTCCTCAACCTCCTCCTCTTCAACCTCCTCCTCTTCAACCTCCTCTGAGGACTCCGGCCATGTCGGGGGGTCCTCATCAGGCTGCTGTCCTGGGGATGGTGCTGTCAGTCCAGATGGCCCAGCACCCTCCTGCACATCTGTGGATGACACAAAACATTCACAGGTTGGAGGATCCACACACTTGCCACATATTCCCTTCCCCCCCACATGCTACACACCTGATAGTGCAATAAAACCTTACCTGGCATCACGCCTTCATGACTTGAGTCATAGCCGGGCAGGCCCTCCACTTCTTGCCTATGAAAGGTCTGGGCCACAGCACGCTCCTCCGCTGTCAGCCTAACAGGGCATGGTGGGCCCCCTCCTGTGCCCCTGGCATGGACTAGCATTTTGGCCAGCTTCTTTTTGACCAGACGCCGGAGGTCATTGATTTTCTTTTTAATCCCCGACCGTGTCCGGGTCCCCCCCCCCGATGCATTCACCTCGTTAGTAATCCTGTCCAAAATCTCTCTCCTCCTGGCCGGGGTGGTGTTGGCACTGTCCGGGCCGTGGAGGTAACGCCCATATTCGGAAATGGCCCGGGCAAGAATTCGTTTCTCCCCCAAAGTAAAATTTAACTTCCTCTTTCTCTTCGTCATACTCATACAAAAACTCTCTCCCAAACAGTCAGCAAAAATCACTCACAAAAACAAGCAGGAAAAATCACTCACAAAAACAAGCAGGAAAAATCAAGCAAGAAAACAAACGAACAAAAAACTAACAACCAAAAACTTCTCACACGCAGTCACCAAAAATCACTTACAAATATCTTCTAACAAACACAAGATCACACAGTCCACAAATATCACAAAGACAAACCACAACGCAACTAACAACAGAACAAAAGCACCTTGCTGTATAGGGAGGGATACAAAGGGATGTACTTTTGCAAAGGAAGTGCGTTTGTGTCTGTCTATTTATGCTGTCTGCGTAGTTCATGATTTTGCCCTGGTCCACTTCCAATTTCACTGATTGCGCTGTTCCCGAGTTGGGAGCATGCGCACAGAGGTGCTGACATGGTATGCTTCAAGCGCGCATGCGCGAGCCGGCTGGCCCTTCATTTGCATGGGGTCACGGCTCATTTCAATGTAACACGCTCACGTCCTTCCTAATTTGGATTACTCCGCCTTGCGCCTCAGAAATAACGTTGCGCAGGCGCTAATTTCTGCGTAAAAGCGACGAGAATAGGGTGATTGCGCCGCTACATTGCGCCAGTCTAACGTAAAGGCTATGCGCTACGCCGGTCCAATAATGCGCAGATGTACCTGAATCTGGCCCATTGTGACTAAATTAATGCAGTGTGACAAATCCACAGTTGTGTAAGTTAATCATGCAAAAGTCACTTTTTCACTTTTTAGTGGACATTTATTGGAAAATAATTTCTTGTGCTTCTATAGATGGATCCATATATTGGCACAATGGAATGACAATATGAACTTTCTGTATATGTGTCTGCACTTAAGGGTGAACTTAAGACTGCCATGTGTTTGTTTAGCAGTCAGAGTGACGGAGCACATGTGGTTCATTCAATAATACTGTATGATTGGTTCTGAAAAATAGTGTACTTCAACATGATCAAGTTTCTTTTGGAAATAAAATATTTAGGAAAGCCCAATCTAAATTAGTGTTTTTTGCAAAATTACAGTTATAAGTGAAAGTGTAGTAAAAGTTAAAGGGGTGTTCCAGCCCTTTTTAATGTTTATTAAAAGTCAGCAGCTACAAAAAGTGTAGCTGCTGGGTTTTACGGCTAATCCTCCGTAGAAGTCCCATCGCGACGAAGCGTACGTAGGGTGCCGTGACATCATCGCGTTCTGTCCTGTACGCAGGCTGAGTTTTTCCGGTCGACTAGCGAGAGGTATCGGATCTTGGATAGAAATTGTTATATGCCGTTGTTTCATCGAACAGATGTAAGTGCATTATCTATTAAAGCTCTTCTTTGTTCATACGTTATATGCTATGAGAGTCTTCTTTTCTATTATTTACCATCCATGTACCCTTCCCGGAGCCATCGCGGAAAGTTAATTCGGATTCATGCTGTTTGGTTGTGGGGAGACCGGATGTCCCTGTGTTCCATAAGTCTGGTGTAAAACAGTCTTTCCTTGCGGTAAGCAGGCAATCTTACCACACATGTCTATGGTGTTTCTTTTTCTTTCCTCATCTGATGATTATTGAAATTCACCAGGCAATTTCTTCTTTTTTTCTTCACATCACTTCTTATGGAGAACTAACACTGGACTTTTTTACTAGATCTCATAATGATCAACATTAGAGATTTCTAATTATTGTGTTTTTTTATTTTTTATTTATCGTTATTTACTTTTAGTCACCATTCACAAATGATTAGTATTGTTGTTTAGCTCTGCTCATCAATTTTTCACTATTGAGAATAATTTTATCTAGGAGCTTTTAATTTTAATTTTGTATGCTGGTGATTTTCCAGGTTCCCAGCAAGGTGTGTTTCACAATTTCCTTGATTGGATGTAGAAGTTTATTTTCACATATGTTGTATCACTACAATTTCCCTACAAACAAGTAATTTTAGCGCTGCATTCCTTTTTATTTTTTAATAAACAGACACTTACCTTGTCCATGGTTCCAGCATCGCGCCGGACGGGGCTACGCTCCTCTCCCCCCTCCATGGCCGGCTTCTTCATTACAACTGTGGGCACCCAGCCGTGACAGCCTTCGGCTTAACGGCCGGGCACCCACTGCGCATGCGCGGATGGCGCTGGGCAGTCCCATTGGACAGGCGATCGCCTGGGACCTGGCTGTGTCCCAGGTGAACGCCTACAGGGAGGGGCTGAAGTTAGGCGATTAAGCTTAATCGCCTAACCAGCCCCTCGGCGGAAGGAGGAAGTGGGACAGGAAGTCCCACTCTTCCTGAAGCCCCCACTCCCCCCAAAAAAATTACATGCCAAATGTGGCATGTAAGGGGGTGAGGTGTGGGTTAAGTGGAAGTTCCATTTTTGGGTGAAACTCCACTTACAATAATCTGATAAGACTACTCATTTTACAAAATGTATCTAGTCACAGGATAAAGAGGGGGGGTATGAAATTTTGTCTTAGTTAGAATCAGTACAGACTGATAATGGAGATAACATTTATTGTAAAAATAATTGATTCCAACAATAATGGATATAGTTATTTTAAAAATGAGAATATTTATTTTGGCATATCCAGGTACCTGACTGACTAACTGACTAATTGATTAACTGATTTTTTGTTTAAGCTAATGAAAGAAATCCGGAAAAACTAATTTTCCAGCACTTTGCCGTCAAACTTCTAAATATTGTTTTATTTGTTTATAGAACAATTCAAAAGGAAAGAGTAACCTGATACTACAAAGTATTGAGAGATTTGACAATCTATGTAGATTGAATAAATTCTTTTTTTCACCTGCTAAAGGAGGATTCAAGTATATCTTTTTCTTTAGTTAATTTTTTTGATAAATTAATTGAGGTAATTCTAGGAAAAAAATGATGGGCCAGATTCACAGAGCGATTACGCCTGCGTAACAGGAGATGCGCGGCGTAAGTCTAAATGTGCGCGTGCGTTTCGATGCACGGCATTCCCCAAAACGAGATACGCAAGAAATCTACTTTTTTTTGTCCAGCGTAATTTCGTTAGACAGGCGCATCCGTCCGCGCAAAACTGCGCTAGACAGACCATTGATTTGCTAGTCAAATATGCTAATGAGGGACTTACGGGGATCCACAAAAGAACGTTGGGGCAGCGCAGGCTACGCAGTGTGCGCAACAGCAAAATGTCCTGTCTAAAATTAGACCATATAAAAGCTGGTCTAAAAAGAGAAAAAACGTCTACATGTCAGATAAAGCAACACTGTTAGTGAGGAGCTCAGCAGTCACACGTGTTGCACAACAATCTGTATGCCAACATGCCAGGGGCATCGTCGCGCATAGCTATACTACTGACTTTAGATGAGCAAAGAAGGAGGAGGGCACGGAGGATGGCACGGGAGAGGATATACCACACACGCATAGACCTCTTTGGCATGAGTGATTTTGAGGTGTATCGCATCTTCAGATTCACCCCTCATGCCAACCTGGAATTAACCACAACCCTGCAGGAGGACATCACCAGCCCAACACACCGCTCACATGCAGTGCAGCCACTGGTCAAGGTCATGGTAACACTCCATTTCCTTGCCAGTGGCTCTTTTCAGCATACAAGTGGAGTGGTGGCTGGGATGTCACAATCCTCCATGAGCAGATGTGTGCACCAGGTTGTCCCTGCAATCCTCAGACGCATGGCCAACCAAATCATCAAACCCACCACTGAGGAGCTGCGGCTGAAGGCAATGACAGATTTCTACAGAATTGCCAGATTCCCACACACCGTGGGGGCCATTGATTACACACATGTTGCACTCCAGCCCCCCCAGGAGACAGAGCACATATACCGCAATCGGAAGCATTGGCATTCCATCAAAGTACAGGTGATAGTCGGTGCCCAAGGCCTCATATGGCACGTCCGTGCCAAACACCCAGGGTCCAGCCATGACAGCTACATATACAATCAGAGCCCCATCCGAATGGAATTCGAACAGAACGTGTATGGGGACACCTGGCTGGTTGGTGAGTGACATGGGTGGCAGGCATGACTGTCCCCCCCCATGATGCACACATCACAAGGGGCACATGCATGACTAACATCCTCCTGTCTTTTCCCTTACAGGTGACTCTGCATATCCACTGGGACCCCATCTCATGACTCCTTTCCGGAACCCCCAAACCCTGGGAGAAGAAAGATACAATCAAGCCCACGCCCAAACACGTGCACTGGTGGAGCGCACCTTTGGCCTCCTGAAGTCACGTTTCCGATGCCTGGATAAGTCTGGGGGTACCCTCTTGTATTCCCCAAACTTTGTGTGCCATATCATCGGTGCATGTGGCCTGCTGCACAACTTTGCAGTGAGAAAGGGCCTGCAGATTGACCTACGTGATGACCTGACCCCTGAACCAGACAATCCCCCCCTAACCGAGGATACCCCGTCTTCTGAGGGAAGAGCAGCCAGGAGACAGCTCACATTGGGCATCTTTGCACGTTAAACACACACATTAATCATGGCACAATGAGAATGCATGCATGCACACCACTGTGGTCCCTAGCACACACACCCCACATCCTCATCAAATTGGATTGGCACCAGTCCACCATGCAGGACTTGTGAGCAGCCATGCCAAGGCTCCAATTATGTCACTGTACATTCATACACCATTCACACGGACCTGGGGATCACTTCTCCCTGGTCCTGGGGAACCCTTCTCCACCAAAACTGAGGGTGACACCCCTTTTCCGGCAGGAATGTCACCCCCACATTCAAACAGCATTCACAACCCAAAAAAAAAAAAATTACCAGCAAAATCAAAAATTTCCAGCAAAAAAAAAGGGGAAAAACAAATTAGTGCCCTTGACGTGAGCCACGCCTGGGGCACCCCCGGCCACGGCCCCAGCTCCTCTGGGAGACTCATGGGGGAGGGAGTAAACCGGGGAAGGAGGAGCAGCCCCTGGTCTCTGCCCACCTGGCGGCCTGCCCTCAAAGGCCACGGCTATTCTGTCCAGGGCAGCACCAAGTGTTGCCGTGTTGGCCTGGATAGCCTGGGTAAGGGCCCTCACATCCTGCCCAACGCCTGCTGATGTAGTCTGCAGGTCGTTAAGGCAGTTTGTGAAAGCCCGGGAGTGGCAGTCCAGGTTCCCAAGCGTATCCTTGATGGAGGACAGGCTCTCCTCCATCCGCAACAATGTCTGGCTGACCTGTCCCAGATGGCGGGTCTGGAGGAACTGGTCCCTTCTCAGAGTGGCGGGCAGGAGATCGGCCACCCCCTGGTCTTCTGGGTCGCCTTCCTGCCTCCAGCTGATGCTTGTGGCCGGGGAGAAGGGGAGGCCCTTGGGAGGGGAGCCATGTTGGGGAAGGAGGGGGGGGCTCCCCCTTAGGGAGGGCTGGCTGCTGCCAGCCAGAGGGGAACGGTCCTCCAACAACAATAGGCCAGTGCCTGACATAGACTCCACCTCCTCCTCAACCTCCTCCTCTTCAACCTCCTCCTCCTCTACCTCCTCCTCCTCTTCAACCTCCTCCGTGGACTCCGGCCTTGTCGGGGGAGCCTCATTAGGCTGCTGTCCTGGGGATGGTTTGGTCAGGCCAGAAGGCCCAGCACCCTCCTGCACATCTGTGGATGACACAAAATATTCACAGGTTGGAGGATCCACACACTTGCCACATATTCCCTTTCACCCCCTCCCCCACACATGCTACACACCTGATAGGGCAAAAAAAACGTACCTGGCATCAGGCCTTCATGACTTGAGTCATAGCCGGGCAGGCCCTCCACTTCTTGCCTATGAAAGGTCTGGGCCACTGCACGCTCCTCCGCTGCCAGCCTAACAGGGCATGGTGGGCCCCCTCCTGTGCCCCTGGCTTGGGCAAGCATTCTGGCCAGCTTCTTTTTGACCAGACGCCGGAGGTCATTAATCTTTTTCTCAATTCCAGACCGGTTCCGTGTCTCCCCCTCCCCCGCTGAATTCACCTGGTCAGTGATCATGTCCAAAATCTCTCTCCTCCTGGCCGGGGTGGTGTTGGCACTGTCCGGGCCATGGAGAAAACGCCCATAATCGGAAATGGCCCGGGCAAGAATTTGTTTCTCCCTCAAAGAAAAAATTAATTTTCTCTTCCTCTCAGTCATACTGAAAAAAAAACACTCCCAGTCAACAAAAATCACTCACAAAAACAAGCACGACCAATCAAGCAAGAAAACAAACAAACAGAAAAATCTCAAACAAAAACTCTCACCAACACACAGCAAAAAGCAGTCACAAAAACAAACAGGAACAATCAAGCAAGAAAACAAACAAACAGAAAAATATCAAACAAAATATCTCACAAACACTTAGCAAAAAACACTTTCAAATATCTTCTAACAAACACAAGATCACACAGTACACAAATCTGACAAATACAAATCACAACGCAACTAACAACGGAACAAAAGCACCTTGCTGTATAGGGAGGGATACAAAGGGATGTACTTTTGCAATGGAAGTGCGTTTGTGTCTGTCTATTTATGCTGTCTGCGTAGTTCATGATTTTGCCCTAGTCCATTTCCAATTTCACTGATTGCGCCGTTCCCGAGTTGTGAGCATGCGCACAGAGGTGCTGACATGGTCTGCTTCAAGCGTGCATGCACGAGCCGGCCGGCCCTTCATTTGCATGGGGTCACGACTCATTTCAATGTAACACGCCCACGTCCTTCCCAATTTGGATTACTCCGCCTTGCACCTCAGAAATAACGTTGCGTAGGCGCTATTTTCTGCGTAAAAGCGACGAGAATAGGGTGATTGCGCGGCTACATTGCACAAGTCTAACGTAAAGGCGGTGCGCTACGCCGGTCCAATAATGCGCAGATGTACCTGAATCTGGCCCTATATTTTTAACAAAAGCTAAGTTGTTGTGAACTTATGTCATATTCCATTGGGGTTGGATTTAAAACCATGGAATCAGATTATAATTTTTTTTTTATTTTATAGGACAGGTAATGAAGGACAAGAATGAAATTTTAGTTATTTAACCACTTGCCTACTGTGCACCTACACCCCCTTCCTGCGACCAAACAAAATTGACGTCCTTTTTTCCCCACAAATAGAGCTTTCATTTGGTGGTATTTGATCACCTCTGCGGTTTTTATTTTTTGCGCTATAAACAAAAATAGAGCGTCAATTTTGAAAAAAATGCAATATTATTTACTTTTTGCTATAATAAATAACCCAAAAAATATATAAAAAAAATTTTTTTCCCTCAGTTTAGGCCGATACGCATTCTTCTACATATTTTTGGTAAAAAAAAAATGCAATAAGCGTTTATCGATTGGTTTGCGCAAAATTTATAGTGTTTACAAAATAGGGGATAGTTTATGGCATTTTTTTTTTTTACTATTAATGGCGGCGATCTGCGATATTTTTATTGGGACTGCGACGTTATGGCGGACACTTTGGACACTTTTCTGACATTTTTGGGACCATTTACATTTATACAGCTATAAATATGCATTGATTAGTGTATAAATGTGACTGGCAGTGAAGGGGTTAACCACTAGGGGCGGGGAAGGGGTTAAATGTGTGTCCTATGAGTGTTCTAACTGTAGGGGGAGGGGGGGTGACTGGGGGAGGTGACCGATTGTGTCCCTATGTACAAGGGACACAGCAACGGTCTCCTCTCTCCCTGACAGGACGTGGAGCTCAGTGTTTACATACAGAGCTCCACGTCCCCGCTCAGTTACTGGGCAATCGCGTGTGCCCGGCGGCTACCGTTGCCGCCGGGCACTCGCACCGGGATCCCAGCAGAGCGGCGGGTGCGCCCGCCCGCGGCTTTAAAAGGACATCACGTCATATGACGTGATGTCAGGACAATGGAGTCCTCCGCCCGCCGTCATTTGACGGTAGGCGGAGGACAAGTGGTTAATAAAGTTTTTATGTTTCTTATCATCTTTAGTGCTCAGGTATTGTAGAACGTATGAAAAGTAGTATAATTTCTAAATAGGGTAAGATGATTCAAGAAAAAATGTAAAGATTATGTGACTTATTTACCTGTTATATTTTTAGTTTAAAAACTTTAGTTTTTTCTAAACATAGGGTTTGTTAATTTTTTGAGTTAATGACAGAATGAAGAATGTTTTTTTGAGATTAGCATACTTAGTTATTTACAATCTGTTGTACGTATAGGTTAAAGTACAGGTATACGAATTTCAGAAGTTTGTTCACAAAACATGGCTAGGCCTTTGCTAAATTTAAATAGAAATTATGTTTTGAGTATGTTTCATAATTTATTCCAGTAGCTAAAGTTATGGTTAAGAATTATAGATCTGAAGGTACCAGGGATGTCATTTGGATTGCCAATTGGGAAGGCTATTTTAATATGTTTAAGGTAATAGGGATTATGATTATTTTTGTTGAAAATAATGGGTACAAAAAGAATAACATGGGTAAACACCCAAAGGATTATGAGTCTAAAATGGTTTATATTGATTAATGAAATTATTCAATTCTATGTATTTTTATTTTTTGGATTCTTCCATGACTATGAAACAAGCACATCTAAACATCTATTTTCTCGGGGCGTGGCCTGGCGCATGGCGGTGTAAGAAGCTGAACCCGGAGCTCCCGCACACACCGCGCTGACATTCGACATCTAGACCGCATACACGCCGCAGCACAGGTCGGTAATGGGCAGGAAAGGAGGGGGAGACACTCACCATACCCCCGATCCGGGTAGAGACGGCGATCATCGACCGTTTTTTTCACAAAATCCGGCCGGAGCAGCGCGACCCCCTCCAAGCCAAGATGGCGGCGGCCCGTTCCTCAGGGAAACACTCGGCTTCCCATGGCTCTTTGTCCCAAAAATCCTCCTCGTCCATGAGGACTCGGCAACGGGCCACCTCTCCTCCTGAGTCGGATGCAGGCTCGACCCGTTCGGCCTGCCATTCCCCTGATTCCCATCGCTCCTACCCAGGCTGGGGTCTAGAGGCCTACATCAAGGCCTTGCCAACCAGGCATGACTTTGAAGCCTGTGTGCAGAGGATGGAGCGCTCATACAAACAAGAAATCTCTGAGCTCAGAAGGGATGTCACGGATAGGCTGGAGGAGGTGGAACACAATGTGGCAGAAACAGTCTCCACGCTGCAGGCTCATGAAGTTATTTTGAATGAACATACTGCTCAGATCCAGCAGCTCATGCTGTCTCAGGATGAACAGGAAAATAGAGCCAGACGCAACAACATACGTGTCCGTGGCCTCCCTGAAACAGTTGAAATCCAGGATCTAGCCCCACTGGTTCTTGGCATATTTAATGAACTGCTCCAAAAGGATAAAGAAAGCCCGATTGAGCTGGATCGGATCCACAGGGCTCTGGGGCCCAAAAACCCCAATCCAGATTATCCCAGAGATGTGATCTGTAGAGTTCATTTTTTCGCTATCAAAGATGCCATTATGCAGGCTGCTCGCACACAGGAAGCCATTTATTTCAATGAAGTCCGCATTCACCTCCTACCTGACGTATCGAAACTGACTTTGGACCTTCGTAGATCACTGAAACCCCTGACCGGAGCCCTTCATGCTAAACACATCAGGTACCGATGGGGGTTCCCTTTTCAGCTTTCAGCGTCCCACGATGGAAAGTCCGCTGTTTTCCGCACCCTCGGAGATCTCCCCAAGTTTCTGGGTACCTTCGAACTTCCACAAATCTCCCTGCCGGACTGGCCGCTTAAGGCTGCAACTCCTGGATTCCAGCTTTCCTCAGGGTGGAGGAGACAGACCAAGAAGCCGAGACGGTCCAGGGCGGAAGCCCCCCTACTACCTGCTGATTGATGGGCAGAGCTCTTTTTCTTCCCCTTTTTGTTTTTGTTGTCTCCCTTTACTTGGGAGACGGGTCAGCTGAACTGTTATCCGGGAGACTATTTGATCAAATTTTGGTCAAAGCATTGTACAAATGACGGTTCCTGAAATGTTTATTTTTTTTCTCATCACAATTTCTCTCCTGCTGTTGATGGCCTTGAACTGTCTAATTTCTATATGTATGATCCTGTCCCGAATCCTGCTCTGGCCCCTCATTCCCGGGCTCAGCCTTGACCCCCGAAGAAGGGAGGGCTCTCCCAGCCCTCATCCCCTTTCCCCCCCCCGACCTGATTGAGCCTTGGTTATTTACTGGGGCTCCCTTTGGTGTGTATGTTTGTGTTGACTGGGTCTCCCCAGGTGGCAGAACTGTTAGACTACAGACTGGGGTTTGACTACCCCAGTTCCGATGACGTGGCGAGCCCCGTGTCTGCTGCCCGGGGGGACCCCCAAATCACTCACTTTGTCGATAAGGCATATTGTTTATTTGGTTTTAAGTTTGCGGTGTGTGCGGGCATCTCGCTGTGCGCTGTCCGCGTTACCTCACTTAGGCTACTCAGCTGCCATTGTGGTATCAGCTGGGATGTTGCTAGCAACAAGATTAGTGCGGCCTTTAAGGCCACGATGTTTGTTTTCGGTCTTTTTTCTTTTCTTCTTCTCCCTGTGTCTTTTTCCTGTTCTTTTTGGGCCTCTTGCCTATACCCTCCCTCCCAACCCCTCCCAACCCTCTAACATGGTGTGCTCGCCCCTCCCTGATGCCCTTCTATACCTCCCCTTCTTTCTCCTATGGCTACCTCTAATGCTTTGAAGGTTTCTTCCCTGAACTGCCGGGGTCTTAACGTACCTGAGAAAAGGAGGCAGATACTATATCACTTTCACAAACTACGTACCCAGGTCCTCCTTCTTCAAGAAACCCATTTCAGATCAGACTCGCTCCCTAAAATCACCAGTAAACATTACCCTACCTGGTTTCATAGCACCAATCCCCTGGCTAAGTCTAAAGGGGTCTCTATAGCCTTCCACTCTTCATTCACGCCTGATGTTCTTGATACATATGTTGACCCTTCAGGGAGATATGTTATGCTAAAGTTGTCGTACAAAAATGTGATTTATACCATTATTAACGTTTATTCTCCCAACCAGGACCAGCTACAGTTCTTCTCCTCTATGATATCACGCTTGAAGAAGTTTTGCACGACCAACATGATCCTGGGGGGGGACTTCAATGCTGCTCTGATTCCTCGTGTGGATACATCCACTGGTAAGTCCCTCGCTTTCTTTAGCCTCCCTGACCAAGCTGCGCTCCTTGCTATCCGACCTATCCCTTGCTGATGTATGGAGGGTCCTACATCCCTCAGATAGGGATTATACTTACTTCTCCCCTGCACACTCTTCATACAGTAGACTAGACTACCTACTAGTGTCACAGTCCCTACTTGACCTTTCCCCGACGGCCTCTATTGGCGTTAAACTGTGGTCTGACCACGCCCCTGTTCACCTAACCTTAGGAAAGATCCCTTTCTTCAAGCCCCGGTCATCCTGGAGACTTAACGATAACCTGCTTTCGGACCTAGCGTGTACGGCTGATATTGTTCAGACAATCGAACACTTTAACTCTGACCATGCCCGAGACGAGACTAACCCCTTAACGAAGTGGGAAGCCCTGAAGTGTGTCCTTTGGGGCAAATTTATTCAGCACGGATCCCGACTAAAGAAAGCCCGCACCGTGGAAGTTGCTCGTCTTTTTGACAAAATCACCACTCTAGAGGACGCCCACAAGCGCTCCCCGGAACCCTCTAAACTAGTGGATCTGGCTAACGCTCGGAGGGACCTCTTACAGATCTTTGCAGACCGAGCTCTAGTGTCCAGGGATAAAGGGCGATTTACTCAACGCCCAAGCCAATAACTGCGGTAGGCTCTTAGCAAATACTCTTCATCCGCGCAAGCCCGGAAACACATTCCCTTCGTTGTCACTTCCAACAGAGGGAAGGCACACAATAACTCAGCGATTGCGAAAGAGTTTCGGCATTTATGCAGGTTTATATAATCTCCCCTCAGGTCATAGGGTTCCAGACTCAGGGCTGGGTCCACGGATGCTATATCCTCTTACGTTCAGGAAACCGCCCTCCCTACTGTTCCACTGACTGCAGTGGAGGAGCTGGAGGCACCTCTGACGGAGGCGGATTTCCTCCTAGCCATTAAGAAACTGAAAAATGGTAAAAGTCCTGGCCCGGATGGGTTTACCCCCCGGTTTTATAAAGTATTCGCACCCCAGCTATCTCCCCTACTAGCGAAAGCCTTCAACGCCATAGACGAAAATCTCTGCCCTTCCTCAGGTCTTCTACACGCCCAAATAGTAGTAATCCCAAAACCTGGTAAGGACCTCTCACATTGCCCCAATTATAGGCCTATCTCCCTGTTAAACGTAGATCTGAAACTATTTACTAAAATTTTGTCGGAACGCCTTTCCCCCCTACTCCCTAAAGTCATTCATGGCGACCAGGTGGACTTCGTCCCCGGTCGGGAAGCCCGTGACAACACTACCAAAACAGTCCATCTGATTGCATACGCAAAGCGCAACCGAATCCCGACATGCCTTCTCTCCTGCGATGCAGATAAGGCCTTTGATAGGGTCAGTTGGCCCTTTCTGAGGTCTACTCTTGCCCAAATAGGCCTAGGTCCTAAAATGCTAGCACGCATTATGTCCCTATATAGCAACCCCTCGGCATCGGTGTTGGTCAATGGTGTCACGTCGGAGACATTTCCGATCAAGAATGGTACCAGACAAGGGTGTCCCCTCTCCCCTCTCCTATTTGCCCTTGTCATTGAGCACTTGGCGCAGGCGCTTAGGGCGAATCGAAGTATTCAGGGAATACAGACCCCCTCATCTCATTGCAAACTTTCCCTATACGCGGATGACCTTCTGCTATATGTCACACACCCACATGTCACCATCCCCTCTATCTTGGCTGAGATTGCGAGGTTTGGCACCCTGAGTAATTACAAACTTAACCTATCTAAGACGGAAGCCCTGAATGTCTCCCTGTCCGAACCCGCCCTATCGATCTTGAAATCTAATTTCTCCTTTCAATGGCGGACTAAATCCGTCACTTACTTGGGACGGAGATACCGCTAACCTGTCGGAGATATATTCTCCCTCAATCACGGCCCGCTGCTGACCAAACTCAAGCGCCTCACTGAGGATCGCATGAATTTGCCGGTGTCATGGTTTGGGCGTATGAACACCTTAAAAATGAATATCTTACCTAAGCTGTTATATGTGTTCCAGGCTCTGCCGATTAGCCCTCCCCTCTGCCTTCTTTCGGGCGCTGCGATCGATGGCAATACGGTTGTGTGGGAGAGGGAATCGCCCCAGACTGAAACATAACCTGCTCGCTCCCCTATCACCAGGGGAGGTATAGCCCTTCCTGACTTTGAATTATATCACGCAGCAGTGATATTTTTCAAGGATCCTGGAATGGTTCCCTCGACCGCTGAGTAAGGTTTCTACATCGGTCGAACAGGATCTTCCCCTGTGGACCTCCGGGCCCTTCTCTGGGGCCACGAGGGGAGTCTCCGGGCCCTTACTGACTTATCACCCTTGACCAGAGACGCTTTTAGCTGTTTGGGTACCGACGAGAGGACGGCCTATGCCTTGACCACTGATCCGAGTCCGATGACCCCCTTGTTTGACACCCCTACTTCCCAGAGGGCAAACTTGCACACACTAATGACAGAGTCACAATGCTACACACGCTCAATTGTTATAGGAGAGACCGGTGCCCACGGCACGACAATTCGTCAACGCTACCTCGGGATCTCTTGTGACAGACGAGCTCTCTTCCCTCCCGAAGGTGACCTGGCTTTACCCATATACACTGGCATCTTACTGTAGGCAACTTCATGACTCCGGACAGGTCCATAGACCTCTGACGACTTTGAGCAACTGTGCTCGCTCCAGGATATCCCCCCTCGTCATACTCTCTCCATGTCTGTATAGACTGATCCTAGAGCATTCAGTACTTTCCTTCCCAAATCACCGCAACTTGGTCGGGATCTGTGGGGATGAAATTAGCGTGCCAGTCAATGGCAGGAGGCCATCCTATTACACCATAAGTACTCTATCTCGAGTTATATTAGAGAAAAAAACTGTCTAACAAAGGTGGTATAGAGTTCCGTCCACCTCCAGGATCATGTTTCCCTCGCTTCTGACACATGCTGGTAGATGTAACTCGGCTACGGTACGTCCCTTCAAATATGGTGTACTGTGAGGTATCCGCCCATTCTGGAACCATATATTTCAAATTATTCAGACATGTATGGAGAACCCCTTTCTCCCACCCCTACTGTTGCCCCCCGGCGGTCCATTCTCCCCCGGGTACACTTCAGTCCAGAAACACCCCTTCTTAGGTTCTACCTCCAGTTACAGGTAGCAACTGATAGACCAGACATTGGAAATCCAGCCTCACCCCCATCCCTGACTGAATGGGTTTCTGAAATGAACGGAGTCATGTTGATGGAAGAACTCCAAGCTAAAGCCCTAGACAACCACGCTAAATTCTCTTTCACATGGGAACTATGGAGGCATCACTCCTCCTCCGACAAATTAAAAAAAACTGCTCTCACCTGACTCGAGTCCTCCACTGCCCTAGAGAGCATGAGAGGACCTGGGCGCGAGATATGAGCCCAAAGCAAGGGGAATCCGAGCACACCACCCACCCACCCCCACCCCCATCTTTCCTATACTCTTCTCTCTTCTCTTTCTCTTCCTTTTCTGTTTTTATTATTATTATTTTTTTTCTCTCTTTGACTTATTCCTTCTCTATTTTTTTATAACGCCGCTTTGGCCTTCCACATACAGGCTTTATTTGTCCAAGGCAATCCTTCTTTTTTTTTTATTATTATTTCTCATGATGTTATAGTTTAAATTCCTTGACATACACTATGTTGATTCAGTGTTATGGATGTACTGCTACCTCGCTCTGGATGGCATCCCTGTCGTGGATGTTCTGTCCCCTTGTGTTCCCCTGTCTATGGGCGCAGCAGGCTCCCAATGGGGCGCCCTGGCAGGGGGAAGCAATCGGTGGACATAGGTTGACAACCGGCAGGAGCGTTTGCGTAAATGTTTTATTAAGGCGGCAAGGTTGTCCATTCTGTACCTTATGATGTGGAAAAGTCATCATGTATTATGTTGAGGATCGGCCCACCCATTGTTGGGGGTCCGGTTCATGTTTCTGTTGTCTTATGTCTAAAAAAAAATGCTTCTAATAAAACTTTTATTGAACCTAAACATCTATTTTCTTGTTTAAAAAAAAAAAAAAATGGATTATGTTATAAAGGACTATCATTGTTGGATAATTTTTGGACAAACTTCAATGATTTATTCATCATTATGTGAGGGGGAGTTGGGATGTAATTCTCATATAGGAATTTTTTTGAAATATAGAAAAAAATAGTTGACTTTATGTTGACATTGAAATTTGATACTTTCTCCTACACAATCTTTGTTAGTTTAGTAGATCACTGAAAGATTGATATACCAGTAATAACTAATAGTAATGATACATGCTTAGTTTACATAATAGTTGTTATATTTTGGTGTCTTAATCTTTTATAGGAATACATATTACTACACATAGAAATATTTTTTTTATTAATTTTGATAGAACACATAACTTGGGAAAGTTGGATGGATAGTTTGTTATTGCAAACAAGAATGTACAGCAAAGTGTACAATTTGAAGTATTAATATAGTTAGAGTACAGGCTTGTGTGGAAGAAAATTATGTTAATGTGTCTAAACAGAGTTACTGTTGAATTAAATAATATGGAACGTTGAAAAAAAAAAGAATAGAAAGAGTTGCTTGCTGGTCATGGATAGATAGATAGATAGATAGATAGATAGATAGATAGATAGATAGATAGATAGATAGATAGATAGATAGATAGATAGATAGATAGATAGATAGATAGATAGATAGATAGATAGATAGATAGAATATATAAAAATACGACAATCCAATAATGGGAAAGTTATGTTTTTTTACGTATCTTCAGACAAGTAGATTACTCACATTTATAATTGTTCAGTGTCCAGGATAATGTATAAAAATGTATATTGTAGAAATTATTTAGCTATTGAAATTTCAAACAATGGAAGAAATTGTATTTAATCATTAACCCCCCTGGCGGTATTCTCGAGTCTGACTCGGAGTTAAATTTTCATGCTGTGATCGGAAACCCCGAGTCAGACTCGGGCTCGCCTCGCATTGTCCACAGGCAAGGTTTACTTACCTTGTCCCTGTATCCAGCGATGCATCCGCGCTGTGTGAGCGAGCGGGTGCTCGCTTGATTCACACAGTGTCCCCATGTGCCGTCCATCTCCGTTCCCTGCGACGTTACAACACATGGGGGCGGAGATCGGCGCCAAATTCAAAAAAGTAAACAAACACTATACATACAGTATACTGTAATCTTATAGATTACAGCAGTGTTTTTCAACTCCAGTCCTCAAGGCACACCAACAGGTCAAGTTTTCAAGATTTCCCTCAGATTAAATGGCTGTGGTGATTACTAAGGCAGTGAAACTGATCAAATCACCTGTGCAAAATAATGGAAAGCCTGAAAACATGACCTGTTGGTGTGCCTTGAGAACTGGAGTTGAAAAACACTGGATTACAGTACTGTATGTAAAAAATACACACCCCCCTTGTCCCTAGTGGTCTGCCTAGTGCACTACATGTTCTTTTATAAAATAAAAACGCTTCTTTTTGCCTGTAAACTGTAGATTGTCCATAGCAACCAAAAGTGTCCCTTTATGTCAAAAATGGTTTTGGAGCAGCTAAAAAACAGTGATAATAAATTATAATCACTTGCAGAATTGAGCGATAGCGATTTGTGGGGAAATTCGTCATAAAAGTAATGACAGCGACAATTCTGCAACTGAGGAAATTTCAGTGATTTTGAGTTGAATACATTATTGAATAATGTTTATTATAATTATATTATCATTTGTTATAATTATTTATTATATTATAATTTTATTTAAAAAAAAATGTCATACCCGGGATGCCTATTAGACTCTTGTTTGGTCAGATTTAAGTGAGTTATTCCTAAGAATTACAAGCCTACAGTATAAAACGCTAAATTTCTTTGCAAATCCGTCTGAATCCGGGAAGTGATTCAGACGTACACCTGGAAGTGACGTGAGATATATGGCAGATGCCGCCTTGTTTATTATTTAATGCCTGCTTTTATTCTTTACTGATGTAAGGAGATTACTTTGTTTTTCAATAAATATATATGTTGTGACATACTACACCATTGGAGGCCTATCTTTCTTTATGTTTCCCCGAGTAATACAGCAAAGGGGTACTACAAGACATAGAGATGACTGAATAGCTCCTGGTGTCGTCCACTATCATTGAATTTACCCAGAGGATTTGTTTGGAGGCTTTGTTTGATCTATTGAGAGGTGAGAGGCCTGTGAGGCTGTGTGTTTGGAGTGGCACGGGCTATTTTGACCCATTATCACGGCATCTATATATGCCACCAAGGTGAGAGGCCTGAGAGGCTGAATGCACAGAGGAGCACTAGCACTTTATTGTCAGCTTTACAGCTTCACTGAGAGCAACTTTTGTGCACTGCACGTTTGCACTATATGGACTTTTCCAACACATATGGACTTTTATTTCTATTTTAATTTATTTATCTATTTTTCACTTATTACTTATTACATATTTATCACATATGTTTTATATTGATTGATGTGTTTTTTTGCGCAAATTCACTTTTATATTTATGCTTCACTTGTGTATGGTAAACACTATGGGGCAGATTCACAGAGAAATGGATTATCGTAGCGTATCAGAAATACACTACGCCGCCGTTTTTTACCTTGCTCTACGTGGAATTCAGGTAGATTTTCTACGGTAAACGACGGCGGCGTAGTGTATTTCTCCCGTCGCAATCCATCTGCGCGAGTAGGGGGCGTGAAACATTTAAATTAGGCGCGTTCCCGCGGCGATCGATCTGCGCATGCTCCGTTCGCAAATTTCCCGCCGTGCATTGCGCGAAATCACGTCGTGACGTCATTCGTTGTTTATGTAGCGTACTTTACGGGCGATCCACGTCCCGACGAGTTACGTAAACAAAATAAAATTTTAAATAAATTCGAAGCGGGAACGACGGCCATACTTAACATGGGCTACGTAAAGTTAGAGCAGCAAAAAGCTGCTCTAACATTACGTATACAAAAATAGACGAAAACGAGTGCGACGCCCGCTCGTATGTTCGTGAATCCCTGTAAAAACACATTTGCATATCCCGACGCACCAAAACGACGCAAACTCCTCCCAGCGGCCGCAAATAGATGGCAGCGTAGATCCGAAGGCTTACGAAGACGTAAGCCTCTCGGATCGAAGCCCGAAGCCGGCGTATCATGGTTTGAGGATTCAAACTAGTGATACGCCGCACAAAATTTGAAATTACTCCTGTCTAACCCCAGTTAGACAGGCGTAATTGTTTTGTGAATCTGCCCCTATTCGTTTTTGCTGCAATCTGAGCATTATTATTGTCATATTGATTGTTTTAGCGCGAAGGATTTCACATTTTCATTTTCAGAAACATTTATTATTTAAAGAGAATGCACTTATTTTGTTTGTTAATTATAGTGCATTGAGGGGGAATTGTTAGAGATTTTGTGCCAGATTCAGGTACATCTGCGCATTATTGGTCCGGCGTAGCGCACCGCCTTCACATTAGACTGGCGCAAGGTAGCGGCGCAATCACCCTATTCTCGTCGGTTTTACGCAGAAATTTGCGCCTGCGCAACGTTATTTCAGAGGCGCAAGGCGGAGTAATACAAATTGTGAAGGATGTGGGCGTGTTACATTGAAATGAGCCGTGACCCCATGCAAATTAAGGGCCGGCCGGCTCGCGCATGCGCGCTTGAAGCAGACCATGGTCAGCACCTCTGTGCGCATGCTCACAACTCGGGAACGGCGCAATCAGTGAAATTGGAAGTGGACTAGGGCAAATTAGTGAACTACGCAAACAGCATAAATAGACAGAGACAAACGCACTTCCTTTGCAAAAGTACATCCCTTTGTATCCCTCCCTATACAGCAAGGTGCTTTTGTTCTGTTGTTTATTAGCGTTTATTTGTTTGTTTGTGACGTGTCTTTGAGAGTGATTTTTGTCTTTTATGTGTTTTCTTTGTTGTTATTTTGTTTAAATTATATTTTTGCTGGGCATTTTTTATTTTTGCTGGTCAAATTTATTTATTTTTTGGTTCTGTTTGTGTATGATTTGGGAATGTGGGGGTGACATTCCTGCCGGAAAAGGGGTGTCACCCTCATTTGTGGTGGAGAAGTGATCCCCAGGTCCGTGTGAATGGTGTATGAATGTACAGTGACATAATTGGAGCCGTGGCATAGCATTGCTGCTCACAAGTCCTGCATTGTGGGCTTGTGCCAATCCAATGTGATGAGGATGTGATGTGTCTGTGCTAGGGACCACAGGGGTGTGCATGCATGCATTCTCATTGTGCCACGATTAATGTGTGTGTGTTTAACGTGCAAAGATGCCTAATGTGAGCTGTCTCCTGGCTGCTCTTCCCTCAGAAGATGGGGTAGCCTTGGTTAGGGGGGTTCCATATAGGAGTCATGAGATGGGGTTCCAGTGCATATGCAGAGTCACCCTGAAGGGATAAGACAGGAGGATGTTAGTAGTGCATGTGCCCCTTGTGATTTCAGCATCATGGGGGGGGGGGGCAGTCATGCCTGCCACCCATGTCACTCACCAACCAGCCAGCTGTCCCCCTACATGTTCTGTTCGAAATCTTTGGGGATGGGGCTCTGATTGTATATGTAGCTGTCATGGGTGTCATGGGTAGTGTCATGTGTTGGGCTGGTGATGTCCTCCTGCAGGGTTGTGGTTAATTCCATGATGGCATGAGGGGTGAATCTGAAGATGCGAGACACCTCAGAATCACTCATGCCATAGATGTCTATGCGTGTGTGATAGATCCTCTCCCGTGAAGAGTGAAGAGCGAGGGGCTTGTATCAGATAAGAATATTGTATTAGATTAGATTAAATTGTAAAGTTTATATAAGCAAAAAAAAAGTAAAAAAAAAAAAATCCTGTGCCCTCCTCAGTGCCCTCCTCAGTGCCCTCCTCAGTGCCCTCCTCCTTCTTTGCTCATCTAAAGTCAGTAGTATAGCTATGAGCATGGATGCCACTGGCATGTTGGCATACAGTTTGTTGGGCAACATGTCTGACTGCTCAGCTCCTCACTAACAGTGTTGCTTTATCTGACATGTAGAAGAATTGTCAAATTTTATACCAGCTTTTATATGGTCTAATTTTAGACAGGACATTTAGCTGTTGCGCACAGCGCGTAACCTGCGCTGCACCAACGTTCTTCTGTGGATCCCCGTAACTCCCTCATTAGCATATTTGAATAGCAAATCAATGGTGTGTCTAGCACAGTTTTGCGCGGACGGATGCGCCTGTCTAACGAAATTACGCTGGACAAAAAAAATAGATTTCTTGCGTATCTCGTTTTGGGAGTGCCGTGCATCGAAACGCACGCGCACAATTAGACTTACGCCGCGCATCTCCTGTAACGACGGCGTAATCGCTCTGTGAATCTGGCTCTTTGAGTTTATTACTATTTTAAGTGATAAAAGTTTCTGCAATCTTTATGAAATGTTATAATGTTTCATGAAGATTGCATATGAAATTTCTTATATGCTTTTCTTGTAATACCCGCATTATTTGTGATACTGGGAATTTATGCTACATGATGTAACATACCACTGTTATGTACAAAATCTTTTTCTTCCAAAAAAATATTTTAAACTTGAAAAAAAAATGGTATGGATCATCCCACACTATCAGCCTCTATATTGCGATGGAAACGTATTATAAAATATGGTAACTAATTGGCCAAACAGATGAAGGTCCCAATCACAGTGGGAACATTCAGATTCATTAACCCTAATATAGCAGTTCCTAAATGGGAAGCGAGGGGGATAAAGGAAGTCTCAACTATTCTCAGAAAGGGCAAACTCATTCCTTATGAGGAACTATCTTCTAGATTTGCTTTACCAAAAGGGGAATTCCTAACCTACACTCAACTAAAATCAACTCTCCCAAACCCGGCTTCGGAAATAGAGATTTCCCAGGAAACTTGGCAATACTGGACATCTCCAATCCCCAAAAAACGGAAGGGCATATCCTTTTTTTACAATTGCCTACAGGACAAACTCACTTTTAGTATATCCAGCTCCCTGTTTAAATGGGCAACTGAACTTATTGTTACCATTATAGAACACCAGTGGCAAAAGGCAATAGTAAACAACCTGTCTGCTCCAAATGTACTACATACTGGGAAATGGCACAGAAAATTCACCTTCAAATGTACTACCCGCCATATATGCTGGCTAAATTCAAATCTGAACACTCTAACCAATGTTGGAGAAGTTACGGCCTGGTGGGTACACTATCCCATATGTTGTGGTTCTTCCCTAACATATGCAGCTACTGGAACTCAGTCTTTAGACTCATAAAAAAACTGACAGGGTTTTTAACAAGATCCAATATCAGGCTGGCTATATTGTATATTGTATCAGAATATAAATATTTCCATCCGACCTTAAACATGTGGTCATACACATACTCTTTGCGCACGTCTGGTACTTATGAGAAAATTAAAGTCTAACCTAGCTTCAAATGCTAGTGAGGTAATCAATCTTATTTCTGAGACATACACAAATAATGGCGTACAAACATGGTTGCCTTTCCAAATTCTATAAGCAATGGTCTACCTGGAGAGCATTTTACAGAGAGACATGAACCATACCCCACAAACTCCCTATGCTCTAGAGCACACACACCATAGGTTTTAGGCTGAGGTATTCAGGTGTCCTTTTATCCCCTTCCCCCTCTCCCAGTTCTTCTTTATCCCTTATATTATTACTCATATTCCACTATTATCAAGCATGTAGTTTTACTAAGTGAAATTCATATAATACTACAGAGTTTTTAAGGTTATACAATAAATATATGTGAAAACAGTGATGACTTTTTATGTTATATATGTTCTAATACCTCCACACTTGTATACTATTATATGTAACACCATTTTCGAATTCTAATATCTGTTACCCTAGATTCTTAAAAAACAAATAAAAATTATTTGAAATAAAACAACATCAATAAATATACAATTAAATATATTGGGAATAGTTAATAACAAAAAATAGAAATAATAAAATAAAAAGGAGAAAGGGAGGAAAAGATAGGAAATAAAGAAGAATAGAGGAAGAGGTGAATTAGAAAATACTGATATGTATATGAATGGTGGATGTAACCATATAATTTTAGAGCAAAAGTAAAGAATTATCAATATTAAGTGTGTTGGTAAAGTCAAGCCATGGAGACCAGTTTTCTAAAAAGTTAGCATGTTATCAATTAGGCTAGATGTTATTTTTAATGAACCATGGTGATAACTTCTCTAACATTCAGGGATGGAGTTCTCCAGGCTTTAGCAATAGTTTGTTGTGTGGCAAAAAAATAAAATAGATATATTTTCTCTCTGGTTTTCTAAAGCTCAGATGTGGTTATGTATTAAAGCTTCCCATGGGTTTAGATTTATGAGTTTATTACGGTGGTAATAGCCTCTTACCTTATAAAAAGACCCCACTGGGTCTAATGGTGCCTTGAACGATGAGGCCAGCCAGCGGTAGTTGCTCCTTCCTCCTCAGTGTATTTTGGACAGGACACCACTGCAATACTGCCTCCAATCTCAGCACAGATTTCCTAGAAGGTGTATCTCCAGATCCGAGAATTTTAAAACAAGAAAAAAAGATCTCCATGGTGTAGTAGATTAAAAGGCACAAAGGTCCATTTATTAAAATAAGTAATTGGCAATATAAAAGACAAAAAAATGCCATACAGGGAAAAACAGCATAAAAAATACAGGGACTTCCGGTCACGGACGTAAACCGGAAGTGACGTCACCTAAGCTCCTCCCGACGCGTTGCGTCACTGTCACATGACTTTATCAAGGGGATTGGGAAGAAATTTGTAAAGCGTATATACTGTAAGAGAAATGATTCCAGGTGAATGTGGATTTCATTAGAATTTTTTTTCAAAAGGTGTTAAGAGGGTTGGACATGTTATGGAAGAAGGAAAGCAAAGCGTATTTATAAAATCTGCAATTAAAATTAAGCATGAGGATTCTGATAGTGGAAATGACACTGTTTTAAAAGATAAGATTGTGTTTTTATCCCTTCTAATGATTAGAGGTAATGTATACATTTAACATTTTTATTACACCATTAAATAACATTTGCATAATCCTCCATGGCTGGGGAGAACATAGGGTTGTTAAGAATCCCAGATAAGGGAAGATGTGGAGATATCAGATGACTAGAGTATGTAAAATGGTCCTAGGAAAAGAGAGAATGGCGTAGAGTAGGATTGGAAGGGGAAGCCAAATTAAAATATAGATTGGCATTGGGGAACATTGAATAATAGTAAGATAAGTCCAGATAGAAAGCTCTGAAACTGCATGAAGTAATGGACTGAGACTGTTCTTGGGGTTAAGAGGCAGAGCACAGAACCTAATATTTTCATGTGGCTCCTTTGGGGCACTACATAACTATATGATATTATATAATGTTTATTTATTGCTGCGCCTCAGGCTACTGAGCCCAAGCCTCTATAGCTAATTATCATCACATGATGTATATTTCTGTCTGTGCTTTAGGCTGTTGAACCATATACATAAGGATCCTTTCATTACCTGACCGTTAGATCGTTAGACCTGAGGGGGAGCAGGGGTTGACATACGGAGGGGGGAGTGGGGGTCTTTGGGAATAGAGAGTGGGGTGGGACCTGGGGTGTGGGGGTTGCGGGATTGGATGGGAGGGTGGGGATTTGAGGGGGGGTGTTCCATTGGGGGGCTTGGCCTTTGTGCTGTATTTTTTCTTAATCTACAATAAAAAAAGATATGTTTGGTAGCCTTTGTATGTGCTTTATTGTAGCAAATTACCCTTTGCTACAATATAAAGTAGTGAGTGTGCAGCTTGTATAACAGTGTACATTTTCTGTCCCCTCAAAATAACCCAACACACATGCATTAATGTCTAAACCACTGGCAACAAAACTGAGTACACCCCTGTGAAAATGCCTAAATTGGGCCCAAAGTATGAATATTTTGTGTGGCCACCATTATTTTCCAGCATTTTCCGTCTTGGGCATGGAGTTTACCAGAGCTTCACAGTTTGCCTCTGCAGTCCTCTTCCACTCCACTATGATGACATAACGGAGCTGGTGGATTTTAGAAGCCTTGCGCTCTTCCACCTTCTTTTTGAGGATGCCCCACAGATGATCAATTGGGTTTAGGTCTTGAGACATGCTTGGCCAGTCTATCACCTTTACCCTCAGCTTCTTTAGCAAGGCAGTGGTTGGCTTTGAGATGTGTTTGGGGTCATTATCATGTTGGAATACTGCCCTGCGGGCTAGTCTCTGAAGGGAGGGGATCATGCTCTGCTTCAGTATGTCACAGTACATGTTGGCATTCATGGTTTCCTCAATGAACTGTAGCTCCCCAGTGTTGGCAGCAGTCATGCAGCCCCAGACCATGTCACTTCCACCACCATGCTTGACTTTAGGAAAGACACACTTGTCTTTGTACTGGTTGACACTATCTGAACCAAATAAGTTTATCTTGGTCTCATCAGACCACAGGACATGTTTCCAATAATCCAGGTCCTTAGTCTGCTTGTGTTCAGCAAACTGTTGGTAGGCTTTCTTGTGTATAATCTTTAGAAGAGACTTTCTTTTGGGATGACAGTCATGCAGACCAATTTGATGCAGTATGCCGCATATGGTCTGAGCACTGACAGGTTGACCCCCCTACCCTTTCAACCTCTGCAGCAATGCTGGCAGCACCCATATGTTTATTTCCCAAAGGCAACCCTGTGTGGACTTCCACAGTGCTGCATTTCAGTTTCAGGGTCTTGGTAATCTTCTTATAGAAAAGGCCATCTTTATGTAAAACAACAATCCTTTTTTGCAGATCTTCAGAGAGTTCTTTGCTATTATGGCCATCATGAACTTCCAGTGACCAGTAAGTGTTAGACCTTGTAACACTAATGTAACACCTGAGACCTTGTAACACTAATAAATTACATGACACTGCGGAGGGAAATGGCTAATTGGGCCCAATTTGGACATTTTTAAGTAGGGGTGTACTTACTTTTTTTGCCAGCGGTTTAGACATTAATGTGTGTTGACTTATTTTTTTTTTATTTATTTTTTTTATTCTTTATTTCTTCAAAACAGAGTGATCGGTCCCACCGGGCCCAGACAACAGTTACATAAAATACATCGAAATACATGTAAAGGCATATTAATTAACAGGTAACAGCATGGCCGCCCTGAGCGGGGATCAGATGTGGGTATCGTGTTACCTGTGGCCCTATAAGGGCACCAGGTCCGGTATGTGTACAGGGGAGCATCCATCGCCCAGTTGGGGAAGGGGCCAATCAAACCCCCCCCCCCCGGGCGCCCATCAGACCAATCTAGGGCCGGTACGGCCAACCCACTCCGCCGTTTTATTTATCATAGATAGGGGGCAGTTAAAAAGAAAAGAGTTAAAGAAAGGGTGAGGGTGGGGGGGGAGGTTGAGCAGAGCCCCAACAAAAGGCCCCAGACTAATGGGCATGAGAGGGGGTGTGAGGGTCAAGGAGGGGGAGGGTGGGGGTCTCTCTATTCGGTAAAGTGTGTGCCAGCCAAGGGAACGGGGGCTGCTCCCCTCTGTAGCCTATCCCCTCGGGGCTGAGACTTTGGCACAAGGGGGGATACTGACAGGGTCCAGGGGTTCCCCCCTGAGGGCCCTTCCCTCATCCGAATACCGGAATATGGTCCAGGGTTGCCATGTCTCTGTGTATACCTCCTGTCTCTTCTGGCTAGTAAGGATCAGGTCCTCCATCCTATCTACCTCGTCCACTTTCTTAAGCCATTGTGCTATCGTGGGTGGGTGTCGTGACTTCCAGCACAATGGAATGCAAGCCTTGGCCGCGTCCAGTAAGTGGCGCAACACCGATTTCTTATAAGCTAGTGTCGGTATGGTCGTTGCATGTAGTAAGAAGAGTGCCGGGTCATTCTCCAACACCTGCTCTGTAAATTTCTGAGAAATTCACCGGACTTCTCTCCAGAAGCCCTGCAAGCGGCTGCAGGACCAGAACACGTGTAAGAGTGTTCCCTTCTCCTCCAGACATCGCCAGCACTGGTCTGACGACGTTGGGAAGAGTGTGTGAAGTAGTGCAGGAGTCCTGTACCAACGGGTTAGGATCTTGTAATTAGTTTCCTGCACTTTCGAGCATAGGGAAGACTTATGAGTGAAGGTGAGTATGTGGTGTTTCATACTACTGGTGAGCTGGCAGTTCAGGTCTCTTTCCCACTTACTGAGGTAGGGGGGTGTGTCGGTCTCTGGAGGCGTGATCAGTATACTGTAGGTGAGTGAAAGTGTGTGTGTCAGCGTTCCTGATTCCGTGCACAAGTCTTCAAACGTCGTGGGTGGTAGACGCGAGCTATCGGGAGGGGGCATACTTCCCAAGAAGTGGCTGAGCTGGAGAGATCGCATATAGTCGAGGCCGAAGGGGCCGTAGGGTCCATGAAATCCCTGGCTCCCAGCCATCTACCTCCGGCGCTAAAGTGCGACGCTTGGAATAGCCCTGAGTCACGTAGGTCTAGAAACTTCTTGTCACTCAGTCCGGGGGGGAAACGAGGGTGACCAATCACCGGTCTCAAGTGGGAGCTATTGGTCGAGAGGCGAGCCTCTTGCAGGAGCTGTGCGCAAATTTTAATGGTCGCACCTATCAACGGGTGTCGCTGTAAGTCCAGTGGGAGGTCTACCTGGCACCAAGGAGCTCTATGGAGAGGGATCAGGCTCTGGTCTTGTTCAATGCGTGTCCAGAGCTTTGTGTCCGTGTGTCGACACCAGTCAACCAACCTGTTAAGGTGGGTCGCTCGGTGGTATGTACGTATCTCTGGTAAGGCTAATCCGCCGCTCAACTTCGGGCGGTTAAGCATGCGGCGGTTCAGGCGTGGGTGTTTCCCCACCCATAGGAAGCGGGTGAAGGCGGCATGCGTTTGTCTGAAGAACGTCGCCGATATGTGGATTGGGAGGGCCTGCATAAGGTACAGAAATTTGGGCAGGATCGTCATTTTAAGAATATTACACCTACCCAACCACGAGTGCAGGCCGCTACCCCATTGGAGCAACTGATCCTGCACTCCCTTCAGGAGAGGGGGGAAGTTAATTTGGAAGAGCTTGGAGAGGGACGAAGGAATAAGTGTCCCCAGGTATTTTAGGGCTGTGTCTGTCCATTTCAGATTGTAGTCGTCCTTGAGTCGCGTTAGTAGTGCTTGTTTAATACCTACTCCCATCGCTTCTGATTTTAAAAAGTAAATTTTTAGGTTGGAAAGGCACCCGTACGTGTCGAATTCCCGTAATAGGTGTCGCAGTAATCGTGAACATCAAATCGTCGGCATATGCCGATATTTTATGTTGTTTCCCTCCCACCGATATCCCTGAAATATCTGGGTTCAGGCGGACGTGGCCCAGGAATGGTTCCAGGGTCAGGGCGAAGAGCAAGGGTGACAGGGGGCATCCCTGCCTCGTCCCATTTGTGATCGGGAATTGATCAGAAAGTACGCCATTCGCCCTCACCCTGGCAGTTGGATCTGAGTACGCCGCCGTCACCCAGTGCATCATTCGGGGGCCCAGGCCAATATGCCTAAGAGTTGCAAATAGGAACCTCCAACTCACTCGGTCAAATGCCTTCTCGGCCTCCGTCCCCAGGAGGACGCCCGGTGCCTTGGTCTTGGTTACTACATGTAAAAGGTTCAGGACCTTGGTGGTGTTGTCCCTCGCCTCTCTGGAGGGGACAAAGCCTACTTGATCTATATGCACTAGACTGGGCAGGTATTGTTGTAGTCTGGTGGCTAAGATCTTGGTGAGTAATTTCAGGTCAGAGTTAAGCAGGGAGATGGGGCGATAACTGCCACATTGGGATGGGTCTTTACCCTCCTTGGGGATGACCGATATTTGTGCCTGTAGGGTATCTTTGTGGGGCCGCTTCCTGGCTCCCAGGGCATTATACAACCTAATCATATGTGGGCCCAGGGTGGGGAGGAGGGTCTTGTAGTATTGGGCCGTCAATCCATCTGGACCCGGGGCCTTGCCCGGCTTTGTGGCCTTCAGGGCATGCTGTAGTTCAGTTAATGTAATGGGTTCGTCCAGGGATTGGCGTGCTACTGTCGGTAGGTCTGGCATTTGGGATTGTTCTAGGTATATCCGAGTGGGGTCCTCTACCAGTGCTGCCTCTTTCAGGTTATATAGGGTGTCGTAGTAAGACCTGAATTCCTGCGAGATTTGCAGTGGTAGGGATAGTCGTTGGCCTGTCTTAGACACTATGTGGGGGATGTATGACGCCTGGCGTTGGGCCTGCAGGGATTGGGCTAGAAGCCTGCCACACTTGTCATTGGGAACCTCCAACTCACTCGGTCAAATGCCTTCTCGGCGTCCGTCCCCAGGAGGACGCACGGTGCCTTGGTCTTGGTTGCTACATGTAAAAGGTTCAGGACCTTGGTGGTGTTGTCCCTCGCCTCTCTGGAGGGGACAAAGCCTACTTGATCTATATGCACTAGACTGGGCAGGTATTGTTGTAGTCTGGTGGCTAAGATCTTGGTGAGTAATTTCAGGTCAGAGTTAAGCAGGGAGATGGGGTGATAACTGCCACATTGGGATGGGTCTTTACCCTCCTTGGGGATGACCGATATTTGTGCCTGTAGGGTATCTTTGTGGGGCCGCTTCCCGGCTCCCAGGGCATTATACAACCTAATCATATGTGGGCCCAGGGTGGGGAGGAGGGTCTTGTAGTATTGGGCCGTCAATCCATCTGGACCCGGGGCCTTGCCCGGCTTTGTGGCCTTCAGGGCGTGCTGTAGTTCAGTTAATGTAATGGGTTCGTCCAGGGATTGGCGCGCTACTGTCGGTAGGTCTGGCATTTGGGATTGTTCTAGGTATATCCGAGTGGGGTCCTCTACCAGTGCTGCCTCTTTCAGGTTATATAGGGTGTCGTAGTAAGACCTAAATTCCTGCGAGATTTGCAGTGGTAGGGATAGTCGTTGGCCTGTCTTAGACACTATGTGGGGGATGTATAACGCCTGGCGTTGGGCCTGCAGGGATTGGGCTAGAAGCCTGCCACACTTGTCATTGGGAAACCTCCAACTCACTCGGTCAAATGCCTTCTCGGCGTCCGTCCCCAGGAGGACGCATGGTGCCTTGGTCTTGGTTGCTACATGTAAAAGGTTCAGGACCTTGGTGGTGTTGTCCCCCGCCTCTCTGGAGGGGACAAAGCCTACTTGATTTATATGCACTAGACTGGGCAGGTATTGTTGTAGTCTGGTGGCTAAGATCTTGGTGAGTAATTTCAGGTCAGAGTTAAGCAGGGAGATGGGGCGATAACTGCCACATTGGGATGGGTCTTTACCCTCCTTGGGGATGACCGATATTTGTGCCTGTAGGGTATCTTTGTGGGGCCGCTTCCCGGCTCCCAGGGCATTATACAACCTAATCATATGTGGGCCCAGGGTGGGGAGGAGGGTCTTGTAGTATTGGGCCGTCAATCCATCTGGACCAGGGGCCTTGCCCGGCTTTGTGGCCTTCAGGGCGTGCTGTAGTTCAGTTAATGTAATGGGTTCGTCCAGGGATTGGCGTGCTACTGTCGGTAGGTCTGGCATTTGGGATTGTTCTAGGTATATCCGAGTGGGGTCCTCTACCAGTGCTGCCTCTTTCAGGTTATATAGGGTGTCGTAGTAAGACCTGAATTCCTGCGAGATTTGCAGTGGTAGGGATAGTCGTTGGCCTGTCTTAGACGCTATGTGGGGAATGTATAACGCCTGGCGTTGGGCCTGCAGGGATTGGGCTAGAAGCCTGCCAAATTCGTAGCCCTTCCAAATTCGCTGCCCCAAAGCAGCCAGCCTTGCATGGCTGCTTTGGTTTTAGACCTCAGAATGTCTGTGATCTTAGATCTAGTCATGTCCAGGTCTATCCCGAGCTGTTTGTTCGGGCTCGCCTTATGTGAAAGTTCCAGTCTCTGCAAGTCAGTTAACAGTTTATTTAGTTGCTCTGTCCTCGCTCGTTTAATTCTGGTGCCGTGCTTTATCCGCACACCCCTAATTACCGCCTTGTGGGCCTCCCAAACCACCCCTGGGTCGCTGTCCTCAGTCGAGTTGGCAGCGAAGTAGTGTCCAATCTCCGCCACCACATCCGCCATCACCTCGGGATCCCAAAGGAGGCTTTCATTCAGTCTCCAGACCTGTCTTTGTGTCGACTGTGCCTCCATCAGGGAATATGTCACTCTCACGGGGGCATGATCGGACCAGGTGATTGACCCTATAGATGTGTCCTTGATCGCATGCAGCTGTCCATGGGGAACAAAGATATAGTCCAGTCGTGAGTATGTCAGGTGGGGTTTAGAGTAAAAGGAGTAATCCCGCTCCCCTGGGTGGAAGAGGCGCCAGGTGTCGATTAGTTGGGCGGAGTGCAGGGCCCTGATAATACGTTTCCGTGCGTCCCGCGAGATCGAGGAGGCGCCCGTCGAGGTATCCTCTGAGGGGTTCAGGGGGACATTAATGTCACCCCCCAACACCAGTTGCCCTTCTGAGAACTGCATAAGTTGGTCTATGTGTCTCTTGAGGAATCTGTCCTGGTTCGAATTGGGGGCGTATAGGTTGGCTAGGGTCACTTTCCTGTCACCGATCAGACCCTTGAGGAACAAGAATCTACCCTCACTATCTGTCCGTATGTCTAGCAGAGTCCAAGGTATCCGAGCTGCAATAAGTATGGTAACCCCCCTGGATTTGGCTTCTGCATAGGCCGAGTGATACGCCAAGGGGAAGTGTCTGTTCTTAAATAGTGGCATTTTCAGGTCTTTAAAGTGCGTCTCTTGCAACACTACTATGTCCGCTTTTGACCGGCGCATGTCCTGTAGTAGCATTTTCCGTTTCTCGGGCACATTTAGGCCCTTTGCGTTAAGCGAAAAGATGTTGAGCAGATCCATGCCCCCGTTCCCAAGCTGGTCTTGGAATAGGGTCTAGGAGGTGGGGTGGGGGAGAGGGTGGGCCTGGGGGGGGGTGTAATGGAAAAGAAGGGAGAGAGAAAAGAAAGGGAAAGTAAGGAGAAAAAAGAGAAGCTGCACTAGGGTGTACAGCTAGGAAGAGATGCTAACTAAGCCTATATGGCAGTGGTACTCACCAGGAATTCGAGAGGATCCCTGGGGTATGGAGCACCGAGCGAGCTCCCAGTCCCCGCCCACACCCCCCCCGGCTTGTAGGTGTAGTTAAAGTGTGTACCGGTAACATATAAACCATCCATCAAGGAACATCAGGGGTAACATTATAAACAGTGGCATGCAAAAGGTTCTTAACTGTTCCCACGATGGATACAACAAGAAAAAAATGTTTACAATCAAAAGCATATCAAGTGCAGGTGTGAGAGAAACTACCAGGCAACGCATTTGCAGTGAACCCCCCTATTGCGAGTGATCAGTACCCCTCCCTCTGCCCAATATAATCCCGCTCAGGTCCCTCTTCCCGGAAACCGATCTGGGGTCCCATTCCAGTCACCTTATCAGTTCCTCTCCAGGGGTTCGGACTTGCTGCAAACAGGGGCAGAGGGGCAAGGCGGGGGAGGGGGTCTATAGCAGGCGAAAAATAACGGAACGCATCCTAACATAGGTCCCTCAAACCCCCACAGTCATCACTCAAATCCCCCCAGTTCTCCGTGGCCCCCCGTGATTCGTCTCTCCACCACCCCCTCCCCTCACCCCCAAACAACAGACGTGTGGTATCATGGTCCCCGCAGAGCCGGGGCAGGCATAGTCCATAGATTCCCCGCAGGGAGGGGGGCCCCCCAGCGGCGCCCCTCCACACATTCTCGGCGGGCCTCTCTGGGATCTGCTGTCATTCGGGCCAGGGGAGGGGGGGGGACGGCCGCCGCTGCCGGCTTCGTTAACCAGCCGGAGTAAAGGGGGGGCGGGGGTGGCTCCCGGTTGCCTGGTGGAACAAAAAACTGGAACAGTTTCAGGCAACGCCTGGGGACTCCGAGCCGGGAATGGGCGGCCGTACTCTGGGCATGGGCAGTCAGCAGGGATCACAATAGGGAAGGGGGGCCCAAGGCCTACTCACGTGCCTCCTCACGAGAAGCAGATCGGTTCCTCCGTCGCCCCCTCTGCTGGCATGGCGGCCGCGGGCCCCGTTGTGCTGACCGACCCGACTGGCCGGTGAATCGCGGGAGCAGATGTAGCCAGTCCGGTAATGCGATCGGGTCAGCATCCAGGAATGCGAACAGTGCTGGGAGGTCTGCCGCGGTCTGCAGTGTGTAAGATCCGGCATCCTTACGAAAGGAGACTGAGAGAGGGTAACCCCAGCGGTACGTGAAGCCTCTCTGCCTGGCCAGGTCTAGGAGGGGTCGCAGGAACGCTCGACGTCGCAGCGTCGCCTTCGACAGATCCGGGAGGACCTTCACTTCCGCCCCTGCCACCAGCACCGCACCGTGGTCCCAGGCTCATCGTAGGATGGCCTCCTTCTGTGTGTAGCGGTGGAGTCTGCAGACAACGTCACGTGGACTCGCCGGATCTGCGGGTACCGGGCCCAAGGCCCTGTGCGCTCTATCCAGCATGATATCTGCCTCCGGTTCCCCTAGGATATCCTGGAACACGTCTCTCACCGCCTCCCCCATCTCCTCCGGACCGACACTCTCAGGTATCCCCTCAGCCTTAAATTTTGACGGCGGCTCCGGTCCTCGATGTCCTCCACGTGGAGTTGGAGCGAGATGGCCGCGTCTCTGTGCTGGTCCCTCGAAGCCTCCAGTGCCACCACGCGCGCTTCCAGGGAGGTCAGCGCTGTCTCCCCGCTCGTGACTCTCTCCACGATGCCGGTCACCTCTTCTCTCACCTCTTGGATATCTCTCCGGTGGGTTTCCTCCAGACGTAGGATGAGGGCCTCAATGTCAGTGCCTGCAGGAGGGACATGATGTCGCGATCCAGCGCAGGGGCCTCCAGATGTCGGAATTCCTCCATCCCTAATTCCTCAGGGGGTCCAGAAGGGTCGGATGGGTCCGGATGTGCAGCTGCGGTGGCAGGTAAGTGATCCTCGCAGGCTAGGATACCTGAGTCCTGCGGTGGTCCACGTGTGAGGCCTCTCGGGGCCGTCGCTCTTGCTCCCGGGGATTTCCCTTGAAATAGTCCGTAGTAGCGTTGTGTCTCTCCCGGGGATTTGCCCGCAGGGGTTCCCCTTGTTACTGCTCTGGTTCTATGCTTCTTGGCCGAGTTCATACCGGTAATTTGCCGTTTTGTGCCAAAAAAGTGGGGCTTGGACCAGGAGCTCCAGAAAAGTGCTGCCTTACTCAGCCATGTCCAAGCCAGGCCCCCGTGTTGACTTATTTTGAGGGAACAGCAACTGTACACTGTTATACCAGCTGCACACTCACTGTTTTATATCATAGCAATGTTTAATTTCTTCAGTGTTGTCACATGAAAATATATAATAACATATTTACAAACATGTGAGGGGTGTACTCACTTTTGTGAGATACTGTATATTCGTTGTTGTGTAAAATGAAGACATTAGCAAGATGAAGCAGAAAAGCACAACCAGTAATACTAAAAACAGGAAGCAACGCCTATTTGTATAGCATATTAAAATATGTATACTGAATATATATATACTCTATACTCTTTAAATTAATGTTCAGTGGCATTTCTGTCTTACATGGCAAAGAATGGTTTACGTACCATCAGCTGTTCAGACATGCAGTCACCTAAATTAAAGTGAACAGTAAAATATCCTTTAGCTAATGCATTTATATGTGTTTTATAGGAAATCGATATATTAATTATTTACATCGTCTAATGTTGTTGTCTGTTATTGTGTAGCTTACCTTTAAAAAAATACCCATGACAAGAAGCATTGTATTACTTTGATCTGTTTGTTTGATTACTGAATTGCCTAAATAAAGAACATGTTTAAGGACACTCTAAGGGAACATAATGATTTCTTTACACAATCTGAAAGGGTTTCAAGGTGACTTATCTGTATACCAAGGAAAACCCAGCAAACAATAGCTTTTATTAAGAACATAAAGTCTGTCACTATCAGCTAGCCACAGTTTGTTGTGCTTTTCAAACGGCAGAGCTTTTCATTGGGAGCTGAATTAAAAACATGTTCATCAGTCTACAGAGAACATTTTGTCTGCTTAGATTAGGATACTGTTTTGTCACACTTAGCCCAGGCAATGTGTGGAGGTCTGTGTATTGACAGCCAAAGAGGTGAAATATGATTGCAACCTATACGTCTTAATTATGAGACAAAAATCTAATTTAGAATGGTTATCTACTCAAGAGTTTGAGTTCTGAACCCTCTCTGTGTAGAGATTTATAAATGTAAATTGTCGAAATGCCCCTTTCTTTTTTGGTTAAACAATATTTCATTGTTCTGTTTCAAATGTTGCTTTAGGCAGTGACATTCTTAGACCCAGTCTGTACAGATAGGCCCGGATTCACATACATCGGCGCATATATATGCCGCCGTATCGATATTCTTTACGCTACGCCGACGCAGCGCAGAGAGGCAAGCACATAATTCACAAAGCACTTGCTCTCAAAACTACTCTGGGTTTCTAAGGCGTAAGCCGGCATAGGTGGAAGCGGTGTGAGCCATGCAAATGAGGCGTGACCCCATGTAAATGATGGGCCGAGTGCCAGACAAGTACTTAGAACAGACTGCGCATGCGTCATGTCGTGGCCGCATCCCAGTGCTCATGCTCACAATCACGTCAAAACAACTGCCTAAGATACGTTGAATAACTGCCTGTGTTCCCTGGTCCATACCTTTGCATGGGTAGCGCCTCATATATGGGGAATAACTTTACGCCGGACGTACGACTTACGCAAACTGCGTATATTATGCGCCGGGTGCAAGTATGTTCGTAAATCGCCGTATTTCCCTCATTTGCATATTTGAATCGAAAATCAATGGGAGCGCCACATGCGTCCAGCGTAAATATGCAGTGTATGCCGGCGTAGGAAAGTTACGTCGGTGGGATGAAGCCTATTTTTAGGCGTATCTTAGTTTGTGGGTCGGCGCATAGATACGACAGCTCACATTTGTACTTACGTCGGCGTATCTGGAGATACATCGGCGTAAGTGCTTTGTGAATCCGGGCCATAGTATGGTCACATGTTGACTTGACACCATCAATATACCATCAAAGAAACTTTGGCATAGAACACATGATGGCAGATTCAGATAAGTAAACTAGGGGTTTTAAGAGTTCTTGTACAAAAACAAAATGTGTGAATGGGTGGAAAAGGTTTGGAAGAAGGTTTCCACCGTGCGAGCTCCCTTGCATAAAGGTAGAAAGCTTTTGCGAGGAGTTGCCGAGACAGCCGCCGAGGGACCCCAGAAGACAGCTTTCCGAGACACTCTGTGCAAAACGAGCTGCACAGTGGAGGTAAGTATAACATGTTTGTTATTTAAAAAATATATATATATTCCTGACTTTAGTGTTCCTTTAACCTGTTCCCGACCAGTTGCCACAGTTATGCTGCAGCAGGTTGGCTCCTCTGGGCGAACCGCCGTAGCTATATGTCGGTTTTCCTTTTGACCACTAGGCACACTCACGCACATGCGGTGTGATGCCGGTGCCGATGCGCGTGCCTGGCGGTCGCAATGACTGCCGATGCCAGCGTTCATTCCACACAGAGACAGAATGGAGATCTGTCAATGTAAACAGACAGATCTCTGTGCTGTCAAAGTAAGGAGAGCGTATGTACAATGATCGGTCTCCTCGCCCAGGCAGTCCCATCTCCCCTCAGTTAGAATCACTCCCTAGGCAACACAGTAAACCATTTGATCGCCCCCTCCTGTTAACCCCTTCCCTGCCAGTGACATTTACACAGTAATCAGTGCATTTTAATAGCGCTGATCGCTATATATAGATAGATATAGATATACTTTATTGTCATTGTATACATACAACACATTTTTTCCAGGTACTCTTTACAGCAGCAATAAAACACTTCTCAAAAAAGTCCCACATAAAATTTCTAAAACACTGTACCTGATGCTATTATTGACAATGTGTATGGGGGGGGGGGGGGGAAGAATGCGGAAAGCATACTAAAGAATATACTAATCTAAAATAATAAGTAAACAGCTGCCACAACTATAAATGTGCTCTCACACTACAAGATGTACTTTTGTGCAGGCGTATCTTTGTGTGGGCGTATTGTATCTTGTTTACCTTACGCAGGCGCAACGGTGAGAGGCAAGCATGGTATTCTCAAAGAATATGCGCTGAACGTTGCGCCGGCGTAGCGTATAGTTGTCAGCGTAAGCCGACGTAAGTCAAATTAGCTGGAAGTGGGCGTGATATATTATAATGAAGCCTGAACCCATGCAAATGATGGCCACAGCATTAAAAAACAAACTGCGCATGCGTCGTCTCTTGGACGCATCCCAGTGCGCATGCTCACAGTTACGTCAAAATAGCTGCCTAAGATACGTCGAACACTGCCTATGACGTGAACGTAACCTACACACAGCCCTATTCACGTAGTACTTAGTAAAATTTGACGGCGTCGTTCCCTGGCCCATACCTTTGCATGACTTACCCCTGCTTTATGAGGGGTAAGTTTACGGCGGATGTAAGACTTACTTAAACCGCGTATATTAATGCGTCGGGCGCAAGTACGTTCGTCAATCGGCGTATCCTACTAATTTGCATATTTAACATGGGTACGCCAAATGCGTCCAGCGTAACTATGCGCCCACAACACCGCCGTCGTAGGAAAGTTACATCGGGCTGCTGAAGCCTTGTTTTACGGCGTATCTAGCTTTGCGAATCGGCACATTTGTACTTACGACGGCGTATCTCTAGATACGCTGGCGTAAAACTTTCGTGAATCCGGGCCTGTATATGTAAAGTAAAGTGATAAGTGCAATCAAATGTGCAATCTTCAAAAAAAGTGCATACAGTATGACTAATAAATATAGAGCATTCATAATAATGCGTGTCTAATGAAAAAATAAATATAAATATATATATATAAGAATTTCCTTTCACTGCTTTTTACTGGATTATGGCTGTTTGATATTATAAATATATATATATATACATATATAGACATGCATTATTATGAATGCTCTATATTTATTAGTCATATGCACTTTTTTTGAAGATTGCACATTTGATTGCACTTAGCAGTTTACTGTACATTTTATAGCAAGCGCCACAATACCCCCCCCCCCTCTTTTATCATATTATGGACAATACAGCCCTAGGGAAAAATATACTTTACGCGATTAGTGTGCGTTTTAAGTGTCCTATATCTTTTCCCTGATGTCAATGGGACAAACACACTGTAACCTGGGTGGGTTGAAACAATACTAATAGCGTTTGCCCGCTTTTTTGATTGACTGGCATATACTGTGTCCAAATTCTATATCTCTGTTCCTATGATTCGCTGTGCTGTTTTCACCACATGAGACAGGCACTTCTTATCCCCTGCCCTGCAGCTGGCGTACCACACTACAGCGCAGTGGAGAAGAATACTCTCAATGGTACACTGAATGTCAATGGCCCCAAAAATGTGCCAAAAGTGTCCGATCTGTCTGCCACAAAGTCCCAATAAAGTTGCTGATCACTGCAATAAAAACAAGAATTCCTATAAATCTTTCTCCTATTTTGTAGATGCTATAACATTTGCGCCAACCAATTAATATATGCTTATTGCGATTTTTATTACCAAAAATATGTAGAAGAATACATATCTGACAATAAAAGTAGTGCAGCGCAAACAAAGAAATAATTAGATATACAATATGAAATATAATATAATATGCATATATTAAGAAAAAACAGAAAGTCCATAAACAGTGCTCAAGTGCTTATATGATCCAAAAATGGAAAAATATGTGCGTGATCCAAAAGGGTGATTTTCAGAAGAAACTTCCACCAATCAGCAGGAATGGCCTCTCACCTTAAAACTTCGACCTACTACAGGTCACAGAGCGTGAGATAGAGAACCTCCTGTTCTCAAAGGCACAGCAAACAGATGCAGCAACTCAACCTCAATGGTGACAGACTCAGGAACGGAGTGAGGCAAACAGGGCATGAAAACAAAAGAAAGGAGATCTAGTGCTCTCTGAAGCCAAAACTCTGTATATTTATTCAAGTGATAAAAGACAAACACTCACTGTAGAGGCACTCTGGAGCAAGTGCGGCAAACAAAAGCATAAAAATAGATCAGCATAGATCTCACATGGGTTGACGATCGCGGGTGACGTCACACGTGGCTCCTCCCCCTCGTACGTCGTTACGTCCCTGGGGCGGGACTTCATCAGCGTGGGGTATGGAAAAGCAGCGTGCAGACGTCCCGCTGTCTGAGCCTAATATAGCCTGCGGCTGCCATGACAACCATGGCAGCACAACACCGCCCTCTATGCTCAAAACTTTATTAAACAACAACAATGCCAGTGCAATAGAAAAGCACACCCAGCATCGTAACAAGGATTAAAGGTGCAGAGCAAGGGCATATCACTAAGTAGACCACAATAGAAAATTTTACATAATAAACATTTAATATTTAATATAATGACGTCAGCCGCGATCGCACACCCAGTACAATTATACAAAATGATTAATTAATTTTCAATATATACTCCTTATTACTAATCGTCACCCCCACACCCAGGGAGGGAGACATTGTCACCAGGAGATATTAGACCATACTGCATGGCCCAAAAATCATGAAAACAATTAACCATTGACAATACTTTTAAAAAGATACCATAAAAATACATATATATATAAAGTATAATAATAATAAAAAATACATAAAAAATAGATAAAAAATGTATATAAAACATGTATATAAAACATTCATCATCTATTAGAAATAAAACAATTAAGATCAAACTCGACATTGAGGCCAGCTGGCGAAGATACTTTGGTTTCATATATCCAGAAGGACAGTGCTTAGACACTTTCTCGATGCCCCAGAATTTTAACTTTATAGGGTCTTTCTGGTGGAATTGCTTAAAATGTTTAGATACACTATGGTTTCTATTACCCCTCATAATGTTACCAATGTGTTCCCCTATTCTCACATGTAATGCTCGTGAGGTGCGTCCAACATATTGCAAGCCGCACTCACATTCAAGCATATAGACTACGCCGATGGTATCACACGTAATCATGGGTCACATTGGAACAAAAGGTCTTCCTTTTCTTAGTCTGCTGTTTGACATGCTTACACGTTGCACAGCGACCACACGCATAGAAACCTGTCAAAAAATCAAAAAGCTTGGGCTGTGCCACCACCGTTGGGTCAATCACCCCAGGAGCAAGGCTATCCCTCAATGAGGGTGCCTTTCTATAGATGAACTGAGGGCGATCCGGAAGGACTGGCCCCAGGACGCCATCAACTTTTAAAATAGGCCAATGCTTTGCCACTATTTTTTCAAATTTCTTGTGCTGGATATTAAAATCCAGCACCATTTTGAAATTAGCTTGTTCTTTTGTTGCATTGAGAGGTTTATCTGCTACGATGGCATTCCTATCTAGGGCTCTTACTTTCTCAATCTCTTGTAGAATTAAGGGGCGAGAATAACCTTTAGATATAAAACGAGCAGACAATTCCTGTGATTGGACCAGATAATCTGACTCCAAAGTGCAGTTCCGGCGTAGTTTCACAAACTGCCCTCGCGGAATGTTGCACAGCCATAGGCGATGATGACAGCTAGTTAGAGGGATATACCCGTTACGATCCACTGTCTTGAAATAATTTTTGGTAAGGAGAACATTGTCTGATTTGAAAATTTCCAAATCAAGGAAATTAATCTTGTCATGGGAGACTGTCCAGGTTAAAACTATATTCTTATTAGAATTAAGCTTATCCATAAATTGCTGCAAAGAAGGCAAATCACCCTCCCACACCATAATAAGGTCATCTATGTACCTACGGTAGCACAGCAACTGAGGCGGTCTGTCCTGGAATACCACGTCCCGCTCCCAGTGGGCCATAAACAAGTTGGCCACACTGGGAGCAAAATGGGCTCCCATAGCAACTCCGCATTGTTGCAAAAAGAATTCCCTATTGTACCAAAAATAATTACTTAGCAAACAGAATTTAAGACCATCTAACAAAAATTGCATATGGTCATAGCTAAGGTCAGCTGACTCCAATGCCCAACTAACTGATGTCATAGCCGCTTCATGATCAATGATCGTATAGAGCGACCCGACATCAGCAGTCACTAGGATCGTATCAGGAGTACAGGGGATGGAATCCAAAATCTAGATGATCTGCTTAGTGTCCCTCAGATATGCCGGCATATTGCGCACCAAGGGCTGCAGAAATACATCCAGATACTGTCCCAGCCGGGATGTCACGGAATCAATTCCATTTACTTTGGGGCGACCCGGAGGCCGCTCAGCATTCTTATGCAACTTTGGCAAGAAATAAATGATCGGTGTTCGACAATAAAAAGGGTCCAAATAAGCAGCCTCTTTACCAGTCAGGACCCCCTTGTCCTTACTCTCCTCAATCAAAGAATGCAATTGGTTTTTGTATTTAACCATAGGATCACCCCGCAGAATAGAATAAGTGTTACCATCACCCAGGAGTCTGCTCATCTCCTCATGATAATAGGCCTTGCTAAGCACTACAAGACCACCCCCCTTGTCAGCGGTGCGAATCACTATGTCATTCCGTTGCTCCAATGATACAATCCCCCGACGGATGCATTGAGAGTCCCTGACTTTTTTAATATGAAGATTCTCAAGATCCTTACATACCATGCTACGAAATACATCAAGGTGTCTGGTATCTGTATATTGTGGATTAAAAGTAGATCTATTCCTCAGATTAGAATGCCCAAGAGCAATCTGAGAGGAATTCCTCTCGATCGGTTTGGACAAAAAATATTTTTTCATATTCAAACTCCTAGTGTATTTCTGAATATTGACAAAAGTCTGAAACTTGTTCAGATTACGGATCGGGGCAAATTTCAGACCCCTATCCAACACTCTTGTCTCATCATCGGTCAGGGGGACTCCGCTAAGGTTAAAGATACCCGTACCTATTAGGATCTTGGCCTTTTGGACTCTTCTACCACCTCTGACACCTCTTGATTTTTTCTCTTTAAGTTTGGTTGCCCTCTTGGCACCTGATTTGGGAAAGGAGGAGCATTCTCCCTCCAATCGCCCATCCAAGGGGGTGGGCATGGCGAAGGTCCCCTCCAAGGGGTCCTCCCCTGTCCTAAAAAATGCTGATTAGTGGGAGGAGGCCCTTCCCAATAATTCTGCAAGGGTGCATAGTAATTATATGTGGGTAGAGGTGGGGCCCCCCCCAGGGGCGCCACCCCTCCCACCACCCTGTCCATTCCCCCTATTAGGGACTGTCTGCCATGGAGGATTAGCCTGATAATCAGGTCTAGGGGATTGGGAAAGTCTACCTGCTTGGTGTCCCCCTCTTCCTCTCACGTTTTAAATTTATTTTTTCCCCTCCCCCTTGCGGGACCACCACCTCTAGAAAGTGGAGTGGATGGTCTCAGAGGAGTGTTGGTTATTGCTCCATCCATGGGGTTATAACCAGATCCCTGATTAACTTGGGATAGCACAGACAAAACTGGTTCAGAAACATCCATTGATGCAGACTGAGTTTGGGCTGAAACTAGAGAGCTGAGAGATTGCCACTTATAGACATTATGCACCCCAAAATCGCTCACATCACGCAAAAAAATTTTGCGCTTTTTTTCTTGGGTCTCCTTATCCCATTTTTTAAGCTTAATCCTAAGCTCTCCAGATAAACGAATGAACTCAGGGGTGTCTTTATAATGTTCAATCCGGTCAGTTATCTCCTTAATCTGGCTCTCCAACCATGCCTTCTTCCGCTGTTTGCGGGATAATAAAAACCTGATGAGTTCAAAACCTTTTTCATTAAAAAAGCTAAACCACTCCTTAATTGATTCCTCATCAGTGAGCCCGTCATTCGGCGGCAGATCCCACCTAAGGCGTCTAGGGATGATTACACTGAATGTCAATGGCCCCAAAAATGTGCCAAAAGTGTCCGATCTGTCTGCCACAAAGTCCCAATAAAATTGCTGATCACTGCAATAAAAACAAGAATTCCTATAAATCTTTCTCCTATTTTGTAGATGCTATAACATTTGCGCCAACCAATTAATATATGCTTATTGCGATTTTTATCACCAAAAATATGTAGAAGAATACATATCTGCCTAAACTGAGGAAAACAGTTGCCATAAAAAAATATATATTTATAAAAAAAGATATATTTATTATAGAAAAACGTACAAAATATTGTGTTCTTTTCAAAATTGTTGCAATTTTTTGTTTATAGTGCAAAAAATAAAAACCATGGAGATGATCAATACCACCAAAAGAAAGCTCTATTTGTGGGGAAAAAAAATGTTTAGGTACTGTACAACATCGTACGACCACGCAATTGTCAGTTAAAGCAACGCAGTGCTGTATCGCAAAAAATGGCCTGGTCATTGGGCAGACAAATATTCCCAAGTTAAAGTGGTTAAAGGCATCCTCTAAGCATATTATTTAAAGTATTTATGCATTTTTCATGTTGCCCTTGAAGCCACATGACCCCCTGTTTGGTATTTTTGAAAACTGTATTTGCATTAGTACATGGCATTGTCCAGCCCTTCATACCTAACTTCTACAGTACTGTGCCCATTAGTTTCAGTACTGGTCATAATTTACTAAAATATGTCCATCCTTACTTGGCTGTGGGTAGCATGGGAACAATGTTTAACCTGCAAAAAGGATTTGCATCTGTGCCCATCCAGGTCTAGGACCACCAAGCTAGTTATTAGATATTTCAACGCTACAGTTAAAGTGGCACTAAATTCTGGTTTTATATATATATATATATATATATATATATATATATATATGTGTGTTCTTATCTTAAAGATGAACTGCAGTCTGCTCACCTCATTTGTAATAGACATCTTTGCCATTCTGAAGCTTCCTTTCAACCACTTTGCATATTATTTTATATATACTGTGATTCTGTACTTGCCAAATATGCTGCAGAAATCTCTCTCTACTAAGTCTGGCTGCATCCATTTTAACTGTGGGCAGATGAAGCTGCTCATCTGTTCACTTCCTGGATTTACACAGACACACAGAGGCACACCTTCAGCTCTACAGCTCTCATTGGCCCTCTTATGATACATCCCCCTTCCCTTCCTTGCAAAGTCTCATGAGTAGGAGAGAGAGAGAGAGCTCTGCATGATGTCATAAACCTGGGCTTTTTACCAGACAAGAAACAGAAAGTGGGCTGCATAAGGCATTTACTGGCAAAAACAAATGTTTTACTATCCAAAGTTAAAACAACAAGGGCAGAAGATTTATTGGATGGAATGCTGAAAAAATTACTGAAGTTAAAGTAATTGTAAAAAAAAAAAAAAAGAAGCTCTGGGCTCCTCCTCTTTTTTGTCTGCCCCCATAGCAAGCCACTTTCTATAGAGGCAGAAGTGTGGGCTCATTCCTGAGCTGGGCTGTGTGTGTCTGTAGATGCACACATTGCAGCTCAGCCCCGTCCACTGCTCTCTGTGGATTTGACTGACAGTATCAGGGGCCAATTGCTCTCACTATTCTCAGCAAAGCCTGTGAGAGTGGTGAGAGAGGGAGAGGAGACCTGCAGCCATGCACAGTGCTGGATCAATACAGGGGTCAGGTAAGTGTTAGGAAGAGGGGGGATAGAGAGAGGAAGGTTTTTTACCTTAATGCATAGAATGCGTTAAAGTAAACATACCTTCAGACTGTAGAACCACTTTAGTCCTGCATTATATAAAATACTGTAAAATTTCCACCAGGAGGAGTGAAACCAATAGATGAAGGACATAGGAGGTGCAAAGGGCCTTGAGTGCATAGACAAGTCTGATCTTCCCTTTACTTTGCTGAGGGTCTTCATTATGTACAATAGCTACCAAGTGCTATTCTGCTGAATATTTAATCACTATGCAGCAAGGTCTTTGCATGCATTAAACAGACTGCAATTTTGTGCTTGAATAGAAATGTGGCTCCCTCTGGTGTCCAGTGTGTGCCGTATGATTGAAGTTTGTTTGGTTCAGTCATCTCAAGGACAATGCATTATGGGCATTGTGGTACAAGAGACAAAGACTCTATGGCCGAGGGTTGGATTGAGACTGCATTACCCACAAGGTCATAGTGCTACCAAAAATGCAGTGTGCCACGTACAGCCTACTGGAAGAACTTATTTAAGACCAGTGAGGCCTCAGCCCGCTCTCTCGGGATGCCATCCTTCAACAGGCAAGAGGCCTGCTGTGAGTGCGCCTAGGCCAGAGAAGCCTGGGCCAAAAGTTAGTGAGAGCGGATCGCCTAGTCAGACAGAGATCCCTCTGGACAGCCTTGTCGACCAAACCAGAGAGGGACGGGTTCCGGACTAATGACACCGGCAAGGCAAGGTCTCATGTGGTGTGAGGGCACTTGCCTAACAATAGGGATGAGCTGAACACCCGTGCGTTTGGTTCGCACCAGAACATTCGAACAGACCGACCGTTCGTGCAAACATTTAGAACCCCATTGAAGTCTATGGGACCCGAACATTGGAATTCAAAAGTGCTCATTTTAACCCCTTCCATACAGGGCATTTTCACCCCCTTCCTGCCCAGACCAATTTTTAGTTTTCAGCGCTGTTGCACTTTGAATGACAATTGCGCGGTCAGGCAATACTGTACCCAAATTAAATCATTATGTTTTTTTCCCCACACAAATAGAGCTTTCGTTTGGTGGTATTTGATCATCTCTGCGGTTTTTATTTTTTGCGCTATAAACAAAAGAAGAGCGACAATTTTAAAAAAAACACAATATTTTTTCCTTTTTATTTAATACATCTCACAATATTTTTTTTAAAAAAAACTTTTTTTCCCCTCAGTTTAGACCGATACGTATTTTACGTATTTTTGGTAAAAAAAAAACGCAATAATCGTATATTGATTGGTTTGCGCAAAAGTTATAGCGTCTACAAAATAGGTGATAGATTTATGGCATTTTTATTTAATTTTTTTTACTAGTAATGGCGGCGATCTGCGTTTTTTTTTTGTGACCGTGACGTTGCGGCGGACATATCGGACACTTTTGACACGTTTTTGGGACCGTTCACATTTACACAGCGATTATTGCTATAAAACTGCACTAATTACTGTGTAAATGTGACTGGCAGGGAAGGGGTTAACACTAGGGGGCGCTGAAGGGGTTAAAATGTGTCCTAAAAGTATGTTCTAACTGTAGGGGGAGGGGGACTCACAGGGGGAGGAGATCGATGTGTGTTCCTCTGTACTGGGAACACACATCAGTCTCCTCACCGCTGACAGGAGGTGGATCTGTGTGTTTACACACACAGATCCACAATCCTGCCGTGATTTCCGGAAATCGCGGGTGCCCGGCGGCAATCACGGCCGTCGGGCACGCGCGCGGGATCGCGGGTGGTGCCGCAGGCGCGCGCGCGCCGCCGGCGGCGCGCGCGCGCTCGCTAGAACGCCGTGAAGACAGGACGTTGTGCAACGTCCTGTCTCATCGGCAAGGGGATCACCATGACGTGATTCCCCTATACGGCGGTAGGGAAGGGGTTAAAGCCCAATATTCAAGTTATTGTTGGAAAACGTGTTTGAGAACCTGGGTCTTGCCCCAGGGAACATGTATCAATGGAAAAAAGTTTTAAAAACGGTCGGTTTTTTCAGGAGCAGGACTCTTTTCCATTGATACATGTTCCCTCGGGCAAGACCCGGGTTCTCAAAGACGTTTTCACAGGCAGACTATAGACACCCAGCAGGTACAATATTTAAAGGATTTTTTTTTTTTTATTTAGGAATCATTAAAATCACTGCTCCAGGAGCAGTGATTTTAATGATGCTTGAATTAAAAAAAAATGAAAAATTCTTTTAAATCATCAGCGCAATGCCGCAGTGAATTATGGGCTGTTGCGCGTCACTCGAATTTGGCACGAACGACCCGTTTTGTTCTAATTTCATCGAACGTACGAACAGACAATGTTCGAGTCGAACATACGTTCGACTTGAACGCGGAGCTCATCCCTACCTACCAACCAGTAGGTTGTCAATCAGGATAACTAGTTATTCGACATAGAAAATCGTAGTAAGCAAATCTGTAATTTGGTACCAAAGATACCTGGATGTGTTTAACTCAAGCTGACATTTGAAATCCAAATCCTATTTACTTTGAGTTAAACCTATCTTAAAATATAGTGTAAGAAAAGAAGCTTTTCAAATGTAATAAGGAAAAAGGAGGAAAGAGTCCAAGAAGAGATAGAAAAAAAAAGGGGAGGGGGGTACATGAAAAGGGAGAGAAGAAGTAAGTAAGAGCCAGTCTACCAGTCCGAGTCAGTTGATGTAATGAAAACTAGGTGTAAGATCATTAAATCAGGAAGATGCGCCTGGTCGAAATGAAACGCCCATATGTTGAGCCCAAGGTTCCCAAGTGTTCTCAAATTTGTCCAAGGAGTTATTCAAGACGCTAGACAGTTTTTCTTGGGACATTATCCAAGAAATTTTGCGTTTGACAGCCATTAACGAGACTTTAGGTCTCTTCCAAGATTTGGCAAGTGTTGATTTGGCTCCTAATAAAAAAAATGAATTAAAGTTCGTGCAGATTTGCTAGCTTTGGGAACAAGAGCATTCAGAAGGGCGATTTCCGGGGACCTTGGGACTCGCAACCCTGTCACAACATAAATTAAATTAAATATTTTCTTCCAGAAAGACCTAATTCTGGGGCATTCCCACCAGATGTGCGCCATAGAGCCCCTCAATTCACACCCCCTTAAACACAGAGGGCTTGCCGAGGGGTACATGACAGACAGCTTAGAGGGAGTCAGGTACCATCTCGTGAGAACTTTAAGGTTCGCTTCTATCAGGGCGACATTTTGGACACCCTTATACGCTCTGTGAACTGCAGAAGACCAAGATTGTAGATCCCATTGAATTTGGAAGTCAGTTTCCCAGGCTGACATAAAGGTGGCCTTGCCTTCTTGTTGGGCGAGAGAATGATATATGACAGAGATTCCACCCTTTTGGTCTTCAATCCCCCGACACCACAGCTCGTAAGCCGTGAAGCGTGGAGGGAGGGGGTTCCCTTTCCATATTTTGTGAAGAAAATGTTGTATTTGACCAAATCTGAATAGTTCTGAAGTCGGGAGCGTAAGTTGTTTTTCACAATGTTTCAATGTCACAGGACCTGAAGCGAGAAAAAAGTGTCCTATCCGGTACAGCCCCTTATCCAGCCACCACTTAAAAGCGTTAATATCTTTTCCTGGGAAAAAGTCAGGGTTATTGAATATGTGGGCAAGGGGTCTACAATCCGAAGTCAGGGATGGGAGGGTTTTCAATTTGTCCCAGAGGGATAGGGAATGTGAAAGGGTAGGGGAAAGAATTGGAGGCCTATCTCTAGTCGGGATCCATAATAAGAAGTCCAGAGTATATGACGGGACTGCCTGTCTTTCTATCTGTATCCAGTCCGGTTTCTCAAATTTAGAGTAGACCGTTGAAAGCTGAGCAATGCGTGCAGCCTGGAAATACCAAAACAATCTAGGCAAGCCCAGTCCCCCTGCTTTTTTGAGTCTAAAAAGTGAACCACGAGGTAGCCTGTGGCCTGATTTTCCCCAAACAAATCTTCTTTTGAAGGGATTGGAGGTGATCTTTCCTAATATTAATAGGGATCGCTCTGAACAAATACAAAAGGCGCGGGAAAAGGGTCATTTTAACCGAGTGGATTCTACCTAACCATGATAGGTCGCCTTTCGCCCAATTCTTAAGATCCGTCTCAAGCTTCTTATAAATGGGGGGGAAGTTTACCGAGTACAACTGTTCTATTTTAGGGGGAGGTTAATACCCAGGTATTCTATGTAGGAGTCTTTCCAGGTGAAGGCAAAGTTATCCTTCAAAGCTGACACTATGTTAGGGTGCAGAGAGACATTAAGAGAGTGGGATTTCGCATTATTAACTCTCAGGCCAGAGACATGGGAGAAGTCTTTAAGTGTTTGGCATAGGGCTGGAAGGGAAGTAATGGGGGATGTTATGAAGAGCAGCATATCATCAGCAAATAAACCACATTTATGTGTCTGGGCCCCACACGAGACACCAAGGATGTTGGGATTTGTGCGTATGGCTATTGCCAGTGTTTCAATGGCAATGGCAAATATTAAAGGGGAGAGGGGACACCCCTGTCTGGTCCCCCTTGCGATAGGGAATGGAGAAGAATAATGGCCATGGAATCGGATCATTGCCCTCGGAGTAGAGTAGAGGGCGTGAAGGATACCTAAAAATGTATTGCCAAATCCCCAGTGTTCCAGCAGGGAGAATAAGTAGGGCCATTCTATTGAGGTTTGCCTTGTGCAAATCAAGAGACAGAAGCATACCATGTTGTTTGGGACCACCCTCCCAGTTTGACTGCAAAATTGAAACAATATCAATGGCCCTCCTTATTTGATCTGGTCCCTGACGGCCCGGAATAAATCCCACCTGGTCCTTGTAAACGTATTTACCTATAAAGGAAGCTAAGCGGTTGGCCAAGATTTTTGTTAAAATCTTTAAATCGTTATTTATCAGGGATATAGGCCTGTAATTCTCCACCTCTTCCGGGTTCTTATTGGGTTTAGGGATCACTGTAATATAAGCGGTGTTAAGGTGAGGATCTAGAGGAGCCCCTTTAATTTTGGCATTATAAAACTTAGCCATATGAGGCGCTAAAAGTTCTGAAAATGCCTGTCACGTACCTGGTTATGGAGCCCAATGTGCAGGGAGCGGCCTCTCGTAAACCTCTGACTCAGGAACCCCTGGTAGAGCAGACAGGGGGTACGGAGTCTGGAGGGACACAGGCGCCTGGTGGGAAGCTGGAGATGAACCGGAAGAGGAAGTGAACAGGTGTTGACGAGGTCCTAGCAGAAATCCAGCAAACACAGGAACGGTGTTGTAGCGCTTGTGAATAGGAGCCAAGGGATTGTCAGACACTGGATCAGGCACCAATCAGGAGATGGAGACAGGTCCGAGGGTTGGATCAGGTTCAGACCGGGTCGGTGAATCAGGTAAGCAGACAGCAAGGCGGGTTTAAGCAGAGTCGGTAGTCGGATCAGGCCGGGGTCAGAGGCAGGCTGCAGGCAGAGAAGGGTCAACGGAAGCCGGGTCAGGTATTCGGTAATCAGGCAGACAGGTAACAGGTTCAGATTCAGTCAGGGATTGCTGCAGACTGGTCAGCAAGATACAGTGGGATCAGATGGTTTAAATAGCAGTTCTTGGCGCCAAAATGACGTCAGCGCCGCGCACATCATGTGCGCGCACCCGCGCGCCCCCGCGCATGCGCTGAAACAGACTTCTCCTGGCGCTGTCAGTATTGGTAAGATTCCTGTATCTCTTATCATGACAATGCCTTATAATAAGGTGCTGATAGACCATCTGGTCCGGGTGCTGAACCCAATTTCAGGCCCTTAATGACCTCCGCTATCTCCTCTACCGAAAAGTCTGATTCCATAATATCCCTATGGTGGGATGAGAGGACTGGAATAGGGAGGTCCCTGAGAAAATCAGAGATCCCCGGGCCCCCACTTTGAATGGACGAACTGTAGAGTTTGGAGTAAAACCCTTGAAAGGTCTTCATTATCCTCCTGGGATCTGCTGATAATGTTTGGCCCTCGACTCTAATTTTAGGAGCAGCGCGAGCCCGGAATCTCGGAGTTAACTTGGAGGCTAACAAAGAACCAATCCTGTCCTTATGGCGATAATATTTAACTCCACTCCATCGGATGTCTTTTTCGGCCCTTGCGGGTTAAAGCTAGATTGAGTTCCAGTCTAGCAGCGTCTAACTGATCAACCAGGTCTTTAGAGGGGGATTGCTTATGCAAAGCTTTCAGTGTGGCAAAGTTACCTTCTAATTTTTGGACATCCAACCGTCGTTCTTTTTTGAGACGCGTCGCAATACTAATTATAGTACCCCTAATTGCTACTTTATGGGCGGCCCATAGGACTTCAGGGGAAACATCGCCCACATTGTTCAGAAGGAAGTACTCCTTCAGAGCATTCTCTATGTCTTTGGCAACAATGGGATCGCTGAGGAGGGATTCATTAAGACGCCAATGAAAGCCTGCAGGTCTGGTAAGGGAGTTCTCCAAAGATAGACACACAATAGAGTGATCTGACCAGGAAGTATCTGCAATGGAGGCTTTGGACACAGAGGAGATAAGTTCCGAGGGAACCAGAATATGGTCAATCCTAGAGTAAGATTGATGGGGGGCTGAGAAGTGGGTGTAATCTCTCTTTGACTGATTCACCTCCCTCCAAATATCGACTAAGCCGTGGGGCATAAAGATTGCGGGCTATATTCAGGCTGGCTCTGGTAGGGCGTGTCATTCGAGGCTTAGAAGGGTTAGATTTATCTAAGCCCTGATCAAAGGCAACATTCGAGTCACCGCAAAAGACAACTCTGCCCTCAAGTGGAGGGAGCAGCGTCTTCAGTAGAGACTGAAAAAAGTGGCTTGTTAGCCTTGTAATATGAGATGAATGAATATGTGATCCCCTCAATTGAACCCTTAACCAGAATGTACCTGCCCTCAGGGTCCCCATGTGTGGCTGTATGTTGGAAACCACAACTTTTAGAAAAGATAATAGCTACCCCCTTAGTCTTATTTTCAGCGTTTGCTAAAAAGAAGGTGGGAAAATTGGAGTGAAGGAATTTGGGACTGTACCGGACCGAAAAAAGGAGTCTCCTGAAGCATGACAACGTCAAATTTAGAAGAGCGGTAGTGATCTAATGCTATTCTCCTCTTTCTGGGTGAGTTCAACCCCTGTGTGTTGTGAGTGGCAATCCTAAGCTCCCTGCACAAACTAAGTGGGTCAGACATTGAGAGAGAGGGGTGGAAAGCTGCTGTAACATACATCACTTACCCGAAGGAGTCTTCTCGCCGAAAAATCTGGCAGGGAAAGGCTGGAGATCGCACACCAGGAATCACAGTGTTGGACCAGATCGGGCCATAGACTGGCTTGAGGAAAAGAAAGTGGAGAGAAAGAAGGATACAGGTGAAGAGAAGACCAAAACAAACAAATAAATACACTCTTCCTAGAAGAGCCAAGATAACTGGGAAGGAGATATCCAACCAGTAACCAAAAGCTATGAGGCCAGAAACCCCTATAAGGGTACCGGCAACCCATCCCGCTAAAGCGGGAAGTCGCCTGAGCGGGAGGGGTGGAGGCGCAAGGGTGTCACCCCAGCCCCAAACTCTTAAACATAATGTGGAACTTCAAACTGAAATTATCGGCTCAGCAATCTGCAACCTGTGAGTAAAATTGAGCAAGTAACAATGAAGATGCAATACGTGACAAAACTACAATGCGGAGCAGGCCTAAGGAGTCCCCAGGGATAAAAAAATAAAAAAATTAAATAAAAAAAAAAAGGGAGGAAGAAGAAAAAAAAAACACACACAAAAAGGGAAGGAGGGGGTGGAAGGACAGAGAACCCGGGTAATTAGGCAGGTCCGAAATCCGCAGGGCAGGAACCCCGGGGGGGTGAGAGGGAGACCAGCAGTGGAGTCTTCAAATGGCAACTCGGAGCCTCTATCAAAAAGTAAGGATACAATAAAAAAGTCCCTCTGCTGTTACTCCTGAACTTTAAATGGACAACTAGCTTGGATTCCGGGAAAGTCCCGAACATATCTCAAGGCAACAAGAAGAAAATTATAGAAAGCAGTATAACCAAACTTGACGAGTGGGTACCATCTAGGAACCAATTTAGAAAGTCGAGGTCCCCAAGGGGGAGTAGAAGGAGCAAAACAGGAACGTTGTCACCATATCAAGGAGGACGACCATCTTTGGATTTCTTGGTTTTCCCAACCTGCCACATCGGCAAGATAGGGCTCGTAGGTGTCGGACGCTTGGACGAGGACACCGGAGCAGCTGAAACCTCCATTGGCGCTTCTTGCGAAATCAATTTGAGGTGAAGCAGGAGTTTCTCACCTTCAGGCAGATTAGAAAAGGCGTAGGCCTTGCCTTGGAACGAAAATTTAACCGCAAAAGGAAAGTTCCAACGATATTTGATATCCCTTTTGGCTAGGACATTAAGAAGAGGTTTGAGGGCCCGTCGCCTTTGGAGAGTAGATGGGGACAAATCTGCAAAGATTTGAATTTGATGGCCCCTGCAGGAAATTTCCTTTTGGAGTCTAGCCTGTCTCAGAACCTCCTGCTTGGTGGCATAAAAGTGCGGCTTGACCACTATGTCCCTTGGTAGGCCGTCTTTTCTGGGTGGGCCCAAGGTCCTGTGTGCCCGATCTAATTCCAATCGGTGAGGCGGGATATTAGGAATGAGGTCTTTGACAAGGTCCCGAATCGCCTCTGCGACGTCCGTTATGGTCTCAGGGAGACCCCTGACCCTAAAATTGTACCTCCTGGACCTGTTCTCCAATTCGTCGATCTTAGAAAGAGCAATGTCTAGCTGGTCCTGAAGGGTCTGAATGTGAGCCGCATTCTGGTTGGTGCGTGCCCCTGTCATGTCCAGTTTATTCTCAATAGCTTCCATTCTGGAACCAAGATTGGAAAAGTCTGACTTCATATGCCTTGTAATTTGTGCAGCAGTGTTGGCAAGGCCCCTTTCTAGTAAAGCAGAGAATTTAGCAAATAGATCTCCCTGCGGGGCACACTGATCCTGGTTAAGCAGGCAAGGTGATGGCGTGGATAGCTGGAGAGGAACAGTAGGCCCTGCTGGAGAGAGAGTATAATCATCCATCCTCCCCAAAAGTGACTCTGTGGACGCCGGTGACGGAGCCTGGGGTTGAGGGTGGGAGCATTGTGTCACCTGGGAGTATGTTAGGGTGGCCGGGGCTATGACTTGCCTGAGAGCATACGGTGTTCTCTCTCCTGGAGCCACGTTTGACTGTATGGGGGCCGGTGCCACGGCCATCTTGGAACTCCCGTCCCCGTCGGAGCTCTCAAACTGCGGTCCTAGATCGCGGCGAGCAGCCGGTCCAGCCATCCGGGAGGGTGCCCGACTTAGTCCCCGTGCAGGGGGCACATGAGCTGAGGGTGCAGATGAATCGCTGAGCTCGCCTATTGGAGCGAGAGGCTGGGGCGATACGGAGCTCTGTGGCTAAGCTGCCATTCCAGAACCCCGTGCATGCACACTCCCGGTATTTGCATGTTTTAAGCAATTTGCGTAAGGGTTACATATAGAAGGTGCAACCCATGCAAAGGTATGGACCAGGGAATGGACGCCATCAAATTTTACATTTGTGTACGCCGTTTACGTAGTACGTGAATAGGGCTGGGTGTAGGTTACGTTCACATCGTAGGCAGTGTTTCGACGTATCTTAGGCAGTTATTTTCGACGTGACTGTGAGCATGAGCACTGGGATGCATCCAAGATACGACGCATACGCAGTTCATTTTTTGAAGCTCAGCTCAGCTCAGCTCAGCTCATCATTTGCATGTGGTCACGCTTCATTTAAATATATCACCCCCATTTCCAGCCCACTTTCACCTACTTTGACTTACGTCGGCTTCCGCCGACAACTATTCGCTACGCCGGCACAACATTGAGTGCTTGCCTCTCAACGTTGCGCCGGCGTAGCGTAAACAAGATACGCTACACCCGCACAAAGATGCGCTGAGGTACGTGAATCTTCCCCATTGTCTTTAGGATTCTGACATTCGGAAGAATATCTGAGCATAGAGATGGGAGATAGTATATAACAGATTGGACTGTATGCAGACGATGTTATATTGTACATGCGAGATACACATGGTACTTTGAGGAAGGCTATGTGTATAATAGATACGTTTGGCCGGTATTCGGGACTCAAGATTAAGTGGCAAAAATCCTTTCTTATGCCATTGCATCAGGAGCTGGAAGAGGATGGGACGACAGATGCCCCACTCAAAACAGTGGATTATTTTAAGTATTTAGGGATCCACATAACAAGACAACCTCAGGCTTTGGCAGCCAATGTATACCCACTGATGGAGTATATTAATCTGAAACTGAGGATCTGGAGTAAATTACCTTTGTCAGTCGTGGGAAGAATAAACTTAATTAAAATGATTCTACTACCAAAATGTATGTATATCTTTTCACACTCCCCAGCGGCAGTGCCTAAAAAGCTCTTTAAAAATTTAACTCACAATTTATAAAATGTATATGTGCTAAAGGTAAATGTAAAGTAAAACTTACTCTAGCCTGGTTGGAGTCCCTGCCTCGTAATCATCATGCAAGAGCTTGAGACGTGAGTACCCACTGACGACCTTTGATACGCACTGGGCCCCGTGCTTGGACCCGCCTGGCGAGCACTACACCATTCATCTGTTTTGTTGAGCGCCCGCAGCGTCTGTTGCAACTGTTGTGCCCATTGACGCTGTGGCTGCCTTCACGGGGAGCCCAGGTACTTCCCACATGTGGGACATTATGATGGTGCCCCTGGTTAGACGAACCAGGAGACTTCCGAAGCTGCAGCTTCTTGTCACCCAAAGGATCTGACAGACAGGCCTGTAACCCTTACGAGTTGATGGTTTACTTTTTCCCCGTTCTTACTGGAGGGACTCTTCATTTACATATACATTTTTGAATTATTTATTTATTTTGTTCCCGACAGTCTGAGATATATCCCGGCGCATGCTACAGCTGGGAGGACATAGCGCAACTCACTCCTTAACCCCGCTGAACTTGTGAGGGGTTGGGAGCGGCTCTTGCACAGGACAGCCCGTATATTTGTATCCTCCAGGAGACCTACTTGGTGGGTAGTTGAACGCTGGCCCTGAAAAAACCCTGGATTGGACATCATTATCATTCCACGTATTCAAACTTTGCCAGGGGAGTTAGCATTCTGGTGCACAAGTCCCTCCCCTTTAGACTGCTCAACTTGGTACTTGACTCGGATGGCAGGTATGTAATAATGCATGCACAGATCCGGTCCATGAGATAGGATTCTTCCTAGGGGCATTTCAGACCATGCGCCTCTTCTCCTGACGGTGGAGCTCTCCTCGGCCCCGGGTACAGTTTTATGGAGGCTGTCCAGGTTCTGGGTGTCGGACGAGGTGGTGGATGGTCACTTAAGGGAAGCACTGCAGGAATACTGGGCAGTCAATCCCGGCTCGGCCGGAGCATTGTCGGTGTGGGATGCCTTTAAATCATATACGCATGGTCAGTATCAATAAATTATAGCTACGGTCCGGAGGGAGAGGAGAGCTAACTTGGTGGGAGCAGAGAGGAGGGCAGCTTTGCAGGAATCGCAATATGTTCGCTCCAGGGATCCCTGTGACCATGACGTACTTCAGCCCCTGACTGGAGAGGTGGTGCGGATTCGCACCTCTCTCACCCAGAAACATTTACTCGCCCAATCGCAGCGTATATTCGAGCAGGGGAGAGATCCGGGAAGCTACTGGCCTGGTTGTTAAGGGAACAATCCGGGGGGATGTGCGTGCCCTGCATACGGGGACCGGAGGGAGACCTACTGTATGCCCCTGATGAGATAAACGATTGCTTTGTCTCCTTCTATAAAAACCTCTACAGTTCCAGGGCTGGGTACTCTAGTGACGACCTGGCCTCCTATCTAGATCCCATTGACATCCCAGTCCTGACCACTAAATACCGCGAGCTGCTTGATGCCCCCATAACTGCAGACGAACTCTTAAAAGCTCTTAAGTCCCTCCAATCGGGTAAGTCGCCGGGCCCCGATGGTATACCAGTTGAATTTTACAAACAATACTCTGAGGACTTGACAGACAAAATGCTCGGTATGTTGACAGAGGTGCAGAGGATGCGGGAGCTCCCGCATTCCCTGAGTGAGGCAGTGGTGGTGGTGATCCCTAAACCAGGTAAGGACCCGACCTTGTGCTCCTCTTACCGCACCATCTCACTGATAAACGTTGATGCGAAACTCCTGGCCAAGGTCCTGGCCAGGAGACTAAACACAGTCATAACGGCTTTGGTACATCCCGACCAAACGGGGTTCATGCCGGGGAGGGGAACGGACATTAATATTAGAAGGCTTTTCACACATATGGACAGGGCACGGCCGGAGTCGGCGGGGGTAGTGGCGTCCCTGGATGCCGAAAAAGCCTTTGACTAGGTGGGGTGGGAGTTTCTGTGGGGTGTCCTTGGGCGGTTCGGCTTTGGGCCAAATTTTCTGGCATGGTTGGGGATGCTTTACGCCGACCCCAGGGCCAGGGTCCGCACGAATGGCCTCCTCTCGGATACTTTCCCCCTGGGCCGGGGCACCCGCCAGGGCTGTCCGCTATTGCCATTGCCCTGAGGGCTGAGGCCGGGGTCAGAGGTATAACGGTGGGGGATATAGAGGAGAAGGTGTCCCTTTATGCGGACGACACCTTATTTTATCTGGCAGATGCCTCTCAGTCGCTGCAGAGAGCACTTGACCTATTTGAGGAATTTGGCCGGTTCTCAGGAATCTGTATAAACTGGGGTAAGTCCGTTCTCTTCCCACTGCACCCCTCGCTTCCGAGGGTAGATACTAGAACCCCCCTCCAGTTGGTGGGCGATTTCAAATATCTAGGCATTCGGATTAGTAACACCACACACGAATATATCGAGGGAAACTTACAGCCTCTCCTTTCTCATCTTGCGCTCAAATGCACGGCCTGCCGCACCCTCCCAATGACCCCAGTTGGCAGAGTGAACCTGCTCAAAATGGTGTTCCTCCCTAAGTTCTTATATTTCTTTCGCAATACCCCTTCCCACATTCCCAGATCCTTCTTTAGACGACTGGAGGGGGTGCTGACTTCTTTCATCTGGGCCGGGAGGCCACCCAGGGTGGCGAGGCAGATACTATATCTCCCCTTATCGGGGGGTGGGCTGGCTCTCCCAAATTTTCTTTGTATTATTGGGCAGCTGTCCTAGTTACGGTGCGCTGGTGGTTCTCCCAGCCCAGACAGATTCCGGCGGTGAGACTTGAGGCGGCCATACTGGTGTCATATGCTGCATTGACTAATCTGGTATACAGGGGTCCCGGTGCCCCTCACCCTTTGACGGCTTCCATGAAGATGACTGTTAGAGTGTGGCGGGCAGCCAGAGCTATTTACTATAAACCGAATTGTATCTCTCCACACACCCCATTGTGGGGTAATCCTACCCTGCCTCACCTCTGCGACCTGCCTGAACCCTCACAGTGGGCCCGACGAATATGTAAATGAGCTAGATACGCCGATCCACGAACGTATATACGCTTTTTACGTAAGACGTACGACCGGCGTAACTTTACCCCTCATAAAGCAGGGGTAAGTCAGGTAAAAGTATGGACGTCGGAACAGCGTCAAATTTTACGCTGTTTGCGTAAGTTGTACGCGAATAGGGATGTGCGTAAGTTACGTTCACGTCGTAGGCAGTGTTCAATGTATCTAAGGCATTCTATCTGACGCATGCACACTAGGATACATCCACGGACGGCGCATGTGTCGTTCGTTCGGCCATGCATCTACATGGGGTCACGCTTAATTTAAATACAACACGCCCCCTACCTTCCTACTTTGAATTGCGCGGGCTTACGCCAGCCGATTTACGTTACTCCGGTGCACATATGGGAGCAAGTGCTTTGTGGATACCCTACGAGCCTCACAAAGTTATGTTGGCGTAGCGCATATCAGATGCGCTATGCCCGCTTAAAGATACGCCCGTTTTTGTGGATCTGGCCCAATATCTTTTACTTGTTGCTATAATAAATATTCCAATTTAAAAAAAAAATGTTTTCCCTCAGTTTAGGCCGATATGTATTTTTCTACATATTGTTAGTATAAAAAAAATTGCTATAAGTCGTATATTGATTGATTTGCGAAAAAAGTTATAGCGTCTACAAAATAGTGGATATAATTATGGCATTTTTATTATTAATGGCGGCAATCTGCGTTTTTTTATCAGGACTACGACATTATGGCGAACAGATCGGACACTTTTGACACACTTTTTGGACCATTGACAATTTTACAGCGATCAGTGCTATAAAAATGCACTAATTACTGTAAAAATGTCATGGCAGTTAAGTGGTCAACACTAGGGGGCGATCAAGGGGTTAACTGTGCTCCCTCTATGTGTTCTAACTGAAGGGGGGATGGAACTGACTTGTATGAACACACGATCAGTCATTTCTCCCCTGAGAGAACCTGGAACTGTGTGTTTACACATACAGATCCCAGTTCTCGCTGTGTCACGAGCGATTACGTGTCCTGGGGGAAAGCAGCGGGCATGCGCGCATGCTCCTAGTGGCCACAGGGGGAAGCGACCTAACATAACGTTGTTTCGCCCAGTCAAGCCATGCTGCCAAAGTAAAACTGTGGCGGCTGGTCGGCAAGTGGTTAAAGTAATAATTTAACAATTTAATTTTGATTAGTGGTTACAATATTATGCTAATATGTGTTATACCTTAATGTAGTGAACTCCAAAATATGCAAATGTAATTATATAGAGCAGCTACGGATTGCACCTACTGCATCACAGAATAGTATGGTCACTTGTTAAAAACATGTGTTGCGCATTGATTAAAAAGTGGATTATGTAAGGTTAAGCTAAATTCTGGAAAGCATATGGGAATTGAGTGTACAGTACCAGATGTTATACTAATCATTACCAATATGTGTACAGAGGATATGGGGATAAGTAAAGTGCTTACGTTGTGTTGCAGGGCATGCCAGCTTTATCCTGAAATAAAGAGACATTTTTAATATTGCTAAGGGAAAATATAATTTTACTAACCAACATAAAAGCTAATTAGAGATGAATAAAAAGGTCTGGAAAAATTCCCAGGATGTTTTATTTACTACATTCAGTCTGACACCAGATTTTAAATGTGTGTACATTTAAAAAAAAAAAAAAGATACGCAGTTGCTACATTTTTTCAAGCCCTGTGTCAACAAGGGTTCTCAGACCCCAAGGTTGGGTGAAACCTAATCTGCAAAATTTCCAACATTCATCATAGTTGAGGGTATTTATATCTACCTCTGTACCCAGAGAATCTTCAAATGAATCCAGGCATCAAGAGAGGGTCACCCAAAATCATCCTATTCATAATAATTAGTTAATAATTTTTATTTCATTCCTCCCAACTGTCTCAGTTTCAGTTTTGGATCCAAAGGTCCCCCTGTTTTGTGCAGTTGCATAATCTGATATGTACTGTATATATTTGTATAGATTATATGCTGTTTATTTACTAAATATAGTCTTGGTTTTGTTGCATACATCCAAGAAATGATAAGTGTTATTTTCAAGTAAAATAAAAAGAAATTCTGCTGATAGAAGCCAATTCACCATCAGTGGTTAACACTTAGGCAGCTAAAGGACCCGGCCAGGTTTTGCGATTCGGCACTGCATTGCTTTAACAGACAATTGCGCGGTCGTGCGACGTGGCTCCCAAACAAAATTGGCGTCCTTTTTTTCCCACAAATAGAGCTTTCTTTTAGTGATATTTGATCACCTCTGCGGTTTTTATTTTTTGCGCTATAAACAAAAATAGATCATCAATTTTGAAAAAAATTCTATATTTTTTTTCTTTTTGCTATAATAAATTTCCCCCAAAAATATATATGAAAAAAAAAAATGATCTCAGTTTAGGCCGATACGTATTCTTCTACCTATTTTTGGTAAAAAAATCGCAATAAGCGCTTATCGGTTGGTTTGCGCAAAATTTAAAGCGTTTACAAAATAGGGGATAGTTTTATAGCATTTTTATTATTATTATTTTTTTTTTACTACTAATGGCGGCGATCAGCGATTTTTTTGTGACTGCGACATTATGGCGGACACTTCGGACAATTCTGACACATTTTTGGGACCATTGTCATTTTCACAGCAAAAAATGCATTTAAAATGCATTGTTTCCTGTGGAAATAACAATTGCAGTTTGGGAGTTTACCAAAAGGGGGCACTGAAGGGGTTATGTGTGACCTAATATGTGTTTACAACTGTAGGGGGTGTGGCTGTAGGTGTGACGTCATTGATTGTGTATCCCTATAAAAGGGATCACACGATCGATGACGCCGCCACAGTGAAGAACGAGGAAGCCGTGTTTACACACTGCTCTCCCCGTTCTTCAGCTCCGGGGACCGATCGCGGGACTCCAGCAGGGATCAGGTCTGCGGGTCCCGCGGTCCCAGTCACAGAGCTTCAGGCCGGGTCGCGGGTGCGCGCCGCGGGCGTGCGCTCGCGACCCATGTCTGGGCACTAGCAGAGGACGTACCTGTAAGTGCATGTGCCCAGCCGTGCCATTCTGCCGACGTAAATGTGCAGGAGGCGGTTCTTAACCACTTCAGACCCGCGCTAAAATACGTCAACAGCGCGGACCTGAGGCGCCAAGTGGAAGTCTTTGGATGTGATTTCTAGTGCATTAACCATGCGCCACTGGGTGGCGCACCGCAGGTAAACACTGTCCCGCCGCATCGCTGAAGAGCCGATGCATGTACCTGGCGGCTGCGATGTCCGTCGAGTACATGCGATTGGCGGGAACACGAGCAGACGACAGCAGGGACGTGGAGCTCTGTGTGTAAACACAGAGCTCCACGTGCTGTCAGAGGAGAGGAGACCGATCTGTGTCTCTTGTACATAGGGACACAGCATTGGTCACCTCACCTCCCCCAGTCACCCCCCTCCCCCCACACAGTTAGAACACACCCAGGATACACATTTAACCCCTTCCTCACCCCCTAGTGTTAACCCCTTCCCTGCCAGTCACATTTATACAGTAATTAGTGCATTTTTATAGCACTGATCGCTGTATAAATGTGAATGGTTCCAAATTTGTGTCAAAAGTGTCCGATATGTCCGCCGCAATATCGCAGTCGCAATAAAAATCGCAGATCGCCGCTATTACTAGTAAAAAAACGAATAAAAAAAAAAACATAATTCTGTTCCCCATTTTGTAGGTGCTATAACTTTTGCGCAAACCAGTCGCTTATTGCGATTTTTTTATTTTTTTTACAAAAATACGTCGAAAAATACGTATCGGCCTTAACTGTGAAAAAATAATTGTTTGGAAGCATTGAACTTAATGTTTTTAAGCACGTCGTGTGTTTTACGTCACCGCGTTCTGACATGAACTTCAGTCCGTTTTCATCAGTTTGGACTGATCATGTGTACAGGGCCTAACAGACTCTAACAGGTTTTTGGCTTCATCCACATTTGCATCAACTCTGATCAGCTTCCCTGTCCCTGCTGAAGAAAAGCATCCCCACAACATGATGCCGCCACTACCATGTTTCACAGTGGTGGGGGCTGTTCAGCATTATTAATATTTTGAATTATACCTTCCCAATATCTTTGAAGTTCGGGATACCTCCAAAGCATGTGTATAAGATTGGTTGGGGCGGCTCTACACCGAGGGGAGATTCCCTACGTTTCCACTTTTTTGGGGGAATAATATGATCTGTGTAAAAGAAACAGTTGTGTTAATTTTTGGATTGTAAAGAGTGAGACCTTTAACCACTTAAGACCCGGACCAAAATAAAGGTAAAGGACCTGGCCAGTTTTTATGATTCGGTGCTGCGTCGCTTTAACTGACAATTGCACGGTCGTGCGACGTGTTTTCCAAACAAAATTGGAGTCCTTTTTTTCCCACATATAGAGCTTTCTTTTGGTGGTATTTGGACACAAAAAATACAGATAGTGGCGCAAAAACAATCAGCAGTATATAGCAGTTAAAAAGTCCGCTATTTTTTAAGGAAGTCCTTCATAGAAACAAAAATATTAAAAACATTATATATGTGAGGATAAAAAGGACATGTAGATGAAAAGTGGAGACATGGAGAAGAGAATGCTGGTTCTGTTTAAAGCTGATGGTCCTGGTCGTTGTCCCGAGGCAAGCCTTCACAAATGGGGGAGACAAAAGCCCAGACTCCAGGATATATAGAAAGAAAAAAAAGGGAAAGAGGGCGCCAGGGGGTTAAACGACAGATAGCTTTAATTCGTTTTCAGAACACAGCATCCACTTACATATAAAAGATTGAAAGTCCAGTATGTAGATCCTGTGTACAAGTCTTTAATGTGGCGTCCTTCCGCGCTGGTTGTTGGCTGAGAGTGCTCACGAGCCTCACGATGTCCGTCTACTCAGATCGTCGGTAAACCGGCTAGCATGGAGGGACTGACTGAAAGCGAGGCCTGGAGCGCAGCTGAGTCGCGGTGACGTCACTGGGTTGCGACGACGTTTCGGAGCTTGCGCCTGTAAGCAAATAGGCGCGCTCCTTTCTCAAGCATAAAAGACTAACAGTGACTGGATGCTTATTTAAAGAAGGGGGAGTGTGCCATCTAGTGGGGAAAAAAATAGAACTGAGCTAACTTTAAAATATACACAGAATAACCCTCTGCAAGCACTTGGGAAGAAACGAAAAAAAGAAAAGAGATGCAGTAAAAAAAAATAGAATAAAAACTAGTGCAAGCATAGACATATACATGTGTATATATATATTATAAAAAAGGTCTAGTGTGTGGCATATAATTTAGATGATGAATAAATAGATAATAATATAAGAAAGTGATAATATAGAAAAACAAGGACTTTGGGGGAGGGGGGAGGGGGGAAGGGCTGGAATGAAATAGGAAAAAAAGAAAAAAAGGAAGAAGAAGAAAATATGTTTTTGGGAAGGACTATTACAATGAAAGGAGGTGAGGACATGGATGGATTAAGTATGTGTACATATATATATACAAATACACATACACACACTACACATGTATACACATACTAATGATAATACATGAAATATGACAGTTAAAATGTTTAAAACTATTTAGACAATCTATTTAGAGAGGAGGGGTTAGAATGCAAGGGATGAGAGGGAGAAAAGAAAAGGGGGGGGGGGAGGGGAAGGACAGATCATGTTATGTGATCTGTATTGCTAAGATGTGGTTCAGAGAAGTGTGGATATTTCTAACATTTCATTCAGGCCTCCAGGCGAGAGAGTATCTAGGATATAGATCCAATATGTCTCGCGTTCACATAACTTAAAAAACCTTTCCGCTTCAGTGAGGTTTTTGGGCATTTGTTCGATCACCCAGACCTGTAGATCAGCGGTTGAGCCTTTATGGAATTTAGCAAAATGTTGGGGAACACTATGTTTATCTGTCCCACCCTCTATTTTTCTACGATGCTGTCCGAACCTCTGTCTAAGTGGACGAATTGTTCGTCCTACATAGAGTAGTTGGCAGGGGCAGCGTAGACAATATACCACATGGTCTGAAGAGCAATTGTAGAAGTCATTAAATAAATACGTTTTACCCTTTTCAGTAAAATTCTTTTGACCGTGTTGTACAAAACTACACATTTTGCATAAGGCCTTTTTACATTGGAACATACCATGTAACGGTATTAGGCTCAACTGTTGCATTGTGACCGAAGGAATGGACCTAAGCTTGCTGGGAGCTATCTTGTTTTTAATATTGGGTGCTCTTCTATATGTAACTTGCGGAAATTTTGGCAAGACTGATTTCAGGTGGACGTCTTCCAGAAGAATAGGCCAATGTTTTTTGAGGATGGTTTCCATCTTTCTGTGGTCGTGATGAAACCTGGTGATAAATCGTACTGAATGATCTGAATTAGTGGTGGTTTCTCTATTTTTTAGGGGGTCCTGTGCAAATTGATTATATGCTTCTTTGATTAGGGATTCTGGATACCCCTTTTCTTGCAATTTTATAGTGAGTAACTGGCTTTGCTCTATGAAATCTGTTTTGCTGGTACAGTTACGCCGTAGACGGCAGAATTGACCTCTTGGAATATTGTTTTTCCATTTTGAATAGTGGCAACTCTTATAATGCAGAAGTGAATTTCCGGCAGTTGGCTTAGAGTAGTTCTTTGCATGTATATTACTGTCAGTGTGATATAGCTCTAGATCTAGGAAGGCTAACTTTACAGGATCTGTGACATGAGTGAACTTTATACCGTACTTGTTATCATTACAATAGAGGACGAAGTCTTCACAGTCTTTGTTACTGCCACTCCATATAATGATTATGTCATCTATGTATCTACCATAGAAGACGAGGTGTTTAGAGTGGGGGTTGTTACTCCAGATGTGTCTTTCCTCCCAAAAACCCATTGAGAGGTTTGCGTACGAGGGGGCAAAATTGGCTCCCATTGCTGTTCCTGTTGTCTGCACATAAAATTGACCATCAAATGCAAAGTAGTTATGTGTAAGACAATAGCCAGTACATTCAAGGATAAAAGATGCCTGTCTGCTGTTCATGCAAGGGTTCTTACATAAGAAATGTTGTACGGCAGTAATGCCAAAAGTATGTGGAATTGATGTGTACAAAGAACTGACATCAAGGGACATCCACATATAATCTTCATTCCAAGAATAAGGTTTCAGAAGTTCTAGAAGATGAGTGCCATCTCTAATATAGGAAGGTAATGCCTGGGCCATAGGTTGTAAATAAAAATCAATGTATTTAGAAAGACCTGAAGTTATACTGTCCATGGCAGCTATTATGGGTCTGCCTGGAGGGTCTATTAGGCTTTTGTGAATTTTTGGGATATGGTAAAAATAAGGGGTACGATAGAAATCTTTAACCAAAAAAGAGGCCTCTGATTTCTCTATAATCTGTGAGCTAATGGCCTGTTTAATAAGAGAATTCATTTCTGATTTATATTCTGAAAGAGGGTCTTTACTTAGTTTTTTATATGTTGATTGGTCAGCAAGCAGACGATGGGCTTCTCTAAGGTAGTCGTCTCGATTTTGTATGACTATGCCTCCCCCTTTATCTGCTGTTTTAATAATAAGATTACTGTTGTTAGAAAGAGCAGAGAGGGCTTTCGTTTCACGGGGGGGGCAAAAGACCTAGATCTGTAGAACGAGAGGAGGAATGAGCACACAATCTTTTGATGTCTGCAAAAACCATGTTATAAAAAGTAGTGAGATGGGGACCTTTTGATTGATACGGATAGAATGATGACTTAGCTTTAAGAGTGGAATGTACTACCGGGGGTGAGGTATGTAGCTGTTGTGTGTAGTTTTCTAAATTATCATGTGTACTTTCGCTGTACAGTTCCTCAAGCATCTCAATAATATCACTGTCAAAATCGAAATGATAGTTAACTGACTCTAGTACTATAGGGGACACTATATCGGTTTGTTTCTTATTTCGTATTTGAAAAAACCTCTTGAGAGTGAGATTTCTTATATATTTATTTAAGTCTTTGAATAGTTCATAGGGATCTGGTTTGTATGAGGGAGCAAAGTTCAAACCTCTGCTGAGCAGGGTAGTTTCTTCAGGTGTCAGGGTATGGTTGGAGAGATTGAAGATTTTAACAGTTTTGATGGCCTGGGGCGGTTCACCTTTCTGTTTATTTCTTCTTCCCCCTCTACAGCCTCTCCGTCGTGCTTTCTTTTTTGCGGAGCAGCTGGGGAGGGGTTCATTACTAAAAAAGTAGACTCTACTTGGGAATCTAAACAGAGATCTGGAGGAGATTGGGAACCAAAGGTTAGGGGATTAGTATTGATGGGGAAGGTAATATTGGGCCTAGTTTTGGAGGAGGATTGTGAGGCAGTGAAGCTGAGGGCGACTATTGCTCCAACTGCGGGAGAAGGAATTGGGATCCCTAGGTCGCCAGAGTCCATAGGTGAAGTAAGTGGACTGTTCACTGTTAGGTTGGTTATAGGGGTGGATGGGACTGTAAATGTTGGGGGTATAGTGCTAGACTTACTTCTATTATAAAATTTCTGAAGCTCAGAAAAGGATTTTTTACGCTGGATATTTTGTTGTATACCCATTTGAAGTTTGGGAGGATTTTTTTGAGACCGTGTGTTAGAGTTTCTACTATTATTATTAAAGGTTGAGAATCTAGATTTGTAATCTCTATGGTTGAATGAGCTTGGGACTGGGTAAACATGGTATGTTCCAATGTAAAAAGGCCTTATGCAAAATGTGTAGTTTTGTACAACACGGTCAAAAGAATTTTACTGAAAAGGGTAAAACGTATTTATTTAATGACTTCTACAATTGCTCTTCAGACCATGTGGTATATTGTCTACGCTGCCCCTGCCAACTACTCTATGTAGGACGAACAATTCGTCCACTTAGACAGAGGTTCGGACAGCATCGTAGAAAAATAGAGGGTGGGACAGATAAACATAGTGTTCCCCAACATTTTGCTAAATTCCATAAAGGCTCAACCGCTGATCTACAGGTCTGGGTGATCGAACAAATGCCCAAAAACCTCACTGAAGCGGAAAGGTTTTTTAAGTTATGTGAACGCGAGACATATTGGATCTATATCCTAGATACTCTCTCGCCTGGAGGCCTGAATGAAATGTTAGAAATATCCACACTTCTCTGAACCACATCCTAGCAATACAGATCACATAACATGATCTGTCCTTCCCCTCCCCCCCCCCTTTTCTTTTCTCCCTCTCATCCCTTGCATTCTAACCCCTCCTCTCTAAATAGATTGTCTAAATAGTTTTAAACATTTTAACTGTCATATTTCATGTATTATCATTAGTATGTGTATACATGTGTAGTGTGTGTATGTGTATTTGTATATATATATGTACACATACTTAATCCATCCATGTCCTCACCTCCTTTCATTGTAATAGTCCTTCCCAAAAACATATTTTCTTCTTCTTCCTTTTTTTCTTTTTTTCCTATTTCATTCCAGCCCTTCCCCCCTCCCCCCTCCCCCAAAGTCCTTGTTTTTCTATATTATCACTTTCTTATATTATTATCTATTTATTCATCATCTAAATTATATGCCACACACTAGACCTTTTTTATAATATATATATACACATGTATATGTCTATGCTTGCACTAGTTTTTATTCAATTTTTTTTACTGCATCTCTTTTCTTTTTTTCGTTTCTTCCCAAGTGCTTGCAGAGGGTTATTCTGTGTATATTTTAAAGTTAGCTCAGTTCTATTTTTTCCCCACTAGATGGCACACTCCCCCTTCTTTAAATAAGCATCCAGTCACTGTTAGTCTTTTATGCTTGAGAAAGGAGCGCGCCTATTTGCTTACAGGCGCAAGCTCCGAAACGTCGTCGCAACCCAGTGACGTCACCGCGACTCAGCTGCGCTCCAGGCCTCGCTTTCAGTCAGTCCCTCCATGCTAGCCGGTTTACCGACGATCTGAGTAGACGGACATCGTGAGGCTTGTGAGCACTCTCAGCCAACAACCAGCGCGGAAGGACGCCACATTAAAGACTTGTACACAGGATCTACATACTGGACTTTCAATCTTTTATATGTAAGTGGATGCTGTGTTCTGAAAACGAATTAAAGCTATCTGTCGTTTAACCCCCTGGCGCCCTCTTTCCCTTTTTTTCTTTCTATATATCCTGGAGTCTGGGCTTTTGTCTCCCCCATTTGTGAAGGCTTGCCTCGGGACAACGACCAGGACCATCAGCTTTAAACAGAACCAGCATTCTCTTCTCCATGTCTCCACTTTTCATCTACAGGTCCTTTTTATCCTCACATATATAATGTTTTTAATATTTTTGTTTCTATAAAAGACTTCCTTAAAAAATAGCGGACTTTTTAACTGCTATATACTGCTGATTGTTTTTGCGCCACTATCTGTATTTTTTGTGTCCATATAATGTGTAGCCTTTTTGTTGGCAGCAAATAATTAGAGTTAACTGCAGTTACTATATGCTCAGCTATAGATACACCCTTTGTCTCATGTACTCTTGTTTCACAGTAATCTATTTACAGTCAGCTAGAGGCAGTGCAATATTAGGATTCCAGCTTCCTATATATATATATATATATATATATATATATATATATATATATATATATATATATATATATATATATTTTTTTAATATATTATCTCTTTTTTTCTATATATATATATATCTTTTCTCTGCACTTTATTTATTTATAATTATTTTTATTATTTTTTTTTTTTTTCTGATCACATGCTTACCCATGTATGTGTTTTAATTAATTTTTTCCTAATTTTTTCCTCTTTTTAAACTCAAACACACTCCCTCACCATGGATTTTATAACAGATATAGAGAGTTTGAGGTATAATGTTCTAGATAGCTTATACAACTTATTACCTCCCTCCCTATTCAGTACAAATGTTTTACTAAATAAGAATGCAAGGTATTCTTTGTGTGGAAAATTCAAAAAACTTGAGAGATTGATGAACTCTACAAACCTACAGTGGTGGGACAAATATTTTTTGGAAAAATATCTAGAGAGTAGAATCTCCCCACGAGGTCTGAGAATTATAAAAAATTGCTCCTTTTTGGAACCTGATCAACTAAAAGAGTGGCATGGTATCTCATAGTTCGGAACAGCTAAATGGATCGATATCCTGATTGGACACAGGACAGTTAAGTTTGAAAAACTTTCTAGTCTGGTAAAAACCTTAATAAAAGATATCCAAGACTCTGGTCAAAACATACCAAACACTTGGCTAGATATTCTCCAAAAAAATACCAAGAGAGAAGAAGACTCTCTCATCAAAAACAAATTAGGAAAAATCAGACGAGATTTGAATGATTATACCAATGACAGAGTCTTTACATGGATGATAAAAGCTATCCCCTTACACCAGTCTAAAATTTGTGTTCCCACATCGCAAGTACCACACCAGATCCCATTGTTTCCCGTTTCAGGTGCTACTAAATCACCTTGTAATCCAGATACCTCTTTCTCAACAGGTCAGGGGATATCAAATATCCCATCCTTACTCTCTCTGGTTGTTTACCCAGTCCCAAGCTCATTCAACCATAGAGATTACAAATCTAGATTCTCAACCTTTAATAATAATAGTAGAAACTCTAACACACGGTCTCAAAAAAATCCTCCCAAACTTCAAATGGGTATACAACAAAATATCCAGCGTAAAAAATCCTTTTCTGAGCTTCAGAAATTTTATAATAGAAGTAAGTCTAGCACTATACCCCCAACATGTACAGTCCCATCCACCCCTATAACCAACCTAACAGTGAACAGTCCACTTACTTCACCTATGGACTCTGGCGACCTAGGGATCCCAATTCCTTCTCCCGCAGTTGGAGCAATAGTCGCCCTCAGCTCCACTGCCTCACAATCCTCCTCCAAAACTAGGCCCAATATTACCTTCCCCATCAATACTAATCCCCTAACCTTTGGTTCCCAACCTCCTCCAGATCTCTGTTTAGATTCCCAAGTAGAGTCTACTTTTTTAGTAATGAACCCCTCCCCAGCTGCTCCGCAAAAAAGAAAGCACGACGGAGAGGCTGTAGAGGGGGAAGAAGAAATAAACAGAAAGGTGAACCGCCCCAGGCCATCAAAACTGTTAAAATCTTCAATCTCTCCAACCATACCCTGACACCTGAAGAAACTACACTGCTCAGCAGAGGTTTGAACTTTGCTCCCTCATACAAACCAGATCCCTATGAACTATTCAAAGACTTAAATAAATATATAAGAAATCTCACTCTCAAGAGGTTTTTTCAAATACAAAATAAGAAACAAACCGATATAGTGTCCCCTATAGTACTAGAGTCAGTTAACTATCATTTCGATTTTGACAGTGATATTATTGAGATGCTTGAGGAACTGTACAGCGAAAGTACACATGATAATTTAGAAAACTACACACAACAGCTACATACCTCACCCCCGGTAGTACATTCCACTCTTAAAGCTAAGTCATCATTCTATCCGTATCAATCAAAAGGTCCCCATCTCACTACTTTTTATAACATGGTTTTTGCAGACATCAAAAGATTGTGTGCTCATTCCTCCTCTCGTTCTACAGATCTAGGTCTTTTGCCCCCCCCGTGAAACGAAAGCCCTCTCTGCTCTTTCTAACAACAGTAATCTTATTATTAAAACAGCAGATAAAGGGGGAGGCATAGTCATACAAAATCGAGACGACTACCTTAGAGAAGCCCATCGTCTGCTTGCTGACCAATCAACATATAAAAAACTAAGTAAAGACCCTCTTCCAGAATATAAATCAGAAATGAATTCTCTTATTAAACAGGCCATTAGCTCACAGATTATAGAGAAATCAGAGGCCTCTTTTTTGGTTAAAGATTTCTATCGTACCCCTTATTTTTACCATATCCCAAAAATTCACAAAAGCCTAATAGACCCTCCAGGCAGACCCATAATAGCTGCCATGGACAGTATAACTTCAGGTCTTTCTAAATACATTGATTTTTATTTACAACCTATGGCCCAGGCATTACCTTCCTATATTAGAGATGGCACTCATCTTCTAGAACTTCTGAAACCTTATTCTTGGAATGAAGATTATATGTGGATGTCCCTTGATGTCAGTTCTTTGTACACATCAATTCCACATACTTTTGGCATTACTGCCGTACAACATTTCTTATGTAAGAACCCTTGCATGAACAGCAGACAGGCATCTTTTATCCTTGAATGTACTGGCTATTGTCTTACACATAACTACTTTGCATTTGATGGTCAATTTTATGTGCAGACAACAGGAACAGCAATGGGAGCCAATTTTGCCCCCTCGTACGCAAACCTCTCAATGGGTTTTTGGGAGGAAAGACACATCTGGAGTAACAACCCCCACTCTAAACACCTCGTCTTCTATGGTAGATACATAGATGACATAATCATTATATGGAGTGGCAGTAACAAAGACTGTGAAGACTTCGTCCTCTATTGTAATGATAACAAGTACGGTATAAAGTTCACTCATGTCACAGATCCTGTAAAGTTAGCCTTCCTAGATCTAGAGCTATATCACACTGACAGTAATATACATGCAAAGAACTACTCTAAGCCAACTGCCGGAAATTCACTTCTGCATTATAAGAGTTGCCACTATTCAAAATGGAAAAACAATATTCCAAGAGGTCAATTCTGCCGTCTACGGCGTAACTGTACCAGCAAAACAGATTTCATAGAGCAAAGCCAGTTACTCACTATAAAATTGCAAGAAAAGGGGTATCCAGAATCCCTAATCAAAGAAGCATATAATCAATTTGCACAGGACCCCCTAAAAAATAGAGAAACCACCACTAATTCAGATCATTCAGTACGATTTATCACCAGGTTTCATCACGACCACAGAAAGATGGAAACCATCCTCAAAAAACATTGGCCTATTCTTCTGGAAGACGTCCACCTGAAATCAGTCTTGCCAAAATTTCCGCAAGTTACATATAGAAGAGCACCCAATATTAAAAACAAGATAGCTCCCATCAAGCTTAGGTCCATTCCTTCGGTCACAATGCAACAGTTGAGCCTAATACCGTTACATGGTATGTTCCAATGTAAAAAGGCCTTATGCAAAATGTGTAGTTTTGTACAACACGGTCAAAAGAATTTTACTGAAAAGGGTAAAACGTATTTATTTAATGACTTCTACAATTGCTCTTCAGACCATGTGGTATATTGTCTACGCTGCCCCTGCCAACTACTCTATGTAGGACGAACAATTCGTCCACTTAGACAGAGGTTCGGACAGCATCGTAGAAAAATAGAGGGTGGGACAGATAAACATAGTGTTCCCCAACATTTTGCTAAATTCCATAAAGGCTCAACCGCTGATCTACAGGTCTGGGTGATCGAACAAATGCCCAAAAACCTCACTGAAGCGGAAAGGTTTTTTAAGTTATGTGAACGCGAGACATATTGGATCTATATCCTAGATACTCTCTCGCCTGGAGGCCTGAATGAAATGTTAGAAATATCCACACTTCTCTGAACCACATCCTAGCAATACAGATCACATAACATGATCTGTCCTTCCCCTCCCCCCCCCCCTTTTCTTTTCTCCCTCTCATCCCTTGCATTCTAATCCCTCCTCTCTAAATAGATTGTCTAAATAGTTTTAAACATTTTAACTGTCATATTTCATGTATTATCATTAGTATGTGTATACATGTGTAGTGTGTGTATGTGTATTTGTATATATATATGTACACATACTTAATCCATCCATGTCCTCACCTCCTTTCATTGTAATAGTCCTTCCCAAAAACATATTTTCTTCTTCTTCCTTTTTTTCTTTTTTTCCTATTTCATTCCAGCCCTTCCCCCCTCCCCCCTCCCCCAAAGTCCTTGTTTTTCTATATTATCACTTTCTTATATTATTATCTATTTATTCATCATCTAAATTATATGCCACACACTAGACCTTTTTTATAATATATATATATACACATGTATATGTCTATGCTTGCACTAGTTTTTATTCTATTTTTTTTACTGCATCTCTTTTCTTTTTTTCGTTTCTTCCCAAGTGCTTGCAGAGGGTTATTCTGTGTATATTTTAAAGTTAGCTCAGTTCTATTTTTTCCCCACTAGATGGCACACTCCCCCTTCTTTAAATAAGCATCCAGTCACTGTTAGTCTTTTATGCTTGAGAAAGGAGCGCGCCTATTTGCTTACAGGCGCAAGCTCCGAAACGTCGTCGCAACCCAGTGACGTCAACGCGACTCAGCTGCGCTCCAGGCCTCGCTTTCAGTCAGTCCCTCCATGCTAGCCGGTTTACCGACGATCTGAGTAGACGGACATCGTGAGGCTCGTGAGCACTCTCAGCCAACAACCAGCGCGGAAGGACGCCACATTAAAGACTTGTACACAGGATCTACATACTGGACTTTCAATCTTTTATATGTAAGTGGATGCTGTGTTCTGAAAACGAATTAAAGCTATCTGTCGTTTAACCCCCTGGCGCCCTCTTTCCCTTTTTTTCTTTTGGTGGTATTTGATCACCTCTGCAGTTTTTATTTTTTGCGCTATAAACAAAAATAGAGCGAACATTTTGAAAAAAAATCTATATTTTTTCCATTTTGCTATAAAAAATATCCCCCAAAAATACATAAAAACACATTTTTTTCCTAAGTTTAGGCCGATACGTATACTTCTACCAATTTTTGGTCGATTGGTTTGCACAAAATTTATAGTGTTTACAAAATAAGGGATAGTTTTATTGCAGTTTTATTAATATTTTTTTTTTTTACTATTAATGGCGGCGATGAGTGATTTTTTTTGTGACCGCGACATTATGGCGGACACATCAGACAGCAAAAAATGCTATATAAATGCATTGTTTACTGTGAAAATGACAATTGCAGTTTGGGAGTTAACCACTAGGGGGCACTGAAGGGGTTACGTGTGACCCTTATGTGTTTCTAACTGTAGGGGGCGGGGCTGGACATATGATTGATTGTGTTTTCCCTATACAAGGGAACACACGATCAATGACAGGGCCACAGTGAAGAACGGGGAAGCTGTGTTTTTAACACAGCTCTCCTTGTTCTTCAGCCCTGGGGACCGATCGTGGGACTCCAGCGGCGATCGGGTCCACGGGTCCCATGGCCGCGGTCACAGAGTTTTGAACCAGGTCGCGGTAGGTATTGGTAGGTTTGCAGTTGTGCCATACTCTTTCCATTTTCGAGTAATTAATTGAACAGTGCTCTGTGAGATGTTTAAACCTTGGGATATTTTCTTTATACTAAACTTCTCCATAACCTTTTCCCTGACCTGTCTCGTGTGTTCCTTGGCCTTCATGATGCTGTTTGTTCACTAAGGTTCTCACAGAACAGATGTATTTATAAGTGAAATTAAATTACACACAGGTGGACTTTATTTACTAATTAGGTTTCATATGAAGGCAATTGGTTCCACTAGATGTTAGTAAGGGGTATGATAGCAATGGGGGCTGAATAAAAATGCACGCTACACTTTTCAGATATTTATTTGTAAAAAATAATGAAAAACATTTATCAGTTTCCTTCCACTTCAAAAATATGTGCTTCGTGTTCGAGTCAAACCCATGTTCGACTCGAACAATTCATGTTCGATTGTTCGCTGAATTGCAAATATTATGGTCCGTTCACGCCAAATTCGTGTGGCACATCACGGCCCATTATTCACTGCAGCATTGCAGTGCATTGCTTGCTGATGATTGGCCAAACATGCACTATGACCCGCATGCTTTGGCCAATTACAGCGTGGTAAGAACGGAGAGCCATAATTGGCTAAAGCCAGGGTGGCTTTGGCCAGTTATGTCTCAGGGGGTTTAGTACACACCCCACACTATATAAGGCGGCCTTGTGTAGTGTGTTGCAGCGTTGGAGAGAGATAGAGAGAGACAGACAGTAATTTCATTGGAGTTAGATAGAGCAGGCAGGCGAGTCAGTTAGCTGCAGTTACAGTGTATGCAGTGTATATATATATATATATATATATATATATATATATAGATACAGTATATATAACTGTATCTATCTATCTATATATATATATATATATATATATATATATATATATATATATATATAGTACAGACCAAAAGTTTGGACACACCTTCTCATTCCAAGAGTTTTCTATATTTTCATGACTATGAAAATTGAAGGCATCAAAACTATGAATTAACACTTGTGGAATTATATGCATAACAAAAAAGTCTGAAACAACTGAAAACATGTCATATTCTAGGTTATTCAAAGTAGCCACCTTTTGCTTTGATTACTGCTTTGCACACTCTTGGCATTCTCTTGATGAGCTTCACTCTGCAGTCCAGCTCACCCCAAACCATCTCAATTGGGTTCAGATCCGGTGACTGTGGAGGCCAGGTCATCTGGCGCAGCACCCCATCACTCTCCTTCTTGGTCAAATAGCCCTTACACAGCCTGGAGGTGTGTTTGGGGTCATTGTCCTGTTGAAAAATAAATGATGGTCCAACTAAACGCAAACCAGATGGAATAGCATGCCGATGCAAGATGCTGTGGTAGCCATACTGGTTCAGTATGCCTTCAATTTTGAAATAAACAACAACAGCGTCACCAGAAAAGCACCCCCACACCATCACACCTCCTCCTCCATGCTTCACAATGGGAACCAGGCATGTAGAGTCCATCCGTTCACCTTTTCTGAGTCGCACAAAGACACAGGGCCAGATTCAGGTACATCTGCACATTATTGGACCGGCGTAGCGCACCGCCTTTATGTTAGACTTGCGCAATGTAGCCGCGCAATCACCCTATTCTCGTCGCTTTTACGCAGAAAATAGCGCCTACGCAATGTTATTTCTGAGGCGCAAGGCGGAGTAATCCAAATTGGGAAGGACGTGGGCGTGTTACATTGAAATGAGCCGTGACCCCATGCAAATGAAGGGCCGGCCGGCTCGCGCATGCGCGCTTGAAGCAGACCATGTCAGCACCTCTGTGCGCATGCTCACAACTCGGGAACGGCGCAATCAGTGAAATTGGAAATGGACTAGGGCAAAATCATGAACTACGCAGACAGCATAAATAGACAGACACAAACGCACTTCCATTGCAAAAGTACATCCCTTTGTATCTCTCCCTATACAGCAAGGTGCTTTTGTTCCGTTGTTAGTTGCGTTGTGATTTGTATTTGTCAGATTTGTGTACTGTGTGATCTTGTGTTTGTTAGAAGATATTTGAAAGTGTTTTTTGCTAAGTGTTTGTGAGATATTTTGTTTGATATTTTTCTGTTTGTTTGTTTTCTTGCTTGATTGTTCCTGTTTGTTTTTGTGACTGCTTTTTGCTGTGTGTTGGTGAGAGTTTTTGTTTGAGATTTTTCTGTTTGTTTGTTTTCTTGCTTGATTGCCGTGCTTGTTTTTGTGAGTGATTTTTGTTGACTGGGAGTGTTTTTTTTTCAGTATGACTGAGAGGAAGAGAAAATTAAATTTTTCTTTGAGGGAGAAACAAATTCTTGCCCGGGCCATTTCCGATTATGGGCGTTTCCTCCATGGCCCGGACAGTGCCAACACCACCCCGGCCAGGAGGAGAGAGATTTTGGACATGATCACTGACCAGGTGAATTCAGCGGGGGAGGGGGAGACACGGAACCGGTCTGGGATTGAGAAAAAGATTAATGACCTCCGGCGTCTGGTCAAAAAGAAGCTGGCCAGAATGCTTGCCCATGCCAGGTGCACAGGAGGGGGCCCACCATGCCCTGTTAGGCTGACAGCGGAGGAGCGTGAGGTGGCCCAGACCTTTCATAGGCAAGAAGTGGAGGGCCTGCCCGGCTATGACTCAAGTCATGAAGGCGTGATGCCAGGTAAGGTTTTTTTGCCCTATCAGGTGTATAGCATGTGTGGGGGAGGGGGTGAAAGGGAATATGTGGCAAGTGTGTGGATCCTCCAACCTGTGAATGTTTTGTGTCATCCACAGATGTGCAGGAGGGTGCTGGGCCATCTGGCCTGACCACACCATCCCCAGGACAGCAGCCTAATGAGGCCCCCCTGACAAGGCCGGAGTCCACGGAGGAGGTTGAAGAGGAGGTTGAAGAGGAGGAGGTTAAGGAGGAGGTGGAGTCCATGTCAGGCACTGGCCTATTGTTGTTGGAGGACCGTTCCCCTCTGGATGGCAGCAGCCAGCCCTCCCTAAGGGGGAGCCCCCCCTCCTCCCCCAACATGGCTCCCCTCCCAAGGGCCTCCCCTTCTCCCCGGCCACAAGCATCAGCTGGAGGCAGGAAGGCGACCCAGAAGACCAGGGGGGTGGCCGATCTCCTGTCTGCCACTCTGAGAAGGGACCAGTTCCTCCAGACCCGCCATCTGGGACAGGTCAGCCAGACATTGTTGCGGATGGAGGAGAGCCTGTCCTCCATCAAGGATACGCTTGGGAACCTGGACTGCCACTCCCGGGCTTTCACAAACTGCCTTAACGACCTGCAGACTACATCAGCAGGCATTGGGCAGGATGTGAGGGCCCTTACCCAGGCTATCCAGGCCAACACGGCAACACTTGGTGCTGCCCTGGACAGAATAGCCGTGGACTTGGAGGGCAGGCCGCCAGGTGGGCAGAGACCAGGGGCTGCTCCTCCTTCCCTGGTTTACCCCCTCCCCCATGAGTCTCCCTAGAGGAGCCGGGGCCGTGGCCGGGGGTGCCCCAGGCATGGCTCACGTCAAGGGCACTAATTTGTTTTTCCCCTTCTTTTTTTTTTTTTTGCTGGACATTTTTTGATTTTGCTGGGTTTTTTTTTTATTTTTTTTGGGTTGTGAATGCTGTTTGAATGTGGGGGTGACATTCCTGCCGGAAAAGGGGTGTCACCCTCAATTTTGGTGGAGAAGGGTTCCCCAGGACCAGGGAGAAGTGATCCCCAGGTCTGTGTGAATGGTGTATGAATGTACAGTGACATAATTGGAGCCTTGGCATGGCGTTGCTGCTCACAAGTCCTGCATGGTGGACTGGTGCCAATCCAATTTGATGAGGATGTGGGGTGTGTGTGCTAGGGACCACAGTGGTGTGCATGCATGCATTCTCATTGTGCCATGATTAATGTGTGTGTTTAACGTGCAAAGATGCCCAATGTGAGCTGTCTCCTGGCTGCTCTTCCCTCAGAAGACGGGGTATCCTCGGTTAGGGGGGATTGTCTGGTTCAGGGGTCAGGTCATCACGTAGGTCAATCTGCAGGCCCTTTCTCACTGCGAAGTTGTGCAGCAGGCCACATGCACCGATGATATGGCACACAAAGTTTGGGGAATACAAGAGGGTACCCCCAGACTTATCCAGGCATCGGAAACGTAACTTCAGGAGGCCAAAGGTGCGCTCCACCACTGCACGTGTTTGGGCGTGGGCTTGATTGTATCTTTCTTCTCCTGGGGTTTGGGGGTTCCGGAAAGGAGTCATGAGATGGGGTCCTAGTGGATATGCAGAGTCACCTATAAGGGAAAAGACAGGGGGATGTTAGTCATGCATGTGCCCCTTGTGATGTGTGCATCATGGGGGGGGACAGTCATGCCTGCCACCCATGTCACTCACCAACCAGCCAGGTGTCCCCATACACGTTCTGTTCGAATTCCATTCGGATGGGGCTCTGATTGTATATGTAGCTGTCATGGCTGGACCCTGGGTGTTTGGCACGGACGTGCCATATGAGGCCTTGGGCATCGACTATCACCTGTACGTTGATGGAATGCCAATGCTTCCGATTGCGGTATATGTGCTCTGTCTCCTGGGGGGGCTGGAGTGCCACATGTGTGCAATCAATGGCCCCCACGGTGCGTGGGAATCTGGCAATTCTGTAGAAATCTGTCATTGCCTTCAGCCGCAGCTCCTCAGTGGTGGGTTTGATGATTTGGTTGGCCATGTGTCTGAGGATTGCAGGGACAACCTGGTGCACACATCTGCTCATGGAGGATTGTGACATCCCAGCCACCACTCCACTTGTACGCTGAAAAGAGCCACTGGCAAGGAAATGGAGTGTTACCATGACCTTGACCAGTGGCTGCACTGCATGTGAGTGGTGTGTTGGGCTGGTGATGTCCTCCTGCAGGGTTGTGGTTAATTCCAGGATGGCATGAGGGGTGAATCTGAAGATGCGATACACCTCAGAATCACTCATGCCAAAGAGGTCTATGCGTGTGCGGTATATCCTCTCCCGTGCCATCCTCCGTGCCCTCCTCCTTCTTTGCTCATCTAAAGTCAGTAGTATAGATATGAGCGACGATGCCCCTGGCATGTTGGCATACAGATTGTTGTGCAACACGTGTGACTGCTGAGCTCCTCACTAACAGTGTTGCTTTATCTGACATGTAGACGTTTTTTCTCTTTTTAGACCAGCTTTTATATGGTCTAATTTTAGACAGGACATTTTGCTGTTGCGCACACTGCGTAGCCTGCGCTGCCCCAACGTTCTTTTGTGGATCCCCGTAAGTCCCTCATTAGCATATTTGACTAGCAAATCAATGGTCTGTCTAGCGCAGTTTTGCGCGGACGGATGCGCCTGTCTAACCAAATTACGCTGGACAAAAAAAGTAGATTTCTGGCGTATCTCGTTTTGGGGATGCCGTGCATCGAAACGCACGCGCACATTTAGACTTACACCGCGCATCTCCTGTTACGCATGCGTAATCGCTCTGTGAATCTGGCCCACAGTGTTTGGAACCAAAGATTTTAAATTTGGACTCATCAGACCAAAGCACAGATTTCCACTGGTCTAATGTCCATTCCTTGTGATCTTTAGCCCAAAAAAGTCTCTTCTGGTTGTTGCCTTCCTTTAGCAGTAGTTTCCTAGCAGATATTCCACCATGAAGGCCTGATTCACACAGGCTCCTCTTAACAGTTGTTCTAGGAACCCCTGGCGGTTTTTTTTTGCCGGCACCCGGCAATTCATTATAGCCGCAAGTAGTTTTAAATTACTTTTTTTTCCTTTAGAAATGTCATTTTGTGTAGAGACTGTTCTAAACACAGGAAAAATGTTCCGCTTTAGAGGCATACTATAGACATCCCCCCAGGTACGAAATATAAAGGCATATTTCACTTTTATTGTTTCACTTTAAGCATTATTAAAATCACTGCTCCCAAAAAAAAGCATTTTTTTTTACTTTTTTTATTGCATTGATACATGTCGTCTGGGGCAGGACCCAGGTCCCCAAATACTTTTTATGACAATAACTTGCATATTAAACTTTAAAATTATCACTTTTGATTTTTCACATTTGTGTCCCATAGACTTTTAAGGTGTTTGCGTGTTCGAACACATTTTTTGCCTGTTCTCATGTTCGGCTCATCCCTACTGACAAGGACTTCACACACATATTTTTCCCGTCCTGCAGTACAGAGAAAAAGCAAGGAGTTCTATTGGCCATTGAGAGGATGATAGACTACACAAGAAATTCCTAGACCCCAATGGTCGCTATATCATCTTGATTTGCTCCAGGAATCAAATATATCTTGGCATGTACAGTATATATACCCCGAAATCATGGCAAATTTAGTTCCTCAACAGGTTTATGAAGAAAATTTGCAAAGTTAGACAAGGGTCACTGATTATTTGTGGGGACTTTAATATAGCACCTGGTTAGGCTTAGGGTTCGGGTTAGGGGTTAGGGTTCGGCTTAGGGTTAGGGTCAGGGGTTAGGGTCACTGCTTATTTGTGGGGACTTTAATATAGCACCTGGTTAGGGTTAGGGTTAGGGTTTGGGTTAGGGTTTAGGATTAGGGGTTAGGGTTAGGGTTCGACTTAGGATTAGGGTTCGGCTTAGGGTTAGGGTGCTAGGGGGGTTAGGGTGTTAGGGTTAGGGTTAGGGTTAGGCTTAGGCCGCGTACACACGATCGGACCGGTCCGATGAAACTTGTCTGACGGACCGTTTTCATCGGACCACGCTGCGTACACACCATCAGACCAAAATCCCATCGGACCAGAACACGGACACGTAAACCACGTACGACATCACTATAAAGGGGAAGACCAAAGACTACGGCACCGCCGCCGTCCTCATCCTCCTCATCCTCTCTCACACAGACTGATCAAAGTTTGTCTGGCAAAGCAGCTGCCAAGGCTTCCTTTTCCCTCTGTACAATGGCATCACACAATCCTTCCCTAGTCCCACCGTGTCCTCCTGAGGAGTCCCCCGAACTGTTTCAACACAGTGTTGGGTACATGCTGCTGAATGAAGATGCGCATCGTTTTGAAGGCTCCGATGATGGAACACAGATAGAGGAAGGCATTGATGTGAGTCCAGGGAGAGGGGGTGGCCGAGAGGGACAGCAATCTGGCAGTGATGTTCCCCCAGCTGGAGCATACTGCCAGGTTGTTGACAGTGATGAATGAATGAATGAATGAAAACTTGTATAGCGCGGCACATGATGAGGAGGGAGGGGATGATGAGGTCACTGACTCTACCTGGGTGCCTGATAGGAGAGAGGAGGAGGAGGAGGAGGAAGAGGAGGAGGAGGACGAGGCACAGGCACATCTCCAAAGAAGCAGGATGCCCTCCAGGGGTCAGCTTAAGGGCACACCAACTGCATTACAGCGAACATCTACGGCGCTTGTGCATGGCGCTGCTGTGTCTGACCGGTACAGCAAAAGTTCTTTGGTGTGGGCCTTTTTTGAAAAATGTCCACAAGATCGTACCTTTGCTATTTGCAACATATGTTGCAAGCGTATCTCGCGTGGCCAAAACATCAACCGCCTGGGTACCACATGCTTGTTCAGACATATGTCGACCTGCCATGCAGCTCATTGGCAAGCACACCAGAAAGATCCACACCAAAGACAAAAGCGTACCCCCCCTTGCCCTTCTGGGACCTCCAACCCCACTAGACCCCCAGTACTCTCTGAAGCCTGCAGTGAAGGTGTAGAAATAGGTGTGTCACAAGCTAGTAGTAGTACATGCAGGCAATCTACTGAAAGTACCAGGCAAATTTCCCTGCCCCTGCAGCGCCAAAAGAAGTACAATCCCAGCCATCCACATGCCCAGCAGTTGAATGCTAGCTTAGCAAAATTGCTAGCACTTCAACTGCTACCTTTTCAGTTGGTAGATTCTGCCCCCTTCTGTGAGTTTGTGCAATGTGCAGTACCTCAGTGGCAAGTACCAAAACACCACTTTTTCTCACGGAAGGCAATTGTTTGTGACACACCTCTCTCCTCCACCCCCTCCTCTTCTTCCTCTGTGGCCTCTTCCTGTGGGGATGTTTTCTCAGAACCAGCAGTGCTCCGTAGGAGTACGAGGGGCTACGCAGGAATGCAGGCCAAGAGATGCCATGCGGTGCTAAAGCTGATGTGCTTGGGAGACAGGAGCCACACTGAGGAAGAGGTTTTGTCAGCTCTGCAGGGTCAGGCTCAGAGGTGGTTGACGCCACGCCAGCTGAAGCCTGGAATGGTGGTCAGCGATAATGGCACCAACCTCCTCTCTGCCCTGCGACAGGGAAAACTCACCCACGTGCCCTGTTTTGCGTATGTCCTGAATTTGGTGGTGCAGCGGTTCTTGGGCAGGTACCCGGGCTTACAGGATGTCCTGAAGCAGGCCAGGAAAGTCTGTGTGCATTTCCGGAGGTCATATAATGCCACTGCTCGGCTGACTGACCTCCAAAGGGAATACAACCTGCCAAAGAACCACCTAATTTGTGACATGCCCACCAGATGGAACTCTACGTTGGCCATGCTGCAGCGGCTGCACACGCAGCAGCGGGCCATCAATGAGTACCTGTGCCAATATGTCATCAGAACTGGGTCAGGGGAGCTAGGTTTTTTTTTCCCCAGTGGGCCTTAATCAGGGATGCATGCACTGTCCTGTCACCATTTGAGGAGGCCACGAGAATGGTGAGCAGTGACAGTGCATGCATCAGTGAGACTGTCCCTCTTATTCACATGTTGGAGCACACGCTACGTGGAATAATGGACAGGGCCCTTGTGGCAGAACAGAGGGAGGACGAGGAGGACTTCCTTACCTCTCAAGGCCCCCTTTACCCAGACAGTGGGCCTGCTTGCCCACCAAGCACACAGGAAGAGGATGAGGAGGAGGAGGAGGAGGATTGTATCAGCAGCATGGAGGTGGAGCCTAGCACTCAGCATCAGCAGCAGCAGTCAAGGAACACATGGACTTTTACGTGGCTGGGATGAGGTGCCTGTGGATCCTGTCGTTCTCAGTGACCCAGAGGACTGTGCCCCGTATGCCTCTGCAAACCTACGCTGCATGGCCTCCCTGATGCTGCAAAGCCTGCGTAAGGATCCTTGTGTACGTGCTATCAAGGAGAGGGATCATTACTGGCTGGGGACTCTCCTTGATCCACGTTACAAGAGTAAGGTTGCGGACCTTATGTTGCCATCGCATAGGGAGCAGAAGATGAAACTTTTGCGGGAGGCCTTGCAGAAGGGTCTGTGCAATGCGTTCCCAGAACCGGGGGGATTACCAAAACCTGGCTCTGGGCAACGTCTTGCTGAGGCTTCGGTGAGTCACAGAAGGGGCGGTGGAGAAGGTGGTTGTCTGACCGATGCGTTCAGGCAGTTTTTTAGTCTGCAGCCCCAAGGTCTGACCGGTTCCAGCAACCATAGCCAGCGTCTGGTTTACATGGTCCGGGAATACCTAGGGGCATGATCCGACTTGGACACCTTCCCCACCGAAAATCCTCTGGCTTACTGGGTCTTGAGGATGGAACACTGGCCAGAACTTGCACAGTACGCAATTGAGCTATTGGCTTGCCCTGCATCCAGTGTTCTTTCAGAACGCACATTCAGTGCTGCTGGAGGCTTTGTTACTGATTACAGTGTGCGCCTCTCCACCGACTCTGTTGATCGACTGACCTTCATCAAAATGAATCAGGCTTGGATCAACACCAGCTACCAAGCACCTGATGCTGATGTTACTGAATAATATTTTTTTGTTGAAATGTTGGATCCCTTTTAGACTGTGTATGCTGATGCTGAGTAACTGTCCTCTTATGCTGCTGATAGAATATCCTTCTCCTCCTCACTTTACTTGCTGATAGCTAGTAAGAAATGTTGTGTTTCTGGGCTCCACCACAAGTGCCTAAGGCACAATTTTTCTGCCCCTGTTTAACAGGGGCGCCTAATAACACCGTTTTGGTGCGAACCGAACCTGGGGGTGTTCGGCTCATCCCTAGAGATGATAAGGGAGGCAAGCGCTATCATGAGGGCCCCTCTCAACCCAACTGACTGCTATAGCACCTCCATCGCCAGCGACCTAAATCTAGTGGGGGAGGAACAAAAAGGCCTGACGAAAGACCTCATTAATAAGGTCCTGTGGTGGGCGAGAAGGGACCTGACCTAAGTGACCCGGCCTGCTGCTCATCTTCTTCATCCTCCTGCTGCCACATCATCCCCACCTGCAAGGGGCCGTGGACGGGGCCGTGGAAGATCCGCTGCAGGGCAGCCTGGAAGGAAGGCTAAGCTTGTTGGAGTACCACAGCTTGGGTTCCTTTTGTCATCTGCTGCTGTTTCTGATTTCTTTTTCTGAGCTCCTGAGGTTTTTAATTGTCTCCTTGATCATGTTGGAATGTGCCTTTGGTGTCCAAGTCTGCATGTATTTTGTGAACTGATGAAGTGTTGCCCTTCTTGCTGGATTGTTTTGTTATGCCAAAATAAATGGCTATTTTTTTTACGTTACAACCTTGTCTATTGTGTTTTATACTGTGGTGAATAGGTATCAAACATTTCCAAAATATAATGTGTAATTTACAAAGGACACAAACTCCTTGGGGGGGGGGGGGGACATTTGGTGTGATAACTTTAAAAACATTAAAAAAAAACATAAACTAAAAAATCAAACGAAAAAAAAATTAAGATCAACATAAAGTAAAAAAAAAAAAATTATGTTGACATAACTTGACAAAAAAAATAAAACATTTAAATATGTTGACATAACTTGAAAACAAAACAAAAAAATATGTTGACAGAACTTGAACAACAAAAAACAAAAAAAAATGTTGACATAACTTGAAAACAAACAAAAAAAAATATGTTGACATAACTTGAAAAAAAAAAAATGTTATTTATGTTGACATAACTTGAAACAAATACAAAAAAATGTATACATGAGGAGGACAAAAAAGAGGTTGGGACATCTGGCTTGCAAACATTTAGAAAAAAAAAAAAAACAAGCAAAACAAATACAATTTCAGTATGGGACAACTCTGTCTAAATAGCATTAGCAATAGAACCGGTTTATTCTAGCAAGAGAACGAAGAAAAAAAACGATGCAATAAACGAGACACTAGATATTTAAAATGTTGAATGTGCCATGTCACAAACAAACGTGAGTTTTACCTGAACGAGCGATCCCGTCCCCTCATTTTGTATGAGTATGCGCGGGTTTTTGGTCCAATGATTTTGTGTACTAACCATCGAACCTGTCCGACGGACAGGTTTCCATCGGACAGGTTTTAAAGCATGTTTTAAAACTTTGGTCCGCTGAAAAACGGTCCGATAGGCCGTACACACGATCGAACATGTCTGCTGAAAATGGTCTGCGGACCAGTTTCAGCGGACATGTTCGATCGTGTGTACGCGGCCTCAGGTCTCCTCTCCTTTTTCTATCAAATATTTTTTTATTGTCCCATTGAGCCTTGGAAATGATGGCATCTTGTAATACTTTGTAATTTGACTGAAGAACACTTATTCTTTCTTGGACTACGGAGATCAAGGAATCAGGCAAGATGTCAGGTATGCAGACTGGGAAATACCCATAATTTGCAAAGAACTGAGCTGTGGCTGAATGAACCGCATCATTGTATGCAAACTTTGCCTGGGGTAACAATGATGTCCAGTCATCTTGGGCAAAGGATGAGAAGCACCGAAGGTACTGCTCCAGAGTCTGATGTGTTCGCTCTGTTAGGCCATTCGTCTGTGGATGATGAGAAATACGTTTCAATTTTAAATGCTGGGTACCCCATGAAGCCTAACCACTTCCTTTTTTTTTCAAATTAGTTTTTAATAAGAAAAAAGGATTTACAAAGAACTTTACAAAATAAAGTATCGAAGTATCAAAGTAAGTGATACAGCAAAATACAGGAACTGTACCTGAGTATAAGCGAATACACATAGAACATAATGAACCACCAACAGATATTAACCAACGTTCATCACCAGAAAAAGATTACAGCACCACTCACTAATGAGTCACAGCAAGGGAGGGGTAAGCTAGGAAGAGTAAGAGCAAACAAAAGAACATAAAGAAGGTGAAAAGGAAAGAGAGGAAATAAAGTAAATGAAGGGGATGGTCCCGGTCTGACCACTAGGAGATAAAAGTACATATAATGAAGTGTCGTGTAAGAATAACAGAGACTACAAAATGTATAATATTAGAAGTACCATACCATTAACATGAATCAGATTTTACTGTCATACCAAGAGGTCCAAAAATTCCATCTAGATTCAAATCTATCCCTATCTCCCCATCTAACAGCAAGGAGGAACTCATGTACATAGTTTGTCTGAACTACCTTGAGAACTTCTGAGACATTAGGGGCTTTATCTGACTTCCAATGCTGTGCTATAAGGGTCTTGGCCGCCAAGAGAATGTAAGCTACCACTACCCTAAGATGGCGGGCGGGCGGCCTGGTGTGACTGACATCGAGGCTGCGCGTCACGCTTTGTGTACATATGCGGTGATTCAGCACGCCGCCTGTATCCCGTGAACACGTCCCTCTAGTGACGAAACGTAGGGAGGCGACGTGCTGACGTCACCGCGAAAATTTCTCTCTACCCGGAAGACACGGGCGGAATGTGCTAGCCGGCCGGCTTATTTATATTGGATGCCTGCTTTTGAACGATCTCTTGTAAGTGCATACCATTTTTTTTTTACTTTAATAAAACCTGACGATTTTACACTATGAGAGCCTTTCTGTCCTTTCATACATCCTGACGCATACTGATGACACCGAGGATGGTCCGTGTATAGATGATCAGGACGTTGGAGGTGTTGACGGTGATTTCTGGGTTTTGGCATAAGGCTCATTTGTATTTTGGATCTGGTAAGAGGCCACTCATACCTATGGTGGAGGTGTTTTCTTTCAACACTTTTTCCCAAAGTCTGTCATCAGTGTTCACACCTGGGAGATTCTTACTATGAATATTCATCTTATAATTGAACTTTAAGAACACACTGGATCCTGTGCATTCATCCTTTTTATGTATATGGACTATACTTATGGTTTAACATTATACTGCTTAGTGATATTTGCAGTTTTTAGCGCAATTTTGTTTCTTGTATATCATGTTTTAGGTTGTATAACCTTTTTATTATTGCAGCTTCCACTTTTTTGATTATTATTTATCATTTTTTATAACGAGCGCTATATATTTTTACATTGTACATTTTCCTTATACCTATTATAGCTGCTGTTGACATACCATTGATTTGGTCCATCCAACCCGTTAACCCATGGATATATTTGAGTTCAGGGCCTCTCGCGTGGTTAACACGGAGGGGGTCTTTGAAACATTTAAGGATGGGGACGGGGACTTGGGTGATTTATTCATGAGATTAAAAAATCTTACCATCTCAGAATTACACACACAGTGGGATATTGTCTTTCTGGACACCTACATAAAACAACAAATGGTACCCCGCAGTCTCCGTTGGGAGATCAGTCCCCAAAAGGGAGATACGGATTTAGAGGGTTGGTACAAGTATTTTAATGAAGCGGGCCTGGGCCTACTTAAATTTCTGGGTGAACGTAAGACCACTAAACTTGTAAGGCTGGATGAGGAAATTAAATCCATAAAGGATAAGTTGGCCCCGTTTATGTCGAGCGAGGAATATACAGAAAGATCTAAACATTTGTTGA